>CP045893.1:26726236-26767985 GCA_013387185.1 Caligus rogercresseyi | reverse complement strand
TGAGAGCCCGGTTCCCCCCAAGGATTTAGTTTAGTGCATAGAGATCATCTTGTGAAGTTGAACGAAATCGAATAATGGGAAGTGTCCGCTCAACTGGCCCAAAAGCTATTTAGTAAACTTAGTTAGTAAATTTTTTTCGCCATTCGATCGCCTTTAATGTCCTAATTCAATGGCGATTTTCCAAACATTTGTCGCAAACTGTAGGTATGATTGCAAGGATTGCAAATCAGTTTTTATTTTGATGTACATCCAATCAACTGGATAATAAAGTTTCAAAACGTCATTTTTGGGAGTTGTAAATTTCTTGTTGATTTCAGATGTACATAAAAATAAAAACTGATTTGGAATCCTTGAAATCATACCTGCATTTTGCAGCAAATTGTTGCAATATATATATATATATGTATATATCTATATATAGTTTATATATATATATATAGATTTCCAAGTCCTAATTCTAACAATGTTATAAATCATAGAAACAGCAACTCAAATGAATGCAAGTCCCACTTTTACGGGGGAAACTAACACACGGCTAACTTAAAAAATGAGACACCTCCCTGATTTCTCTACCTTTATCAGTTGCTTAGAACTCTGCGTCTAGGAAAAGAAGAACCCTCTCCATTTTCGTTTTTAGTTCGTTAGATTTGAGTCAGTCTGACTACAACACATACACATCACATTAAAAGGAAGAAAAATATCTAGAATGAAGCTCGTTACAGAGGTGAGAAAATATTATTTTGTATTCTCACTGGAAAAGGCCAGGGAAGCATGGATATGTACATGAACGTTCAACAACAACTATATTTCATTCCTTGGGCCTTAAGGAAACATAATTAAAAGTCCGGAAAAAACTGTTAAAGGTACGGTTACATAGAGAGGAGATGACGTTAGAAGCGATTAGAGGGATTGCAAAAGGGTCTTATACCAAACTACCTCATCAACCATCTTACGTTCAGCTGGTAACTCACTTTCTGATATGTTTTTTTAGTGATGATCCATTTATTGGCAGATATGAGTAAGGCGGAAGAATCATTCTCTTTATTCTCTGGGCCGTTGCTTCATTCATTAATATAATTTGGAGGAGTACATCAAAGGATTTTTAGATGACGTCATGAATGTAGTAGACCCAAAATAATTTTTTTAGAAGGATATCTTTCTTTGTGAATTGATTTTCACACCTTAATAGCTGGATTTATGTATCCCTTTTACAACACAAACTATTTTTATATTCACTCATTTTTTTCTTCAACCAATACCAGTAGAATTTCCGTTTTTTATCCAAAATATCCAACAATCCAAGAGACTGATAACCAATCACATCATTTATGGATGTGCTGCATCCATCACTCGGTTCAAATCAGGAGTCCTTTAAGAAACTTATAAACTTTAAGGTCATGTGAGCATGCAAAATGATGATGTTAAACAATAAGTGTTAATATCTTTTTTGAAGGCATACAATATTACTTGTCTAAATCATGGCAAATTTGATATTTATTTTTGTCATTTTATTTACTTCTTGAATTGTGAATCTACGTAAGAACACGTAGCAGGGACGTCACGTAATAGGCCTACGTCGGTTGAGCCCATAATACTGCCTAAGTGATATATTTGGAAAAAGAAATTCCTAAGTATTGGAGTTGTGAATACTCTTATGTATATATATATTACGGGTGATCCACTAAATTGGACTCACTATTTACCAACCTACAAATCTTTGTATAATTTTACACCAATATTTATAACACCAAAGATCGCACAATGTGTGACCTTACAAATATATTCAATAATTTTCCACATATCCTCCTTGGACTTCACTACGCTTTGAACCACTCACGGTGAGGCAACACGGCGGAATCTCTTTTGTATTATATATAAGATTATATATCTTATATATACCAATAATTATTTGTTATGATAATACACCCTGATAAAAGAGTATTTATAGCCGAGATTCATATTATAAAATTTCATAAGCCAACTGACCAGTTTTATTCTTTAAAAGATTATAACTTCTATGTGTATTTATTACATTCAAATAGAGTTCATAACTGGCCATTCTTTAGTACTTGACGACAATGAACCTAATATGCGTTTCCATTCCCGAACATGAAACTTTATATTTACCAAAATCTATGTATTTTCCAATACATAAATATTTTATAAGTGTTGGACAAAATATTTTTTTATTAAGGAGATATATTTTCATTATTTTGGTGGCACTTTTAAAAACTTAAAAGTTCTATTCTATTCATATATACATCTCCTTTTTACACAGTTATTGGTTACTTAGCAGCACTAAGTCCTTAAAGTACAAGAAGCTGCAGAAATATCTTAGACAAAGACCCATCCTTTTGGTGAACTTCTCATCAACTGCGTTTGAAATCACAATATTAGAATGTTTTTAGTTTCCTTCATAACTTATTTCTATTAATTTGTGTAAAACATTGATTTTTAGAAAAAAGATATGCTGCCTTCTCTCTGAGATTCCCTCATCGTGTGGTCCACATGGACGTTCGCAGCAGACTCTATCAAATTACCCTTTCAATCTCACTGTTTAGAAAAGCTTCTAAAATCCCTTGTTAAAAGTTTAGAAAAGTAAAATCATAGCTTCCCGGTGTTTAATTTGGTTTGTTTGGCCCTGTTTTTCCTATATGTAATTTTTTTAATGAATTTAAACATGCTATGATGATTATATGCCCACATTTTAATTTCGGATTTTCTATATGCATGTTCGCCCATTATGCTAAAATTTTAAACTATAATGTTTATTCATGTTTTTTACGTATTAGCATTGTTTTTATGATGGTGAACAGTTAAGTGAATATTACAAAAAAATAATAATAATCAGATTATTATATATTATGATATACAAAAAGGGTCTAATTGAATTTAATCGCTATATTTGATACTATCCTGTTATATTTTAATGACATCGCTGAGACTATTAAATCTATTTGATCGGGTGTCTGAAGAAAAGAAAAAAATGGACCAGGAAGAAATGAAGAGGAATGAAGAGGAAAATGAAATAAAAAATGGGCCAAATACATGGGTAGGCAACTATTCAAGGCAATACAATAAAGTATTGTACAAAATCTAATGGTCACATCATTTTGATAAATAATGGCAAAAATAACTCTCATAGATAAATAATTTACTTGTTGCTATTGTTATTTCACGAAGAAATATTTTGGGGGCTATTTTTTGCGTGCGTAATCATCTTGGATCATTTCTTCTAGGGACATTTTTTCTGGAATATTTCTTTTTAGGCCCTTATTTTCCTCGTCCATTTCTTCCTAATATCCTTTGATGTCTTGCTTGATGACAAGTTGACCGGCCCTAGGAACTATGTTTTAGTGCAATGCATTCTTTGTGTTTAGTTAACATGTCCACATGCACTTGGTATTTTTAAGCTCTGATTTTATTGTGAACTTATTACAACATAGAACATTGATAGAACAATAAACAATATATCATGGTATCTACCTATTATCTTTATGAATACAACATAAAAGTTAAATAATTGATATTACTTAATTTAAAAATAACTACCATTTAATTCCTGTAGTACATGAAAACATGATTTTACATTGTTTCAATTCACTTGAAGTATTTTTATACGTATTGTTATCAAAAATAAATAATTTTTTTTGCATTAAACACAAAACAATTAGTAATCAAAGAAGAATGGCCATTGAAGTATACTCTCTACTGTAATATGACAGTTGTCCTAAATATATTCACATATATTTATATATCTCCGTACCTAGTAGAACAGATAGGAAATCAAAAATTGTTCATAATTTATGAACCCCAATTCCTGATGGTTAAATGATGTAATGATAATAATAGTTCCTACAAGCAAAAAAGAAAAAACATTAATATGTATACGTACTTGCGGTGGGACTTTTAAGTCTTGGCTTCAACTGGTTTAACTGTACAATGTATCATTATAAATAAAGGATTATATATAATATATATGAAAAATTTCTTAAAGGAAGACGCTTGGTTGAATTTCCATTCATTGTATAATATATGTACTCCAGTGCATCGCCACTGCTGTGGCATTTCAAGATTTTCTCCTTTTCCACTCACGAATACACGCATATATATATTAGAAGAAAAAGAACTGTTGTTTATTTTTATTTTGACTACTGAGATGCCTGCCTCGTATTTTGTATGAGATTTTACATTAAGCAACTAAATAAAATCATCAAACATACCGTATTCGCTTGTCGATCCAATAGTGATAAAATCTATGACATAACTGCCAGGATTAAAAAAATAATGCAGAAATACATGAGATAAAACGATAATCAAAATGTCTGAAAAAAAATATTTTGCATTTATGATGGACGCCTATCACAATGGGAATAATTTGAATGGGTGAATCCTTTTAAATCTTGAGGAAATGTTCACCAAAAATATTTAGACATCATGACAGAATGGGACTAGGAAGATATAGCTTTATTGTTAACTTTTATTTGTCCTGTCAAACGAACGCAGTATTGTCAATAAGGTATATTTTTTTAATAATTTGAAACCAAAAGTGACGGGGATTTAATATACCATGAATTATGTGTTAGCAAAATATTCAGACCATTGAATATCATACTAACACACACTATAAGACATCCCCCAAAATGAAATAAGAAAACTTTATTTAATTTTGGGGTGCGATCTACTTTCGTACACCCATTTCATGTTTAGGAACGGACGGCACATATTTTTTTATCATCAAAAGGGGAAGGAAAAGAGGGGGAGTTAGAGAGATAGAAGGAGATAGAAACATACATAGAGAGTTAGAGAGAGAGAGTCCCAAGGAGTCCCGGAGGAAGAAAAATGGGACTTAATGCATGGAAAAGGGAGTTTTGAAACCATATATTTAAAGTAGGATGTCCTCTTTCCAACAATTTTGCCTTCATAGATTGAATGTGTAACTCCCTCCTCCTCTTACTCTTGGTCAAAAGAGGTACATGTACCATGAGTCCCTAAAACAATAACCTATCATTTATTTAGTTTAAAAGCAATATAAAATATTTAAATATGCCTTATAAAACGCAAATTTATATTTCTATATTTAGAAGGTTGGCATTGCTTTTTAAAATATATCTTTATTCAAAGAGTAACACATTTTTCGGAAGGTCAATGGATTGATTTTCACAAAATTAAAATAAAACAATGAAAACTAATAATAATCAAAACATAATATTAGTCTGTTTTAAACTTAAGACTTGAAGCAGAAAAAAGTATTTTTTAAATTACTTTTACCATAATTAGTTCCTAATAAATAATTTATTGCACTTTCATGGTATAAATCTCATCTTGTCCTAAATAAGAACCGACAATATTTTAATAATATATTGCATTCGATGATGAACAACTAAGTGTTTTCCTTACTCCAATAAAAGACCCCTTGTAGGTGAGTTGTTTAATTTTTGCCAATTTAATCGCATTAACGTCTATTTAGCATATTCATTGCAAGAATAAACAAAGATGATACGTTTTGCAACGTGATTGTCTAAAAGTAATATAAGTTGGTATCCTGCAATAAAGTATCACTTTACTACCGGCTAATGTTGAGAAGGAACATCAGGTATTCAGAGAGAAGGAATGCATCCCTAAGGATACTGAGTGTCTCTTCTTCATGGCCATGCATCAATGACGTCATTCACGAATCCTTTTCACATCTTAATATTAATAGAATAAAGCAACTACTTTTATTCTCGAGAAAAAATATTTAAATGGTATTCACTCTAACGTTCGGAAGTAGAAAAGAAAGAAAACTATGTTGAAAAAATTATATTACTTATTCAGTTTGAAAGAAGAATAAATTTTCTGCATTTCCTATTTATTGTTTATGGCCTTCAAACATTACCCCCAATCGTTAAAATGTGAAATGGAAACCAGTCGCTTTACATACACAAATAAGAAGGCGTTAGGGGAGTGCGATAGCCGTGTGCGTTAAGGCGTGTTCAACTTTCAATGTTGAGGTGCAGGTTCGAATACTCCCGAGAGGGATGGTAATTTTTGGTCTGCTGCCTCATTGATAAGATCCTAGGTTCGAGTGACTAATTTTAATGCTATAATGCTTATTTATAGCCAGTCGGATACTGCAATTCTATCGAACCAAATAGACATAAAACAAAAAAAACAGGCGTTGTTGTTTTGAAACCCATATTGAAGATGAGGAATTGAGGACAAAAATAAAATAACTAATGAAATCCTTCTGTACTATGATGAAAAATATCCTTTGGATATGAATTGAAATATTTTAGCTATTTGAGAGCGTTTAAGTATTATCAAAAAGGTACAGGTAAGTATTTAACTCAAATAGATGCGTTAGTCAGCCGAAACGACGGAAGTGTCCAGAGGGGTATTTATTTATATGTTATTCAATGAACACTATGATGGATATGAACTTAATAGAAATATAAAGGCGTAAGAAAATGTTATTGAGCTGTTCAGAGAGTATTTATATAGCCTACTAATAAAAAATATATTAAAACCCTAGAGATGGTTAAAATTTTAACTCCAGATATACCACCATATTTTGTCAATGGGATTACTTATTTAATAACTAACTCAAACTCGCAAAAAATATTACTATTTAAATAGCCTTTCTCAAAGAAGGTATTTTATTTACCGTTTCCAGGAAAAGGCTTTGAACGTGGTAGCGTCCATCCAAAATATAACTCGCGAGGAGAGCGGAGGAAATATTAGACCTGTCAAAAGGGATCCGTTCCCAAGATTCTCTACATCCACTCCAGGCCCATCCTAGACAGAATATGAAGAAAAAAAACGACGGGGTAAAAGCAGTTCGTAATGGACTATAATAATAATGGACAAACACTCAATTGCTGAAGGGACTTTTAAGAGAGGAGGAAAAAATGAAAATAAAATGTTAAAAAGTATGATGAGTCATTCTTGGAATTTTTTTAGTGCTGAGTCATTTCATGATATGAAAATTACTCACAGAAATATTATTATTATTATTACATTAATAACTTATTCTTAAGAAAACGAAAGTTTATTTCCCAGTTATATTCAGAGAACAATAATATTATTATTTAATGCATCAAGTTCGGATAATATATGTATATATATATGTGTGTGTGTGTGTATTTATGTATAGGTATATATATACATTGCTAACCTAGTTATTTTTAGGCAGATTCTCAATAAATAATAATTTGAGTAGAATAGAAAACCAAAAGCCTTATGTTTTTAATATTGTTCAGCTAGGATGCTAAAAATTTAAACTATAATGTTTAATAATGTATTTTTTACGCATTAGCATTTAATTATATACCTTATACTTTTGTGGTGTATATATTCCATAAACTGTGAAATATAAAAAAGCCTTATAAATGTAGTACCAAAACTTATCAAAAGGGTTCAACAAGGGGTGAGTCAGGGATTGCTTTGTCAATGGACTACTCTACTGACATGTCCACCTCTTCTCTCCCCAGCATCAGAAGTTGCCACCTTCTCTCTACCTAAATATAAACAACACACACACACACATGTGTAATTTTCCAGGGTTGCAGTTTGGCCCATTTCCATTGTCCCAGTTATATGAATACTCACTACTAGCATATTTGAGGTAATTGTACATTCCTTGAAATTATAGCAAGTACCTGAAACACGCTTATTGTTTGTTATATACATGCTCACATTCATTTTACCCGTCCATTCTGGCCATATTACCTTGTGCATGTGTCTTCTTGCATTCATCTAACTCTTGCTTTCATTTAAGTGTGTTCCACTAAGGGGGTCAAGCGTATTTATTTATGTTTTTATTGTCTGTGTCAAAAATGATGGAGCAACTATTCAAAACAAGGATGGTTGCCCCCCAAAGGTCAGCTCAAATAATAGGGCTTCTTGAATAGGGTTAAAACACCCACCCATGGAACTATTTGAAAAGAGATAAATTCCATGAGTTCTTATAAAAAGTGTTTTTTGTTTCTCAGGATTTTTTTTTGAGATTTCACATATTTTATTTGATATTATATATATATATATATATATATATATATATATATATATATATATATATATATATATATATATATATATATATATAATAATATATATATGTATGTATTCAAGATGTATTAATAGACATATCCTCCATTCAATCACTTTTCAGAAAGAATCATATAACGAAACTCACAATCATGTAAAATTAACGAAGAATGAAATCATGGATAAATAAAGTTTGGCGATGAAAAAGTATTCATATTAATTTGATTAATATATAGATATTTTAAAACCAAATTGGTTATTGACTGATTGCTTGCCAATTGAGATTTATACCATTGTGTTTTCGGGATTGTTTTTTCTAAAAACGAAAAATAAAATTATCTGTATATATATATAAATAAATCTAACAAAAAAAATTAGAATTACTATATATTTTTGGCATGTTTATAATAATCATCTTTACTCTCCTGCAATAGTTTTTTATGGACGGCTGATGCTTTTTACTGTATGTAATGGTATAGATCAATGATAAGAACTCCGTTCCCCCTTTGTCAGCAAGTTACTTTGAATGAAAAATAAAAGTCGTTTATCGCAGAAACTTAGCAAACTCATCACTTTAAAAAAGTATCCCCTTAGTATCTTACGTAAAATAACAAAACGCAATGTTATAAGATAACTCTCTTCATTACTCACAAACTCCATTTTAACGGCCGTTGTTCCAAAGAATAGATATAGTCCATAGTCCCCCAAAGCGGTGAAGGAGCACAGCAATGAAGAGCACAGTGATTTCCAGGATCTTGAATATCCCAGACACCGTCATGACCTCCTCAAACTGCATGATGGCTCCTTTTATTAAACAAGAACACTCAATAAATGGGCTATTCCAAGCACTGCTTATTCAAAATGGCGGTTGTCCCTTATCATAGAAGTTATTTCTTTTACTCCGTGGCTTATCTTAGAGCTATAGATTTACACAAACAAAACATGTGACTCATGTGACAAACTACAAGAGCGACGAGGGTTCATTCGGGTATTGATATGTTGAAATAACTAAATAGTTCCGTGACGTCACTATGGAAATATATTAATAATAAGAATTTAAATCTGGAGACAACAGAATCTATGAAGTATCGGTTAAGAATGTGACAAGGACTCAAACTGGGACTTAGTATTGTTCATACATAATCTGCAACAAACTAGAAACAAATCTTGAAGTGTCAGGGGCTCCTGGAATTAAAAGAAAGGGGGACCCATGATTAATCAAATATCAATTTTCATGCTTATTTTGCTCCCTAATAATCCATCTAGTAAGCATTTAACATACTAAATTCATATATATGCAGGCTTGTTGATCGGAGTTTTTTCTGATCGGCGATCAATAGCGATATAGCGATATTTGATCGCTGATCGGAGTATCGCAAAAGGTTAAAAAAATAAAAAATGTTGTAATAAGGATTTTTGAGACAAACCCTACATTTCTTAAAACTTAACTAGCTGTCATATTGACCAAAATCCATTCCAACACCTAATATTTGTTTAGAAAACACAAAATACTAATGGAAAAAGCCTCTGTGTGCTATCCTGATTTATTTTTTGTCCTAAATATACAGACAGGCGACTATGTAGAAGTCATTGTTTTGGAGCTCATAGGCTATGGAAACATTTATTCTGGCATCTCCTGTCTTAAAGTATGCAGACATATGTCAATTGTGGAGCCAGAGTGTTGTAGCTCATAGGCTATGAGAAACAATCATTCTGATATTTTTGTCCTAAAATATACAGACAGGCGCCTATGGAGAAGTCGTTATTTTGGAGCTCATATGCCAGTGGTTCCCAAAGTGGGGGTTGCGACCCCTAGGGGGGGCGCAGAGCAATGCAGGGGGGGGGGGCGCGTGAAAACGAATGAATGAAAATATAAATGCTGTTGACTAAATAACACTGCTAGAAAATGGACAAAAAAACAAAAAAAAAAGGTTGAGGTTTGTATTAATTACAATGTGTGAAATAAACTGCAATGGACTCTGAGAACAAAATGTGTGTATGTCCTTTTTTGGCGGGGGGGGGGGGGGGGGCAAAAAAATTCTTATATACAAAAGGGGGGCCCAGCAGAAAAAGTTTGGGAACCACTGACATAGGCTATGGGAAACAACCATTCCATTGCCATTAAAGTTGAATGCTTATAAAGGTTTGACTGTATATATATATATATAAATTTTACTTAGAATTAGTATTACATAGCTAATTTTTTTGTTGATCGCAATTAAATTGATCGGATCGCTGATCGGAAAAATCCCTGATCGTTATATCGCTATATCGCAAAGAATTTCTGATCGCAATTTTGATCGGATCGCTATTTTTTTCCTGATCGCTCACAAGCCTGTATATATGTATATATATACAGTTCCTTGGAGTAGGAGAGTCTGGATACATGACAGCTGATTCATAATATGGAGCTAACGAAGATTTATAGCAAACATATTTAATATCGTAAATTAGTAATACATATATTTTTTATTAAACAAAGGATATATAATTTTATGTAAAAACAGAGTTAAGTTTACTAAAAATATGTTTGTTTGTTTGTTTAGCTCCTAGATTGGACCCACCTCACCGGAACTTAATCCGGTATCAGCCGGTAGTGAACCTATCTTGGCGCTTTCTGTATTATTACAAATTAGTTTATCAATATTAAGAAATTTAAATGCTTTAAAAATAAAATCTTCGAAGGCTAAACGTCGCTCCCCGATGTCTCCCTCAAGGGATATAATTTTTTGCCTTGTCGACGGACAATCAAAGATAAGATGGTACGGGGTTTCTTCTTCTTCCTAGCAGAGTCGGCAAATTGGGCTTAAGACATTTCCCATCTTGTAGAGATGTCTGTTGAGGCCAATATGTCCACTGATCATTCAACGATGACGTAGATTTGAGCTCGTTTGTATTTAAAAATCTTACTTCCGATGTAGGGATTTGGTATGAAGAGTTTAGACTGGCGGCAAGTGCTCATCGCACCCCATGCAGTCCTTCATTCCTTCAAGGTTGCTTGTGTGAGGGCATTTTTTGTTTGTCGCATTGATATTGGCACAGAAACAGGCGTGCCCCTCCTAGCACCGTCTTTAGCTAAAGCGTCGGCATACTCGTTTCCAGTATTGTTGTCGTGTCCCTTTATCCATCCGACCGTGATTTTGCATGTAGATCTGCTTAGAACGTTTTTGCAAGCGATAATTTCAGCTGATGCGAGTTCACCTGGCCTCATGTCCAGACTATAGATGGCAGATAGGCTGTCGGATAAGATTAATAATCGTTTCCCCTCGACTGGACATCTACTCCGTCAATGTTTCTCACCTCAGCGAGGGGATCCATTAAATAGAATACCGAACTTGCCCTACAAATCCCGCCCAAAAGTTATATATATTTCTTTATATATTTGAATCCTTAACGGAGTGTTTGTGAATTGATCTTATCAATTATTTATCCACGTTCGTCAAAAACATCAAAATATCCATCTAACAAGCATTTAATATGCTAAATTCTTTGTGAATAACTTGACAATTTAAATTTTCGATTAAGGAATCTATTTCTTATTTTTCTCTAAGTGTGTGTATTTATATATATATATTTGAGTCGTACATATTACAACACTAGATTTTCGCTACTAAATTGCAATAGAAAATATACCTGAAAATACTAATTAATAAAAATAATTCAATTAACAAAAACAAAAATGTATTAGCTGGTACGTTAGTAGAAACCGATTCTAGATACTAGCTCCATAGAAATTCGTTTACCCTAAATCCCCCAAAGATTTGGCCTGACACTGGGGTTGTGTTTCAGATTTTTGCCATGTTTGTAGCCGAGACGCAGTTTATTGCAGATTGGTATAACGATACCGAATTAAGTGGCGGAGTGCTGCTTCGTCTGGGGTGCCGGCTTTCAAACATTTTGGTTGACCTTTTTTTGGCAGAGGATTAAAAGAAAAAACGAACGCCGTTCGCGAACGCACGTTCAAAATCGAACGCCTATACGGATTATAAGGGAACAGACGAAAATATTTTTGTTGTCGTTCGTTCGTTAAGTTTATATTACATCTCTTCATTTTTTACAATAAAAAATGATGTGTTATTTTAAACTTTAGTATGAATAATTGTACATCAAGATATGTAGACTAACTTATAATAATCTTTATCAATGAAATTAATACTTTACCACTCAATACCAGAAAAAATGTAGCAGAATACCAATTGGCTCTCTCAGACCCGGCTTAATTTATTAGATACAAATCGTTAGAAAAACAATTTGAAGGAAAACTGTATACGATATCTTGCAGATTTTTTTGTGCTGAATCCAAATCAAGTTTTATTATTTTGACAATTTTTACTATTAATGAGATATTTGCAAACTTAAAATAATTAAAACAAGTGCTAAGAAATAAATTCATTTTTTATCATATAAAAGTGTTTGTCTAATATAAGCCCAATTTTGCTCCATAAATGTAATTTTATTAAAAAATTAGATTTTAGTAATTAAGATGTACATATTCTGAAACCCAAAAAGTGGAATTTATTCAAAATACAAAAGAACATTAAACCTATGATTGAAATGCTATTTTTGGTTGTTAAATCCCATTATTTCATCTTCTGGGAGTTATATGTATAAAAATAATTTAAAACATAAGTCTCCATTAATTTTAGGTAATTTATGATCAATACCGTTGAAAAATTTGTTTGAAAATGTGTTTACGTGGTTTGATATACCATATGATGAATTATAAATGATTTTTCGTTTTTCGAAAAAAAAACATTTGGCATCCTAAAATATTATTTATTTTAGGTGTTTTGTTTACAATATGAACGAAGGAAAAAAGTTCTATAATTTACCCTTCCATTTTTGCAAATTTGCAAATATCTAAGTAACACTTTATATTGTGTCAACCATAGGACCTCTTTTATATTCAGGGCTAAAATCTATATGCGGTTTCTCCTCAAATGGATTTTCGAGCATTTTAATCCAATTAGACCCGGCTTTGTTCTGAGAGACTCCATTATTATTAAATGTTACTTTTTTTATTTTTCTTATAAACCATTGATTTGATACTAAAAATTAGTTTAATTATTTAGATGACTGCAAAAAAAAAGTTCCAAATTTCCAGCTTTTAAAACTATTAGCCCTCTTGTTATGAACGATCGAATCTCAACGCCGAGACAAATCCAGTGATATTTCTAGAACTAATTACTAATTTTGCCTCATTTTTGTTAATTCTTCAATTTATAGGAGCCACTATATACAGAGTATTGAAACAGCTCAGTAATATAGAAACATAAGCACTTTTTTTTCTCTTTATTGTTTAGATAATAGATATAAAATTATATAAAATATAATATATATGTAAAATAAACATTATAGTTTATAATAAAAAAATCCAAACAAGAGGTATAACAATAAAACATATCATACGGGTAACTATTTATAATATTTCACAATTTTTTTCATTATTTTAAAATATCTTTCTGATTTTGAAGGATAAAATTTGATGACGTTCCCCGCAAAAACCCATGAATCCTCGGAGACGGAGGGATCTTGAGAGTGAGGGCGGCGTATCGGGCGGCAGCAGATAAGCACTTTAAATTTGAAATAGAAACATATTAAAATAATAAGTATTTTCTCAACGAAAGATGAACGGCACACAGGATTTTTTTTTTCAAATCGAACGGACGAACGCTAAGGTTGAGAACGCCCACAAGCTTGTTTTAGTAATCCATAATTAATTCACCAATCTCTGTCCGTCTGTATGTCCGCACGCTATCTCCTCCCACATTTATGATCAGATTTGAACTTTGAAGGTACCTATAGAATTCTTGGGTCAAGACGGACCTTATAAAACTATTTGAAAAGTGATGGGACCAGAAATGAAGAAAAAAAATCAGACCTTGTCGGATTTGAACCACCTACTTTTCAAGGTAAGGAGAGGAAAAAAAAGAAAAGGAGGAGGAGGAGTTAGAGAAATAGAAAGAGAAAAAAGCATCTCATGTGACTTAAAACATATTCTTTGTACAAAGTCCTTTTATGAGGAATGTTTGTACAAAACAGAAAATTATTTTCTCTCTCCTCTCTTATATTCTTTAAGGTCCGTTTCACTCACAAACTAGCTCTAAAACCTACCCATACCCGAAGGGCGAACATATGGACACCGTAGGCGCCCAAATATGTGAGTATCAATAATACGCCGATAGAATTTAGTTACACTTGTATAAAGTCAGATTGCTCATGTGACTTATGCATGACGATTTAGGGAGAAGGGGGATTACTTGGCTAACCAGGAGAGTCTAAAGACAGGAAATGAATCCATGAAGCATGATGATGCCATTACATTTCGTTCAGAGTAGGTATGTATCTATGAAAGTAGAGTAGTACTAAGGAGTAAATGGCAGGGATGATGCAATCTTTTTTATTTCTTATAAAGTACAAAGAGGGAATCATATCCGGAAGTGTGTAGTTTACTGATTGAAAAGGCTTTTGGTTGATGCACTAATTGCTCCCTTGATAAGGTACCCTTAGGAAAGACAATTAAATCAATAGGCAATTTACATCTTTAAAAGGCATTTACTGATGACAAAGAGGTAGCTTGGAACTAGGCGGAATGAGTCGAATATAAGGTATTACTTTGTTTATAAGACACTATTGTTTAAGAACTCAAATTCCATGTATGGCTTAGTAAGTTTTAATTATTTGAGCCTGAAATTAAAACTTTAAACATAAAGTAGACTTCTGAAATAGTGTGTAAGAATATAGATGAATAATTTATATATATATATATATAGGAAACGATCAAGTACTCGGCCTAGGTCCCGGCTGTTTTTTGAGTGTCCCGGCCCGGTGTCTAAAAATCACCGGGCCGGGACTTTAATATTTCGTTCTGTCTTCATTCTGAAAGTGTCGACGTTTTTTAGAAACGAATTTAAAAAAAAATTTGGA
The DNA here is from genome assembly GCA_013387185.1 of Caligus rogercresseyi. NCBI lineage: Eukaryota > Metazoa > Arthropoda > Copepoda > Siphonostomatoida > Caligidae > Caligus > Caligus rogercresseyi. Next base: position 26,753,030 of record CP045893.1, on the reverse strand, counting down.
AATTATTTTATAAAATAAAAACGTGTTCACTTTTTTTTGGAAATTCTTTTAATTCAAACGTCATTATTTTCTTCAAGAATTTTTTTAAAGGAAATTTTCATTTAAAAAATCGTCGTCACTTTGAGAATGACGAAGGAACGAAAATATATTAAAGCCCGGTTTCGGCCCGGCCCAGCTTGAAAATATAAGTCCCGGCGAAAAAAAGTGTCCAGGTCGTTTCCTGATATATATATATATATATATATATATAATATATATTGTTAATCATATGAGCACAAGTTAGTTTTCAAAAAGTAGTCTACAAATTAATATAGATACTATTTTGATGTTTATTTCTTCATATGGACAATGATTGTAAAGTTTAACGTAAGGGGATTTAAGGTCAACAACTGCAACTATACGAAATCAGCAATCCTCTTCGGTCTCCTAAAGAAAAAAGGACTCAAATCCCATAAAAGTCAGGCTATTAAATTTGTCCTGTCAAACTCCAAAGCCTACAAAGCGAGTTATTTAACGAAAAAAGAAATGGTAAAACATATATTCTTCGATCTGTGATGCTCTCTGCTGCCGCCCGATACACCACCATCTCCCGTAAGATCCCCTCCGACACCGAGGACTCATGGGTCAATGTGGGGAATGTCATCGAATTTTATCCATACAAATCAATAGAATATTTTAAAATTATGCAAAAAATAATGAAATATTTTAAATAGATACCCATTTGATATTTAGTTTATTGTTTTACCTCTTGGTTATATTTTTTATAAAGTATTATGTTTATTTTACTTATATATATATTTTATAATTTTATATATCATCTAAACAATAAAGGAGAAAAAAAGTTTAATATACTTTGCATGTGTAAATGGAATATATTAATTTGTTTATTTTTATCCAGCTCTAAAGCATTTTTAAGGAAAAATATTGAAGGATGTGTTTAAGTTTGTAAAGTTCAAAGTTATACTTGAAAGAAAAAAGTATCCTGGGATGCAATAATTAACAAGGAAACATGAGAGGAGAAATGAAAAGCGTAAAATGTCGACTATTTTATGAGATTGTTTTTTTTATCCGAAAGAGAAAAAAATTATTTATTTTCTTCCCTTTTGAAATATACATCAACACTTTTCTGCTGATTCATCGCTTTACCGTTCAATCCAATTAATATAATTTACTGCACTTGTAAAACTTCATGATTGCTCCATGTAAAAACAAAAGTTGCTTCAGATTCCTACATGGGAGTCTTCAAACACATACTGGATGTAAATATGACTATTGTGAGATCGAAAAGATTATTAGCGCTCCGTAAATTTGATTATATTTAAAAAAACATTCATGGACACCAGAAAAAAAGGAACAGAAAAGGGATCTGAAAAATATACGAAATGTCCTTATTTTTCCATTTCTCTCATTTGAACGTTGTCTAAAGCTGATCTTTGTTTCTGGGGAAGTCTTTATTTTTCAGTGAAACAATTGTGTTTCTCTTTTGAATACAATAAAAGCCTAATAAAAATAAAAACACTTAAATAACATAAAAACATTTACCTTAAAATGTATTAAATATTGCATAAATATGACTATAGTATTGTGAGGTTTTTAAACATTAGGTGAACCCAAAGTATAAAAGATCAAAAATAAATCTGATTCACTACCAGATTTTTTAATGCCATTAATTGATCCTTGATTACATTAAAATGCAGAAAAAGGGTGACATAGAGCTGTCGATCCCATAGGGTACCCATGGAATCACATGATGTACTGATTTAACTTCCGCAAAATGAATCATCAGTCATGCACATGTAATTTGCTGCTACTCAAGAACTCAGAAATATATAAACCAAGTTCCAGTTGATATTAGATAAAAAATATCAACCATAATACTTTCAAACTGACAGTCTTTGGAAAGAAAATCATAAATATTAAGAAATATGGCCTTTTACTTAATTGCTTAAGACTCTTACTTTAAATCCAACACAATCAGAGGTAAAACTACAAATAGAACTTTATAGATCGTCGATATCACCCAATATGTAATACACCAGTACAAACACAGTTGTACGTCAAAAGGTCTTTTTTGTCGCGGCTGAAGGATACTATTCAACTTTTCGCTGACGGATCCCCAATACCTAAGACAGTTCCTGGAATTACGCATATGCAATAATGAAGTTTTATCTTACCTAATCAGTATTACATTTCCAAAACTGGGCACGGATTATATGAAAAACATTTACTCCATGGGTCATTATGATTTCGAGAAGAGATAAAGAACTATTTGAATGTTTTTAAAATCTGCCGGAATTAAGATACCTTTACATTATAATTGTTATTCTAAATATATATTTATGTCCTGTAATTATTGATTAATGCTTTAATTGGTTAATATGTAATGTTTTTAATTATAATTATTGAATTATATTGAATAACATTCAGAAAAAATGAGATGAAGTATTTAAGATTGAGAGTTTACATCAATTTAAGAACAAATATAAAGTTTTTTTGTTTGTGAGTTCTTAGATAGTCTCTACCTCACCGGAACTCAATCCGGTATCAGCTGGTAGAAGTATACCTAAGAGCTGTTAACTTTCTTAAATTCAAATAAAACAAGTGTATACAAATTGTTATATATTTTCAAATCAAGGAATCAAACGCATTGTCAAAAGTTTTCCTCCAACGATGTGTTTCTTTTTAGGAACAGCTCCTTTAGTTCATATATTTCTGCATTGTGCACACACATTTGAAGATGAGATGACAAAATCTACAAAGAGAGTCATTGGCTTTACCGAATTTTGTAGAGAAGTCGTTGCAGCCCTATAAGACCACTTGTCATGGCTGCAATCCTCGATATTTAATGCCTTTAGTAATTTTATAGCTTCCTCCTCCACCTAACGTGTGGTTTGCTGATAAATTTCTTCGAGTGATGACGGCTCTTCGACCAAATATGAAACTTATTCCGTGAGTCTATATTGCAGATGAAAGAGAAGAATGACAAGAAATTTCATGGTGATGGGTAAATGGCTTGGATATTTTGTAGCCTACAATAAGAAACGTTATAAATTGATACGATAAATATAAAAAAGATCCAAAGAGGAGTTGGAAAAAGTATGAAATAGATTTTTTAAGGACCTGGGCAATGAAGGACCTCGTGGAGGATATATGAAAGAAGCTCTCAGGTATTTCGCCTTGATCACAAAGATGAGAGTCCTCAACATCCTTAATATATTAAATATTATGTATTAGAAAACAGTTTAATTTAAAATAATCATGCGTGTCATGATCAAGTTAAGAATATATTGACAGTATAGGATTCATTCCTGGTGGTCCTCCTCTTGTCCAAATGTAGGTATGTTTATTAAGTGCATTTAGTCTGACTGCATATTGCATGTGGTATTAAAATATCATAAAAAAGCAGATGGATCAATGAGTGTCATACTTGACGATTTTATTAATAAATAAATGCAATTAATAGTATGCAAGAAGCTGAAAAGGCTTGTCTGAGGGTCTTGCCAATTTTGGAAATGCATTATTATTTGTATTTAAAACTATTGTGATAGAAGGGGTTATGAGTGGGCATGGGCAGAGGAGGATTTTGGAGGCACGTCAGTGCATTAAAAGAAATACTCTTATGATGATGACATTAGGTTTCATGGATTTTATGCAATTTGATGAAGGAAACAGTGAGGGATTGAATTAGTCAAACGCCTCAGAAAAAATAGCCAATCCCACCTGCCTTGAAGTGAGTTAAGTGAGCAGGAGGGATGCCTCCCTTGAAGTTTTAATCAAATGTGATTGGTGGGTAAAATTAAAAAGCATCAGAGATAAAAACTATTATGAAATCTCCAGAAATCACAAAATTCACATATTTTTTTTTTTGAACAGCTGTTGCAATTATATTTTTTTTTGATAAAAATTCCCGGCTTTCTCTACAATACTTGTTGATCATTTGTGTTAGTTTCTCCTGAAGGGAGCTTCAGTTGGATACATTTTCTTCTACTACGAGACCTCTCTAGGTGATTGATAGATCTTTACATTTCAGATTAAAGTTAATGAGGTGCTATTGAATAGCAACATTGATTCTTTATTTTCTAGTTCTTTATTTGTTTTTAAGCAGGAATGCTTGACGTTCTTATATAAAATTATTTTGTTTCTTCATATCTGTCATATGAATGGATCAACATTCTGTCTATCGAGTATATGTAAAATAATGTTAACATCACTATCGGATAAAAAATATTTCTCGTTAAATTTGCGAGAACAACTTTTTAATCTTCCCTCAGCATGTCATTTTAAAATTGATCCAAAAAGATGAGTTCACTTATTGGCCATGACGCAACTGACAAAATACCGTAGGCCATAATGTAATTTTATAATTCTAATGATTTGGATTTGAACATACTTATTGCATCAAATAATTATAATGTACAAAGAAATAGAGGGAAGTGACAAATCGGCAGTTTGAAATGCAACTTCTTACAACAATATAAGAATCCAATGATCCTAGGTTCGATAGACTAGTTTTAATGCTATAATGCTTATTTATATCCTATTGGATGCAATTCTATCGAACCATATAGGCAAAAAAAATGTTATAATGCTTATTTATACCCTTTCGGATGTAATTCTATCGAACCAAATAGACAAAAAAAAGGGAGCTCGATAGCCGTGCGTGTTACGGCGTGTTCAACTCTCAATGTTGGGGGCACAGGTTCGTATCCCGAGAGGGGATGGTCATTTTTGGTCTACCTCATTGATAAGATCCTTGGTTTGATAGACTAACTTTAATGCTATAATCTTGTTATATCCTATCGGATGCAATTTTATCGAACCATATAGGAAAAAAAAAAGAATTCAATTAAGAATACTAATAAGCTTGAAACAGTTCTAAATGACTACATATTTTAAAGAGCAGTTTACTTTACTTTATTATTGATATCTCCAATACTGATAAAACGAACCAAAAACAATACTCTTTCGATAAGAAATATTAAGCATTTTATGTTGCTAAATAGTTATTAGATTTGTTTGCAACTTATCGAAGAATATAGGGTTAGGATGGTTAAGTTTATAAAAAATTAAATATAATTTAATGTATTTTCTACAACAATTATCTATAACCATTTAAACACGCCTGTTAATTGTGATTGATTACAGAAATATAAGATAAACACTTAGTCAGGAAGTGTTCATTTTTTTGGTTACTTTTATAAACTATATACATTAATGACTTTTTTTAATATGAAAATAAATATTTATGAAGTTTCCCTCTTTCTCTAGAGTCCTTTGGTATTTAACGTCGGTTTTTAACTATCAATAAGTGCAACGTTATTCAGCGTTAATGGCTGGTACTTTATATTATCTATGGGGAAAATATAACCAACATGCAATTAAAATTGTTTCTTAATATATTACACAATATATTCGAATGACTTAACTAAAGCTTTTTTAATATGAAACTTTATTGATATAGAGAAATTACATATATAAATAAACATTCTAGTTTAAGATTAGATCTCTAAACAAAAGTTAAAAGGCAAAAAAAAAACACTGAATAATATAAAACATAACTTAAAACAAAAAGCACATATTCTTGACATATATAACAAACACATCAATTAAAATACATTTAACACAAAAATTAGTCAAAACATTATAAATAGACAATATAACATGACAAATATAAAACACATGACAATAATATAATTTGGGAGTTTTTTACTAACCAAACCAAAGATAATTCAGAATAAATCCCAAGACCCGTTCTTAAAATAAAAAGAGGACTAGGATAAAATATTTTAAATTTTTGATGACATTTTATTAAATGTTTAAAAAAATTATGTGTTCGACGGCACAAGAAGGATAAAAACGAACTAAATCACCAGTAAATTACAAGCGTCATTCTAAGCTTTATTGTATTTTTTCGTTTGTCTACTTCCTCATCCATGCACAGAATGATGAAACTTAAGAACTGAATAGATATAATAAACTACTATTTCATTATTTCTGGTTAAATTTGACAATGATGATCCTGGAAAAAACTTTTCTTTGTGTGAGGCCAGAGGTCTCTTATTTAGAAGAATCATGGTCGGTTAGATCCCAATTCTGAGATCCCATCGAAGTACTTCCTTCCATGGAAGAGGTTGAAAGATGGGAAATGGGCAACTTCCCGTTTGTTTAATTTTATATCTTCTAGATGGTAATATAATAACTATGGTCAAAGGGACATGGAGAGACTTTTTAATATGCTTATAAAAACCCGTTAAAGCCTCTTACCGATTATTCTACAACGGCCTATGTTTAGCCATTATATTTGGCCAAAGTTTTTTTTGTTAGAGAAGTAATTCCTTTCATGGAGATTATGTCACTTCTGCGTTCATATGGAGTTAAAAATATAAAGAAGCTTAAGATTTTTTTTTCGATATGTTCATTTAAATTTTCTGATACCTTAATTGTTAAATTTGTGTATATTATAATATTCAACCACAAAAATTTGCCGTGTGATATAATTGTGCGATTAATTTTGAATCATTTTCCAACGAGTCAATTAATCGAATATTGACAAATTAATCCATAATAGTTTATTTCCTAAATAATAATCGTTATCGAAAAAACCCAGTTGGGCACCACTATATAATTTCATACCGTTCTTTTAGACTTTTAGGGTCTTAATGTTACAAACAAGTCTTCTCTACTCCTGTGGTCTAATCAATTTGTTTATAAATGTCATATGAATAATAGTAATATTTGCATGATAGTTCTAGCACGCTCACAATGAACTCACTTTTCAGTTGGTAACTAATTTTGATTTATTTATTATTTATTGGTTTATATTCTTACCTTAAGTATTAATAGTTGATATAACTCCTTCATAAAAATAGTTTTTTTTGTTTCTTTTAATCAGCTCATTTATTATATAAATCGAAAAAACAAGATATATATATAATCCAGAGCAAATGTGTAGTAAAACCAAAAATAAATCTTGTAGTTAATTTTTTTGCTCTGAGGTAGAACATATCCAATAAAATACCATATAAATAAAGAATACAATAATATACCAGTAAAATCATATCACAATCAAATAAACAACTATTAAATAATTTAGAACTCCATACATTATCGTAAAGAAATAAAGCACAGAAATATGTACAAGGCTGCAAAATTATTATAGTTTAGCTTTTGTTAAAAAAACATTATTTTGGTTATTTTTGCGTATATTGAGGAGCATGTTGGGAATATTCAATTCCTTTGAGGCCAGAATCCATAACAATAAGTTATATTGAAATAGTTTATTCAAGGGAATCTACATGCCAATGATCCAGGCTTATGAAAAAGGATACCGAAAGTTATTATTTTTGAGTCATTTATATCACAGAACCATGAGTGAAGACATGAAGCATTTCATAATACCAACTGTTTTTTTCTTTTGTTCTTTTTCTTTAATCAATCATGTTCGATGAATTAGTATCGTGGGGTATCCTTCAAATGAGTGTAGTCTTTATTGTGGTTCGGGAAATCATTTATAGTAGCATTGTTATCCGTTTTTGAGTCATGCGATTGAATGAAAGAGTCCTTGGGATTTAAGAAATGACTTTTGCATGCTTCGTTACTTGCATTCACAGGCATTTCCTTGGGCGTGGACTACAGATATAAAAGTATGTCCGCCAGACACTGCTCATAGCTTAAGTGGTTCAATACGAATACCTAATGTAGGAAAGTTGGTCATATGTTTAAGGTTTTCAAACAATTGCAAATACAATTTTTCCTACGCCAGGCATTTATTGCATTTTATTATAGTATGATAAACATAGCAATACTGATTTTCTCCTAAGGTATTTTTTTTTGTACACAGGTACAACTTTATTTACAATTCATTCACATTAAAAAACTTATAACAAACTTATAAAACACTCAACATCCATGTATTTATAATATTTATAAAATCACTGGGGAGGGGCACCCTGTTACATCTGAATTTATAAACATAAAACTGCATTTTAGTTGTTAAAAAATTAATTTTTTCTTGATGTGGGCCAACATAAAAGAAGACAAATTCTCTAAGAGGTAATATCAGGTTAAAATTCTCATAAAACAATTTACCAAATGTCCCAGAATTCTGACCATCTGTCCGCATTCCATTAAAAAGTGCCTCAATGTTTCCCTTGCATGCCCACAAAAGAAGCAAAACCTTTCTTCTGTGTTTCTCCCATGAGTAGCACCCAAAGTCAAAGTGTTGGTCACTATTTTGTACTTTAACCAAGAGAGGCCATTGCTTAATAATTTGATTGAAGACCTTCTATTATCTGTTTCGTAGACGCTTCTACTCCATATTCCTCACGTCTTCTCTCAATCTGGCCAACAAAGAATTTATTTGCTCCCCTTTCGAGTAAGCTGTTCCGAATCTTACTGTTTTCCATCATTGAAATAAAATTATAAAAACTGTTCCTTGGCCCAATTTCCCTTCTTCCGAAACTAACCTTGCGTAGGATACTCCTCCTCTCCAGACATTCGTTTATGGTAAAAACATTTTCTTCGTTATAAATATCCCCCATGCAAACAAGTTTCTTTTTAATAGAAGTGTTCTTTAGGAAAGTCAATCTTGTATTGTTTTCAATTGGCTCCTGCCACTCCATTTTCTCTAAAAGGTTCTCACTTATTTCTTTAAATATACTTCCGTTCAATTTCCAAAAAGTTCCGATTTCCTGAGATGCCTCTATAACTTTATACGGCCCTTTACCCATTTCTTCGTCTAGAGTAAGGTTTTTACCTTCAAGTAATCTCTTTTGAAGCATTTCTTTCCATAAAGATCCCTGTACTGTAATTCTCCTGAACCATTTGTATATTACTGTCATCCAGAAACATTTTATACCCAGCAATCCTAATCCACCCCAAAAATTGGTGTTTGAATCAGTTTCCATGAAATCGCTCTGGGGCGTCCATTTGGGAATAAAAAAACCTCGCAAATTTCTCGATCCTTTACATAAATCCGTAGCCGTACTACAAAGACTTACTGCTACCATTCTTGTAAAACTTCTCCTATCCGCTACTTTTTAAAATCTTTAAAATAAATTGATGTGACATACTATCAAATGCTTTCTTAAAATCTACCCCCATTACTGCCATAAATACGTTTTTCGTATTTGCATACTCAATAGTGTCTTTTATATTTCTTCCAACATCTTCCATCACTCTCGTTGGAACAAATCCTTTTTGAGAAGGATGTATTAAATTGGGTAAATGTTTTCTAAGTCTATTCGCAAGAATACCACTATGTATTTTATACGAGGTGTTGAGCATCGTTAGAGGTCTCAGATTTTCAACAAACCTAGAATCTTTTCCTTGTTTGGGATCAATATCAGTTTTCCCAAAGAAATACTGTCTTCAAAATATCCAACCGAATGCGCTTCTTTAAAAACTTCCTCCAGTAATGGGGACAAAATGTCATTAAAGCTTTATAAAATTCCATAGTAAAACCGTCCGGCCCGGACTTTTATTTGCTTTTTTATAACCTTCTACGTATTTTCTAATTCTGTACTGCTAATTTTTTCCTCAAGAAGTTTTTGGCAATTACCTTCCAAGTGTGGACCCTTTTTAACAGCTTCACATTTTATGTGTCTCACAAAATCTGCTGAGTTATAAATACATTTAAAACACCTATAGCCCAATTTTTCATTGCATTCACCGCAAGCGTAAAGCTTATTATAAAATTCCCTAACCATTTCATTGATCTTTATAGGTTCATTCACTAAGTGTCCATTTTTATCATAAATTGCTCTTATTTTCTTCTTCTCTGCCCTACATCGTTCTATGTTTTTAAGCCTGCCTAACAATACTTGTTCTTTTGGTACAAAGTTGAAACCAGATCGAATTAAATGGCCTTTCGTAAAATTATGATTGATTTCCTGTAACTTCTCATCTTGGAGTATTCCTCCTCCTTCTTCTTCCCTTCTTGCCTCCAATTCCTTATTCTTACTTTCCTTTCTTCGCCCAATTTTATATACTCCCTTCTCGAACAATCCAAAACCAACTTTAAAGCATGAGATGGTGATTTAATTTTCCGTTTCTGAGTCTTAACGTAATTTCCCAATAATTTTTTTCACATTTGATTCAGTTGATTTATCTTCCAATAAAGATGAATTCAGTTTCCATTTCTTTTTTGAATGAGCCCTGGGAAAGGTTATGGTCATAGCTATTGCGCAATGGTCTGACATGGATGTATGGATATTCTGATAATCGGAAATGAGCGCAAAAATTTCTTCGGACACGAAAAAATAATCCAACCTAGAGCTTTTAATAATGTCACCTTTATTTTTTACATAAAATGTGTGTTCAGGACTACCATTAAATTTATTGCTGCATCTGTAAATCTATTTTTGTATATATATTTTCAGCACATTTTGACTTGTTGTTATTTATTTTCTTATAATTTAGCGTATCTCGCTCCTGGTCAATTGATACATTAAAATCTCCCATTAAAATTAGGTCTTGATTTTTAAAAGCGGCCTCGGTTAAAAATTTTGAACCAATAAAATTGAAAAAATCTGGGTTATTAGAATTTGGTCCATAGATCGATATAATGTTAATATTCCTTCCTCTCCAGTTAATTTAAGTACAACGTAGTTCCCCTCTTTGTCTTTAGCTATAATTGAGGTTTAAATTTGCTTTTAATCAACACTAAAATCCCTCTGAGGGATGATTTGCATTTTTTTTAACAGCAGGTGATAATATGCATTCATAACCAACTGGAAGCCAGTTCTCTGACGTTAATCTTCTTATTCTAGTGTCACAGATGGCCAAAATATCTGGACAAAACGATACTAAATGTTTTAAAATATTATTTCTCTATCTTTATTTAAAATTGAATTTGCATTTGTAGCTATTATTTTAATATCCATACCAAACAATTACTAAGTTATAAAAAAAAAGGAAAACACTCGTCTTCGTTTGATTTCCCCCCCATCACAATGAGTAAGGGGGCGAGGGTAGGGGTTATTAAAAGTATTCAACAAAACTAACAGGTGCGATGTTAAAGTCAGGGGTAATTCTTTTGTCTTAAAACTCATCCCTACTGTAACGAACATTTTAAAAAGATGCTCACCACTCGTAGCGTTCTATTTTTGATATTTTCGAACCTTCATAGATAACTGAATCTCTTCAGGGCGTCTCGTTATGTTTAGATCCCCCATAACAGCAAGTTCACTGTTGTTTCCAGGTAGTATTTTTGTAAAGTATCCATCGATGTCCTTGTTCGGTCCATAGACTGCTATAACTCTTGTGATTTCTTTGTTGAAGAGAATATCCGCCGAAATAAGGTTTCCCAGGGGTCCGCTTTAATAAGACATGGGTTAGTGTTTTTCCAATCATTAGAGCGACTCCTCTCGACGGTGGGACAAGCATTGCTGTGCAGGGGAGATAAAGGTATCATGCGACGAGGGGATTAAATAAGAGATCGACCGGGTGTCCTTCAATCGTGAGTCCACCAAACAAACAATATCCGATGCAATAGAGTTGACGTTGTAGGAAAGGACTGTTATTTTCATACTGAGTTAGATGGAGGGAACACAAAATCACATAGAGTCACTCCGCAAGAGTGGAGATTCTACTTCTGCGCCGTCTACCTCTCTGATTCTCTTTGAAGCGCCATCATCTGGACTACTGAAAATCCTTTTGACCTTTTTTTGTCGGCTGATATTTTAGTTGGGGCAGATTGCTCTGGAGTTGGCGACTTTCTTCGCATAACAAGCTTCCAGTCGTCCCTCATGGAACAGGCTGTCTTATTTGATTGAAGATAAGAAATTCCCTTGTTCTCTGGCTCTCCGTTGTTGGTTTCAGGACTTGTAGTCGATTCAGGTTAGTAAAGGTTTCTTTCTGGGCTGCCAATGGGGTATCACTATTATCACAACTAGCTTCCTTTCTTTCGTTTTGAACAGCCTTTCTTCCGTCAAGGGGGGTTGCTTTTGGTTGGTTTTCTTTTCTAAATTTCTTTGAGTTAGAATTGTTGATCCCTCCCGTATCATCGGCATATCCATTGGGTTCGTCTTGATCCATGCCATCTTTGTCCAGAGTCATGCTACTTTCGATTCTGTTGTAAGTCCCAATTCTCTCCTGAACTCTGCCTCGAATTCGGAAACAAAAACTCTTTTCGCAGAAGTACAGTTCTTCCTTATGTGCCCAAACTTTAGGCATTTAAAACATTGAACTTTTTGTAGGTTACAAATGAGTTTACTTTCTTCCCAGCAACTGGGACTATACAAGGAATCGGCTTTGTTAATTTTATACGAAATTTCAATCGTCCTGAATTGATTTTGTTCATTTTTCCAAAATGACGTGTCAATACCCTCTTTTGGTACGAATGAGTGTTGTATATTTTCAATATTCCCACATAACGTCCCATATTTTTCCATCACTTCTTTTAGCATTCCTAGGTTCACTTCTGAACCATTCTTGATTACCACCTCCACGGGTCTTGAAGGGTTTTAATCTTCTTTAGGCCCCTCACTGCAAAATATGTATCGTCTTCTATTTTGTTTACATCTTTCAAGTGTTTGAATCGAATGAGAACATTGATAGGAGCCTTTAATGTAAAAACAATAAAGCCCGCTCCACTCTTACAGTCATTAATCCGCAGAATTTCTCTTCTTGTAGACAAGCATTTTATTAATTTATAATAATGAGAGATATCAGGGAAGAAACCCCTCTTGGGAACTCCACTCTCCTCTTTCCATTCAATAAACACTTTGTTCCAAACTGGACTATTATCTAATCCAGTATTTTTCTTCTTTAAAAGGCTGGCTTTGTTCTTTAAAGGCAATACTTTTCCTACGCCAGGCATTTATTGCATTTTATTATAGTATGAAAACATAGCAATACTGATTTCTCCTAAGGTATTTATTACTATTTTCCATCATATTCAAAAAACCATTACAAATTGTGAATATAAGTTATAAAATATATTATGCTTTGAGATAATCTTTGACTTAGTTACAGTCCAAATTCATGTGTTAGGATTATTTATCTATCAAATTTGTATAAAATGTCTTTTTAACTGTACCACAATATGACTGCATGTGTAATATAATTTCTACTTTTTTTTAAATTTACAAAAGATGGATTGAAAATGTCTATATATGCGTTTTACAATATTATTTTGGCTCTATTAATAGACCCAAATTAAATATCTATAGCCTCCGAAAAAAACTTATAAAATATTGCTGTTAATTATTAATTATTCTAACCATCCTCTTTGAAATAAATGACTAGTATCGTAACAATTAAACTATGGGCTGAGATGAAATTTTCAAATATTTGAATGAGGTATAAATCCAAATAATTTTTTAGGCTTAAACATTAGAAACAATAGCACAATTTGTAATGTGTGTGTGAGTGTGTGTGTGTTGCAGTAGGGATGAAGATCTAGAAGAGTCGTTGACTCTCTGGTAAGATCACGATCGTATCCTCTCCTAGGAGTGACTACAATCGTGATCTATATAAGAAGAATTGACGACTTGCTAGAAGATATCAGGGTCTTAAAAGGATGACGACTTAAATATGGAGATGTTATTCAAACTATTTTTATCATGTCAGATTTCTTCTCAGATGAATATCAAATGGTAATTATTGTATAATACATAAATACATGTTCGTGAAACATTGCGTCGCATTTGTTTCCTTGAGCATACAAATGAAATCATTGTACCAAAATATAGAATAGAAATAGCAAATGAAATAAATATTTTGACAACATCGTAAAATATTATTTCTGTATTTAAGTCTTCATCTCTCCTAGAAGAGATAAGGATCGTAATCTCTACCAGGAGAGTCAACGATTTCTACTAGATCCCCATCTCTGCTGCGGCATTTATACAATTGTATTATATTAATATATATATAAATATATCTATATATATACTCTTTTTTGACCTATTTGGTTCCATAGAATGGTATCTGTGTAGATATGCATATACATTATGGCATTAAAAATCAGTCCATGAAACCTAAGAAACCTTAATTGCTCTTCCCTTCTCGGGAGTCGACCTGTGCCCTCAACATTTATAGTTGAGCACGCTTTCCCTAAACTATCTCTGTCATATGTTTTTAATGTGGAGAAGCCAAAAGCACATTTATTAATATAATAACATAACTATTTAAAAAAGAAAATTAGAATATATCGGCGAGATCACACAATTATGAAAATTCGCTTAATTGAAACCGTTAGGTATTCAATATTTTTTTTTGCAACGAAGCGTCATAAAATGAAACATGAACGTTTATAATAATATTATATTTGAGTGTTTTTTATTTGTATTTAAATGTATCATTTGCTTTATTATTGATAGAACACATTCTTAATAAGAACGTTTAGGGCCACAAAAGTATTTCCCTTATTAATTATTTTTAATTAAAAGAGGAGATTCACTACTATATTTGTAGGAACTGTAATTAAGGGACTGGGTAATATTCCTGAGGGATAACGTGGTTGCTTGAAAAATAAGGAGAGGTAATCATTCAAACAGGGGACATTTGCAATAACGTATCATTTCACTCAGGGCTGTTTAGGAGTGGACATTTATTCATATAGAAGAACGTACTCCTTAATTTTAACGCATATAACGCATATTTGGCCTTTTTTGCATATTTATCGCATATTGGAACACATTTTGAGGATATATATATATATAATTAATTATACTCCAGAATTATGCAGAGAGAGACATTGGAGCTCAAAGATGATCCCAAACTGCCGTTCCTTTCTCGTGCGCTCCTATTACCTCTGTGGACTGCGAAAGGGTCTTCTCCAAACTAAAGTCTCTTTTTTCTGACCACCGAACCAGTCTGACAGAGAGGCATGTAAAATAAATGTTCACTCTTCAATGGAACAATGATTACATGAAATAATTTTTATTTGTTTAGAATATAAATTATTTGTCCACATAAAAAGGCTTTTTTTTTTTTTGCTTATTTAACCTTTTTCGCATATTTATTGCATATTAAGTCCATTTTTCTCACATATTCTTGGGATATAGGGCATTGTTTTTATTCCAAATTCCAACAGCCTGCTTATTTCATTGATTTAATAAAGAAGCTGTTTATACCCAAGAAGGAGGCTATTGTATATTTGTTCGCTCCTATCTGTCGATAAATAGCTCATCGCTCCGACTATTACATGTAGAAAAAAGAAAGAAAATGTGTATTTAAATTAAAAAATCATTGATTTTTCTTAATTCCAAAAGATATCATTACGAGGGAACAAAAACCAAAACAATAGAATATAAAAACTCCTCCTTTGCACAATGAGGATGATGACATTTGTGCCCTTGGATCTGTCACTTACTCTTCATTTATCTCCTGATGTCCATCCCATGCACAGTATATAATTAGTTGCAAGTGAATGGATTTGCAATAAAGGTGGTCTTTACGCATGCGGTGAAGACCCTCTGCTCGTAAAATCCCTATGTATGAAAATCTTAACCTTGCAAATTATAATTTTCGGGGTAGTAAAGCGTTTTCTAAAAACCAATGAACTGGTCAAGCGGTGATTAATGCAATGGAAGGCTCAAAGGGGTAGTAGTAGTAGATAAGGATCCTCAACCAACAATAAAAAAGCACTTCAATAGTCTATTAAAATATGAATACATGCCTATTTATTTCATGTTAAGCCTATAATTTATGCCTCTTTTTTAAAAGAAATCGTATTAAAGAGCAGAAGTAAAAATATCGTTTTGAAAAGATTAAATCTCTTATGAATTAGGTGGGACATAGCTAATGGGGAATGAGAAAGAAAAAAACTCTCTTTCAATGCAATTTCGGGCTATTGATGATATAAAACCTGTCTTTATTATATTTAATGTCCTTGCATTCACACGCTATAGCGAGGAGAGAGGTACTCAATTCTTCAAAAACTGAATGAATTTATAATCACCTTACTAAGACATGAAGGACTAATCGCAAAGTATTATTAATGTCTTTGACCTAGATGACCCCCAACAGATAAAACCGATATTGAAATGAATGACTCGGATCCTTTTTTTTTGTACCAACGAACAACAAGCTTTAGTTCTGTATTAATTCATCTCGGACAATCGTAAATGTTGTAAGATATACATGTAAATAATATTTAATATAAAACCATAGACATCCTTACTTTAATCATAGGTGACTCACTTCTTCAAAATATTTTCCATGCATGTTTTTGTGGGAGGTTTTTTAGAGCACTTAAATTAATAATGAATACTTAACAGTTTTGTGAGCAAAAATTAATTAAATCTTGAGTGGAACCAATATATATATATAAACAAAGTTATATTATTTAAAATAATATTATAATTTGTTGCACAAGTTCTGAAATTGCTTCTCTGTATCTTTTGGTGACAAAACATTCTGCAAAAAAAAGAACCACAGTTTCCTGGAACTTGAGCATAATAACAAAGTTTATCCTCACTAGTTTTTTCATGAATACTTTCAACTGTGAGCGTGTGAATTATGTATTAAACCAATATACTGGAAATTCAAAAATATTATTTTCCAATGTTTTTAAAATCTAAAAATGGTTGTATGCATATGCATTACAAAACCTTTTTATCGGTGGATTTGACATAAGTCTTGCCGTTTCATGTTTTCGTCTATTTACATTAGGGAACATCCTTGTTTGTGAAGCTTTAAAAAACAAAAATACCTGGGTCCTTCGGTTTTAATGTATAAGTTTATTCATATTCTCCTCTTTAGTTCTTCGACAAAGAATTCCTGAATACATATGAAAAATTTCTCCAATAAAATTCAGTACAACAATTATACTAGACAATCATAAAAGTAATTATTAAAAAATAGGTAACAAATTTCATAAAATTCTCACCATACAACTATATATATATTATTCATTTGTTTTTTACCTATTATATCAATAAGCATTAAGTATAATTAAGTACTAATTACAGATAAATAGTAATTATCCCTAATGCTTCTGTAGATCCTGAAAGAAGGAGCAGCTTTCTTACCCATCATGTGAAGGTTTGTGTGTGTGTGTTGGGGATTAAAGTTCTTCAGCCTGGGCAGTTCATCATGAGCTTTTGTTTTTCAATTATGTACACCCTAAGGTCAAAAACGTGGCCATGATTGAGTGCATCTCTTCAATGATTTAAGTCATGTCAGGGTTATTAAATTGTAACTCAGGTCATATTATACAACGAATAGAGGTATTGAATATTTCGTACAATTATTCAACCTATGTATGTACGTAGCAAATACTTGGGTGTTATTTTGTCGTAAAACTAACATGCATCTCATTTGTTTATTGGTTTAGTTTGATTGATAAGTAAATAAAGTCTTCAGAAAAAGTGTTCACAACATGTTTGTAATGATAGATATACTAAGAAACACTTACATGCAATTCTAAATACATAACTTATAAATAAAACATTTATAGTTATATATATAATATAAATAGATATATATTTTCCTTCTCGTAAAGACTTTTTTAGCTGTATTTAGGACATGCAAACACACACTCATAGATATATATTAATCAATAAGGAAAATTATGTTATGAACATAATAACAAATTAGTTTCAAATTATTATCTTACAAAAAAATGTAGGATTTAATGTAAATAAAAGGATTGACAACAATATCAATGTGATTATATAAATCAAGATTGTTTATATAGATTTGTCTAGATTGAAACTGTGCAACAATCCTATGATTCGACGGGTAATTTCACGTGAAGTTTTAGCTCCTCTTCAATGCTAGGAAGTGTCGTGTAGAAGGGAAGTAGCGCATGATCCATACGTTAATGTTCTGAAATCATATATTTAATTATTACTCTATAATTGCTCCTTGCCATTAATTGGCCAGCTGAGGTCTCGATGTTTTGTTTGTCAGGTGGGCAAATGAACACAGATTGTTGTATATTGAACACGCCATATTTTTTTTATCATTTATAAATTCAAAAGACACCAAATCATGAATATTGTGGCCCTTGTTAGCGGCCATATTGGTCTTAACAGTCACCTATTCAAGATAGGAAAGCAGAAAGTTCAAATTGTCGTCTCTGCAAGGAGGAGGAGGAAAAGCCGATTTATCTCATTTTTGACTATGCCCGCACCGTAAAGGAGATGTACCAGTTCGCCGAGGAGTCCAAAGCTAAGAAGACACCAATGGACGCTCAATGCTTGAAAATATTCTACATTTTCTGTAACATAATTTATTCAAAAATAAAGATCTTAGCTCCTAAGTAAACTTTCACCGGCTGATACCGGATTATGTTCCGGTGGGGTGGGGTTTACTTAGGAGCTAAACAAACAAACTATTTTATCGTTAATCAAACGATTGATCTGCTTACTGTTATATAAGCCCAAATTTACAAGCCTCAGGCATTACATCTTGGTCATGGCTAAGCTAATAGTTTGGATACAACGCAATCCAAGTGGTAGTCACTTGTAAATTGAAGAAATATATATCAATATACATTACCATTATATCCTTCAGGCCGTCTTTGAACTGGTATGGGCTTGAAGGCCACACATTATATACCATGCAATATTCAAAAGAATTCAATTTCACTTTACTATAAATAGAAAAAGCAAACAACCTGCCTTGCATTATTCAACGAATAGTATGCAATTGCTCCAATATTCAATAAGCATAGTAGCAATTTCAAGTTAAGCAAATGTGTAAATATACATTGAAAAGCTAATATTTCTTTCGATTCAAATGTATTTAGGTTCACGGTAAATACTTTTTGAAGTAACAAGAACTAAATTATAATTTGGGATTATTATGCATCTTTTTTATTTGTTACTTCATATTCAATTCAAATTACTTTTAAATAACACTGGGGTTTTGTGAAGAAATAATCTTCACGATGAATTATTGAAAGTGAAATCTGGAAAAGTCTAAATAAATAATTGAGACTAATTGTTTGGTTAAAAATGCTTATGATTATTTTCCTTCCTTGGGGTTCCTTAGCTAGACGGTCGGCAGTTTTTCTGTTCAGATTCCCTAAAGCACTGACGTTAATTTCATTTATTTATTAGATATAAAAAGACGCTTCTAGGTACCTATTGCACAATAGTTGTAATCGACTAATTGATTCATTGTTGTAAAATGGGAGAAAATATGAATCTTTGGTTTTGACTCTATGTCTAAGCTTCATCTCTTACTTTTAGGGATATATATCTTAAAAAAACCTTTTGGTGTATAAATAGAATATGCTCTATTCAAAATTTAAACAAATATATATGTTCTTTTGTTTTGGAGACTCAAGGGACCTACGCCGGCTAAATAATGAAGCATGATGCCCTTACGGCGCGCAGCTTTAAATTTCTTCGAGATGAATCCAACAACATAAAAGCTACTGTAAAAGACTGAAAACTGGTATATAACTTCTTTGATAATTATTATTTTTATTCAAAGAATTGAACAAACATAAAAGTTAAATAAATATTATTTTCCTTAGCGCTTTATAAGCCGTTGACTATCTAAACTTTATTCACTTTATATAATTTTGGGCTATTATTGAATGTAAATTGGTAATTAATCAAAATGTCATTGTAAATAGGAGTCCCTTACTAAATACAAACATTAAATATATTGTATTTAAAAACATCCAATTCAGCTAACATTGTCTATCCATAGAGATATAGAGAGCTGATTCCCTTCAATAGCAGAGAAACATCTTCGTTCAGCTGATTCTGTGTGTCCACTATAAACAAAGTAGCTTGTACAACGTCATCGTAAGCTGATCATAGAGATAGATTCTATCTCTATGATTAGCTTACGATGACGTAGTGCAAATTACTTTGTTTATATTGGACACACAGATACATCTGAAAGGAATAAGCTCTCTATATCTTTTTATCTCTATGTGTCTATCAAACGTTCCAAAGGTTTCATTTCATGGTATTTTAAGATGACGTAGTACAAATTACTTTGTTATATTGGACACACAGATACATCTGAAAGGAATAAGCTCTCGATATCTTTTTATCTCTATGTGTCTATCAAACGTTCCAAAGGTTTCGTTTCATGGTATTTTCCTCTTCTTCTTCATAAGCATGGCAAGCTATCACAAACGGATGTAGTAGAATAATCGACTCCGCCTCAACAGTAGGATTTTGATGTTAAAAACTGCCTGATTACACGTACATATATATTATCTAGTTAAACTTTTTATTTTCGAATAAATTTCACATGAGTAGTATGAATGTTGCCTGCCTAAGGTAGGCGTAACGAAACGGAATGTGTTAATGGGGCAATGTGATGTCAATGAGGAAGTATTAAACTCCGAAAGAGGTCAAAAGGGGGACCTTATCTTTCTAAGCTAATACACCTAATGATGGAGGGAGGAAAATTTGAGGAATCATGAATCATCATTCAGCAAAGAAAAAAAAAAGTGATGCTGACATATAGATACCCTGAGACATTTTTAAAATATTAAATATACTTGATTATATTGCACCCCCCTACACTAGCTTTTAAAGGTACACAAAATTGTCAACAAGAGCTGGGGATAGATGGTTAATCAGAGACCCCTATATTTTTCTAATAATATATTTTGTCCAAATCCTCACAAAAGGGATTAAAGTAATTAATTAAGGCCAAGAGGGTTAATGAACGGACTTTTCTGAACAGCAGCATGAGATCCTCCTCACCTCTGAAGGGATCACCTTAATAACTGGATACTCATTTGAGAAGAAACCATAATCTTGAAGACGTCATAAATATAGTTAAAATAGCTGCCGCGCAAGGCGGAAAATTATAAAAAATGATCTACATTCTAATAGGGAATAGAGGAAAAGGAAAGCCTATAATAAATACCATAAATTAAGTCAGGCGATGTTGATTCTTTCAAAAAAAAACCGTCACGTTTATATCATTACGTGACTGGGTTTTTGTAATTTTTCCCTTTATCAACTCCAACTTCCTTCACTCTCTTCTTTGTTTCATCAGTTGCCCACTCGACATTGATCTTCCCTCCTCTTAACCCTTGTGCATCTAGTTATTATATAGGTCGCTGGGAGGGGCCCATCGGCTTGCCATAACATTTTTAAAATGTAAATACAGCACAATCGTACAGAAAATCTCCCCCATTTTTATATCTATTTTATTTTATAATTATTGTATTTTATGAATAGAATAAAGACCTTTGCCATGGAAAAAAGTGGACTGTCAGACGGGGTCAACTAATAATCAAACAACAAATTATACATACATACGTATACACATTTCTAATTTCCATAAGCTCTGCGATGACATCACTGGAGTGTTGATAAAATAAGTGTCAAGTCATTTAAGGTCCAGAGAGAAAAAATAGTCCAGGGGCCACTGTCGACATGTTTAACCTTTATATACAAATATATATTTGATATTGAAAAGCAGGCTAACATCCTTTTGATCTAGTAATGAATGTGAGAGTGTACTCAGGATTCACTGAATGTTTCATATGATGAAAAGTCATTTTGATAATTCCTTTAGTATACGTTAATACAATGGCTGCCTGGTGAAATATTTTTCTATTTGTTAATAATTATTATTATCATATCATAAAATTGCATTCCAAGATATGTTCAGTTTCCCCAGAGATGGTATTGGAATATTTTATGCATATCTGGCCTAAGAAATCACACAACTTATCCCAATGAACCCCAATGTATATTGCTAACTAAATATACCCTGATGTATATATTAACAAACGACTATCCAGTCGATGACAATGATTATTTTCTACACTCATAATTATATTTACAACAAACAATATTTAATTCAAAACGGCAATTTCAGTTATCCCAAAAGGTAAAATCGAATGAAATAGTATTCATCTAATACATCACAAAAGTTTGCCCAACGTCAGTTGTTGTTTTATTATTTCTTCATCTAAATATATGTACAAGAAGGTCGTACGCGTGTATATATGTAAATCGAAGATATAAAAATATAGTCTGTTTTAATGATATCAAACACCTTACCATCATTAAATATAACTTGATTAACTGTCCTTTCCATGAATTAATTTAAAATGAAAATATGTTTTAAGAATTGTTATGTATTTATTCGTGTGCAGAAGTGTCTTGTGTGCTCCTGGAAATTAGTTTGATTTTCTTCAAACATAGACGGAAGTGAAGGATAAAATTCACATCGTTGGATTTGTAAGACTATCGGTGATTTTCAAGTCCACTTTGGACCCTCAGAGACTCGGAACCTGGAAGCACGAAGCGAAATCCTGTGGCAGAGGAATAATAAGAAAAAATACATAAGAAGGATATTTCTCCCTCGGTTTGTATGATTTTATTCTTCTTTCGATCCACTGAGAGAATATCATTAACAGCCTGATACACTAATTTAAATCCTCAATTATTTAAATGGGCGAGGAAAAAATATCTTGTAAGAAAACACCTTTGATTTCTAAAAAGGAAAAATGAATGCGCTCCCTCCTGATAAACCTCCTGACCAAGGTATTTCTATATACCTTGCTCCTGACGGTCAGGGAGAGGAAGGGATGAAAGGAGAGAATAAAACAATAACAACAGGACTCCCTCTTCCTACAAACTACCTACAAGCTTTAAAGAAAAATTTGGCGCTAAAGGCAATGAAAAGTAGGCTCATTGTTGACCTAAAGTCAATTGAAGATGACTACTTTCCGAATAGGCCTAATGACAAAGATGTTGAAATTGAAATTTTTGATATTTAAAGATTGGAGCCGAATGTTATTAAAGGGATTCGTGTCTGTCCTGGATTTAAAAATATAACATTATTGATCTTAATAAGGAAATGGACATTGGAATTAGCTTGTCTCATGTAAAAGATGAATTCATCATTCGAAGATCAGAAGGAAATTTTAAAGGACTTAAGGGTTCAGTTAGAGGGCTCAAGGCCCAACATAAAGATGAAAATGGTAATCCCATTATTTTTGAGCGAAATATAATCATCCATTCCCCACACGAGGATATTACAATGGAAGGTATGGAGAGTACTGTGAAGAACTACGGGGATATTGTAGTTCCTATAAATGAATGTTTCTCTAAGGAAGGAAAGCTGAAAGGAATTTCAAATGGAAACTATATGATGAAGGCAACTTTGAAGAGTGAAATACCTGGGTTCCTTCCAATCAAAGGATTTAAAACAAGGATAAGCCATGCTGGTCAAAATATTACCTGTGCCAAGTGCTTCAATATTAGGCATTTCGCAAGAGATTGTCCAAATAAAGCTGTGAAATGGAGCAATCAAATTATCAAGATGAATGAATGTTCAACGGTAGAAGCGATCGGAATAGAGGAAAATAAACAGAATGAAGAAAAACAAAATGAACCCCCATTAAAGGTGCTGCTGAATGTACGGGAGAGGATTCCAAAATAAAGGAACTCCAATTGACAATAATATATTGGCAAATTTGAATGGCGTCATTGCGAACGGAGGCAGTCAGAAAAATATTAGTGAAAAATTCAGCGGAGAACAAAGCTTAATCAATTCAAATACAGAGAAAGAATGCAATTCAAATAATGAACTTATTTTGGAAGCCGTGGAAATAAAGAGTGGAACTAAATTAAATACACAAAAGGCAAAGAAATCGAATACTTTGGATAATTTCATATTATTTTCTCAAACTAGATCTGGTTCTACATCAAAAAGAACGTCTTAGATTCCGGTTATCCCCAGAAGTAAAGAGACACCATCTAAAGCACTTAAAAATTGAGCAGTCAAGGCATCTCACTCCCAACATTTATTAATAAATAAAATAAATTGTGTGCAGATAAATCTTGGAAAGAGGAGTCTTGCAGGACATGAAATAGTCAATCTAATCGATGAACAGTCTACTCATATTGTTTTGGTTACTGAGCTTCCTTAACAAATAATGCTCTTAATCAATAGATGGCACCTACGATATTTTTACTCCAAAACTTATGGCTGGAAGTAATGCTAGAGTGGGCGTTGTTGTGTCAAAAGATCTAGAGGCTGCCGAACTGTTTGAATATTCAAGTAGGGACATGATAGCGATTACTATACGAGTTCAAGAAAAGCAGGTAGTAATTGTATTTTTCTATCACTTTCCCGTGTGTTTTCCGGAATTAGAAAAGTTGACGAAGGAGTGCAAAAAAAAGAAAATACCTTTACTGATTGGAATGGATACAAATGCTCACAGTACTTTATGGGACTCGGAAGCCACAAATAAAAGAGGAGAACAAATCGAAGAAATGTGTGCTTCCCATCAGATGAATGTTTGTAATGAGGGGAAGAGATTTACATTTGTTGGTGGAGTGGGATCATCAGTGATAGATGTAACCTTCGCAAACGACTTAATGCTCCCTTATATAAAACTCTGGAGAGTATCAAAAAAAACTACCATGTCTGATCATAAATATATTATGTTTCGAATAGACCTGCACATGCAACCAACTTTGTTGAGAAATTTGAGGAGAGTGAAATGGTCTGAATTCCGATATGTTCTGCGTCCTCTAAGCAATACAACGCTGAAGGGAAAGAATGTAAAGTTTACCTAAGTGAAATAGAAAAACTAGCCTATGACCTCACTCAATGTATAAAGGACGCGCTCGACGTAGTGGCACCATTGAGGGAGAAAAAGCATTGAAGAGTAGTTCCCTGGTGGACAAAAAAGTTGAGTGGCTTAAGAAAGATGGTTAAAAGAGCTGAAAGACGGTTAAAAAAGACCCAAAGTGTCGCTGATAAGGAGACTTATTATTTCAACAAGAGAGAATATAGGAGAGTAATTGAACTCGAGAGACGACAACATTGGAGAAAGAGATGTACTGAGTTGGACTCCCAGCAAGCCGTGATTGTAGCAATTCAAAGAAAAAAAGAAATCTGGATTGGATTATTTCCAAACAACACCGGAAACTTCTCAATCAGTGACAATCTTACAAGGATGATTTTAACGTATTTTAATAACGCCACTATCTATGGATCTGGTGGGATGTTCTGCATGAAGAATGTAAGAAGAAGGAAAGCGGCAACTTACCGTAAGAAAACAAAATCGACAGCTCATTTGTTAAAGAAGTTTTTAACTCTTTTAAGAACTTTAAAAAACCAGGCCGGATGGTCTGGCTCCAATTGTTTAAATAAAAAATGTATCAATGGAGTACTATAAACGAATAGCTTTATATATTTTTTATCTCTAAGGTTTTCTTACGTTCCAAGGATATGGAGTGAAGCAAGAGTACTGTTTTTACCGAAACCAAATAAAGACGACTACATAAACCTTAAATCATACCGTCCATAACACTCGCAAACACTTTAGTAAAAGGACTAGAAAGAGTAGTTTACTGGCATATAGAATCTTTAGAGCTAAAAGTTCCCATGGAAAATCAGTTTGGGTTCCAGATTGGGAAATGTGCTGATACAGCTATTGCAAAGCTGGTAGACAGAGCTGAAAGTGCCGTCCTCACAAAAAAAACATGCTATTATCGTGTTCCTTCGACATTGAAGGCGCGTTTGACAATCTTCCGTTCGATGTAATTGAAGAATACTTGAAGAAAAATGGAGTAGATTTGTGCTCAGTTCATTGGTATAGACACTTCCTACAGAGTCGAAAAATAGTCTGTACTCAACAAGGGAAAAATATATATTTCACTCCCACCAAGGGCTGTCCGCAGGGAGGAATTATTTCCCCATTTGTATGGAATTGTGCAATTTAAACATATAATAGCCCCCAAACCAGGACCGTTACTCACTATAGGTTTTGCTGATGATATAGCCCTAATTATCACTTGCATTGACCTGACTTCGATGGCAGATATCATTCAACGACGAGTGGATGAAATGAACACAAGTGTGTCCAAAATGGGTTTAAAGTTTAGTGCATCAAAAACCAAAGGAATGGTATGCACTTGGGCATGCAAAGTGGACCTTCCCATAATTAAAATCAATGATACACGTATTGAATGGGTTAATCAGTATAAGTATCTTGGGGTCATAATTGATCGAAAACTTCAATGGGGAGCCCATATCGATTATATTGTCAAAAAAGCCAAAGGACTTTATTTTCGGTGCGGAATTTGACCAGAAGTAATTGGGGGTTGCGGCCTTTTTATACGCAATGGATTAGGAAGGCCTGCTTGGAACCAATCATTTGTTACGGGGCAAGCATATGGGCGCCTAGGAGTCTGAATTTGAAAAAATACCATGTTAAATTAAGGCGAATTAATAGGCTGGCATGTCTATTAATATGCAGAGCCATGAGATCCATTCCGACGAAAGCCATGGAAGTTATGTTCAATATAGACCCACTACACATAAGCATAAAAAGGTGGGCACTAAGGTCAAGGTTAACAGTCATGCATAATGTACCGATAAAATGGCTGACTCATTCTCGAGAAAAAGGTGGAGGAATTATCATCCAAAAAGAATTAGACTTTCTACTGAAAAAATACGGTACTCCATTAGAAAAAAATGTCCACATATTCCATGCCTCCATTTGAAATTACCAAGAAGTTAAATGTGGATCCCAAATGCCTGATATTTTTACGGATGGGTCGAAGATGAACGATGGAGTTGGTTTTGGCTGGTGCATTACCTTTGGAGATCAGTCCATTCAAGAAGGATGCGGAAATCTTAACTGGTACAACACGGTGTTTCAAGCAGAGTGGAAGGAATTCTACAGGCAGTATGAGCTTTGAATGTGATGGAAAAATACCACGACTCCCCAGTGACATTCCATGTGGACAGTATGGCTGCCATTGAATCTTTATCACAGAGAAGAGGCTTATTTACAAACAGCAAAATGCAATAATGAATTAAATGAGCAGGTCGAAGAAGACTATATATTAGGGTTGTTCTTATTTTTCAAATGTTTGAAATGTTA
>CP045893.1:26710056-26726136 GCA_013387185.1 Caligus rogercresseyi | reverse complement strand
AAACCATCCATACCAGGAGAGGGTTATCATAAGAAATACATTCAATCGATAGTGGAAGAAAATGCGTCCTTCATTTTATTTTTATGTTTAGAAAATGTTTATGTAGTTTCATGTACCGTCACAAAATATACTATAAGTATATTAAGAATAATTCAATTCACAACTTTAATACTCTTTATTTTTTATTTATGACATTATTGGAAAACAATTTAAATTATATGTGTATAAATCACTTTTCTTATTGTAATAAACAACGTGGCTTAATTACTCTTCAGGTTCCATTATACTTTTGTCTCTCTCTTTTTCCTCGGCAGTAGCTTTGTCCTCCGAGTATTTATATTTGAACTTGAAAAATCCCAGCAGGTTCCGAAACAAACATTCTCATTATGAAGGCGTATGTAAAGGAGTCGAGAGTTAAGACTCTCAGAAGTTTGGGAAGACTGCCCTATTGTCTAGTTTGCTTCATACACTCGAGGTCGAGAATGAATTTAATTATACAACCATCAACAACGAATTCGAACGAAAATTATGTCGCCCTCACCACCAACGAGGCTGAAAGAAACAGCTGCAGTCGTCGGCTCCGGTTCCTCTCAATAGAAAGCGAAGAGCCCACCTCTCCTCTATAGTTGTACTTCCCACCCCGCATCTGGGCATTTTATCCTCCTTGTTCCATTCAAATGTAGAAACACTTTGGTCACGTGCCTTGGGATGCCTTGGGTCTTTGAACTTTTTGGGGCGACTCCCAAGCCTTGTCCTCTTTTCTTCGATAAGAAGCTGAATCCTTCCCCACCATCTCCGACTCCATTGTTCGCTCGAGCTTGATGACTTCCCTAGGGTTGAGTTTCCCTATTAGAACTGTCGAGCGGCATTGTAATGAAAGCCAACAAGAATCGAGTGATGTATCGGATTGCCACACTAGTAGTGTCCAAACCTCATCCGATGGTAACAAAATCGTCGATAGGCTCAGCCTAAAGATTTCCACGAACTCTTCCTTGACTAGAGGCTCCTTGGCCTCTACGAACTTATATGTGCTGGAACTCCACAGTAAAACAGAAGTTCCGGATCCATCCAGTCAAGTTCGCCTTCTTCCTGCCCGTAATTGATCCTGATTCTCCCCGAGCTCGAGTTCAGGACCTAGCTCTTGAAGCTCCGGAAGCTTCAAGGTGGAACACGAATTCTTAAGGTAGAGGATCCTAAATATAGAAGGAGTAGGATTCATATGATCCCAGAAAATTAAACATTCTTCCTAGGATTTGACTGATTGTAATATAAGACTAGAGGCTTCACATTTATATTTTGTTGCTATGAACTAACACTATTTATTATCATAACCAAGATACATAGCGATGTACTTGATCATAACAATAAGAAGCATAAGGATTATGATTCTTCAATAACATCGCAAATATTATTATTTTCTAGGTTTAGTGAGTAAATATATAAAATAAAGTATATCCTTAGTTTTTTCAATATCGCTTACTTTGGTTGTATGTATTAAAAAAATGTATCATGTGGCTAGGTTTATTGATTTTTTTCTTCAACTCAGTTTATAATACATGCAACTAAAACATCTTGTTAACATTTTTAAATACAATAATATAATATAATCTTAGGAAATACCCTTGAAAAAGGTAAATAAACGAAGGGAAATTAATTTATATAAAATTCTTTATATGAATGCAGATTATAATTCGATTTCATTGGAACTATTTTTGATACTTTTGTAGGAGTCGAAATATAAAAGTAGTTGAACAGGTTTTTTCAGATCATGACAAATGAATGTTATATTTATTTATTTTACCTGATGCATTACTTCGCACTTTGCATTTTAAATTATGCATTCAAGTTAATTAATCTTGAAATGATCTGTTTTTTGATCATGCAGAATAACCCTCAATATCCTAACTAGAACGACATTTTCGAACATAGAAACTTGATTGATATTAAGCAATTTTTATTTTTCATACAATAATTTCAGTTTTATTTGGAATCTACGATCCGACTGTATGTATAAACATAAAGGCATAACTATATCCCCCCCCCCCCTTTTGTATGTCTTGATATCAAAAGGTTTTTAGAGGGGGGGGGGGCAAATGGAACTAATTAAAAAAACAAATTCAAAAGTGCAAATTCATAACATTTTTTCCCTTTTGTAAAAGGCTAAACGAAAAAAATAAAACTAGCTTTTCTAGCTTAATCTAGATTATATAAATATATATATTAAATTATATAAGTTTAAACTTATTTATTTATAAAAAATATAATTTTTTTAAATTATGTGTACTCTATTACAAATTTGTTTTTTCACCAATCCAGCACAAGTTAATGAGAAAGCTGTGTTTTGTCAAAGAAAATAAGAATTGTTCTTTATTAAATTGTTAAACAACAGACCTTGAAAGTATGCAGATCCATATATATATATATATATAATATATATATATATATATATATATATATATATATATATCAAATATTGCTCCAAAATGACATGCTCTTATATTCGTTTGAAAAAAAATCCGAATTCGAACTAATTCGATTTCCAAAAAAAGTGACGACGTTTTTTTTTGAAAAGAATTTCCTAATTAAATGGGCTTGTTAATTATAATGCACATTTATTTATTTTAAAACAAGTACTTTGGCCCTCTTGGAGAACTGAATTATATTGTAAGGAACATAGGGATGATGCTTTTACAATAACAGAAGTCATTCTTTTTTATTAAAAACAATTACAAAAGTATGTATCTGTTTTGAGAGGGACATATTTATAAAGAGGCCTCGCCTATGGAGGTCCCTTCGGGCCTGTAAGATAATTATGTTATGTATGTAAATACATTAACATGGTACAAAATCATGAAAGTCTATGAGGGTCTTTGAGGGTGATAATCAAACTAAACTAGAGGACGGATGTGGGAACTGAGGTCCACATAGAATATAAATGACCATAGCCACATACTATATACAACAATGTGACGAACAGTGTTGGTCGAATATTACTTTGAAAGTAGAAACTGCGTAGTGATATTTTTTTAAACTATTAGTTATTATACTACTTTATATTAGATATTACTTTTTTGAGCATTCCGAACAATAAGTAGAGGCAATTCAAACAGGATTTGTAAAAATCCTCACCAAACCTAGTTTTGCATTTTTATGTCCACTGGGTGACGTCACATACATTCACAGTTCATTAATTTTCATCAAAAATGCTGTCGAATATTTTTTTCACGAAAGTAATATGTAACTAGGATATTAATATTAGTTATTACTTGAAAGTAATATCTAATATGTTTGTTCTCTCTAGTTAGTCGCAGTAATATAACTAAGTAATATGTTACTCGCACGCGCGTTAGGGAACAACATTGGTGACGAATATATGATTCTTAGCAAAATAATCCAGAATGACTATAAGGAGAAGAACGGAGAGACAATATAAAACTAATGAGAGCGTGATAGTTCATATATTGTCTAATAAATAAGCAGTGCAAGGCCATCATGTAAAAGTGTTGTAAAAATAGGAGTCAATTATGCTTTAGAAAACCCAGAAAAAATAGCCCAGAATTCTTTGGCTATCTTAATCCGTTCTTGGAGAGAGAGACGTTAGCCAGGACGTTTAATGTGAAATATTGAAGGCATCGGTTCCCAAAGGGGAAGGTTTATTTGATCAACCTAATCGGAATATATTAGGTTTGATGGTTTAATTTATATAATATAATGCATGGAT
The DNA here is from genome assembly GCA_013387185.1 of Caligus rogercresseyi. NCBI lineage: Eukaryota > Metazoa > Arthropoda > Copepoda > Siphonostomatoida > Caligidae > Caligus > Caligus rogercresseyi. Next base: position 26,722,415 of record CP045893.1, on the reverse strand, counting down.
ATATATATATATATATATTATTTACATATATATTTGATGGAATGAAATTCATCCAACCAAAAAGCCATCAGAAGGGGACATTTGAGTGAATAGCTAAAGTCCATTATTATTTTCTTGAACGTGATTGGTTGACGGAAAAGACCATTGAATAAAAATAAGTTGTTGGTCGTATAAATACCACTTCCCCTCGGCTCTTTTGAGTTGCAACTATCAATTCAGAGATAATAATAATAATATATTTTGTCACAAAGTGTTTTTAAGGGCTACGTCATTTACTATTCCTTTTAATAAAACCCTCAAATATCATTATTTATTATATTAATTAGACGAAGAAACGCATCATATTGAGGAGGGAATTAGGATTGTTCAGACAGTGAAAATATGTTTTCCAAAAGAAAAAGCTATGCTTATTGGTGAGTTTGCGAGAATTACCTTTTTATGTACTATCCTATGTACAGATGAAAAACATGTATAGAAAAACAGCCCAATATCCTCGCCACATATAGAGTCAAGCGCTCTTTCTCTCTTTATTTTCTTCATGAATGAAGCAGATGCGAAAATTGACAAATAGAGAATATATGTACCTATTTAGGCTCATGTATGTTCAGACTTAAAGAGAGCAAGTGATAATAATAATAATAATATATGTAGCATTTTTCAAACAGGTGTGACATCAACAAGATTAGCTCCATATTACTATACCTCTTCTCCTTCATTATACCTACATGACTTTTTCTATGGAGTGCACAAATACTGCCACTGGACTATTTTGAGAAGAAAAAAAATGACATAAACACCTTTTTTATTTTCTCTTAAATATATATATATATATATATATATATATAATTGCATATAAGTGATGCATCAAAATTTTTTTGAATGAGTTTTAAAATTAACCGGAAGTTTTGAACGGAAGTAGCCCTACGAATTTTCGCCTGAGGAAAAAAATATTGCGAGACATTTTTGTCCAAATCCAATCTCAACTCGTGATGAAAAATGATTTTAGATTGCAGCAAATTTTCTAAGACACATTTATATAGATACATCTATATATATAATATATCTATATATATATATATATATATATATACAGCTGACTATGTGGTTGTTCTGACGTCACAGTTGCTACACTTGATTTCTAGTTCAGTTTGTATTGTAAAGCGAAAATGTCATATTCTCGAGGAAGTAGATGGTGTTTGTGCCATCCCCTCTTGCTCTAATCCTCGAGATACGCAATAATTTGCACTTCTGACAAAGGATCTCGATATCCAACGTCTGTAGATCGCACGATGCAGAATACCCACAAGATTGGCAGAAGGAATGCGAAGATCTGCGATAGTCATTTTACTCCAGATGACTTCCAAAAGAATCTCCAGGTTGAGGTTCTTGGTATCTCTGCTAGGAAGGATCTTAAGGCTCAAGCTGTTCCTTCATTTTTCATCCCTGGATAACCCTCATCAAGGTGTCCAAGTGTGATTGAACTAAAAGTTATTTTTTAGTTACATAGATTTCTAGAGCGTGCCTTTACTTGTTACATAAATAATTACTTTGTGTTCAATGCACTGTGTAAGTTATTAAACACAGCATTCCAACCATATAAACCAAAATATGCATTGTTTGAATCGTAATGGAGTTTATAAATAGATCAATTTTCCAAAATATTTGAATTGTATAATTCACCTACAAGGGAATTTATTCTAAGGTCATTTTCTAGTTATTACTTTAAAAGCCTTTTGGCAACATTAATATCCACAATTAGTTTGAGTTCTTACTGTAACATACCTATAGGTATAGCCTTATTACTCAAATGAGGTGTGTCAATTAGAATCCGAGTTTAAATGGAATTTTGGGAAAATGAGGTACCATCATAATATGTATTGTAGTTGGTAAAATTCTTCTTTGACTGTAAAGTAAAATATTTCGCTGAGTTGAATACAGGCTCCGATATTCCTAATTAATTTGCCAAAAATGCATATTTTGATTAAAGATATGTAAAGGCACCAAGTGCCCATTGCACGTAAGACGAAAGAAAGGGAAAGAGAGAAATTTGTATGTGAACAAATAGAATCCAAAGATGGAATAATAAAGGAAAATATAACTTCATAGCAAGATCCTCGAAAACTCTTCACATATTCACCCAACATAGAACCAGTCGTTGTTGTGCTTATGAATAGGAATGATGTCTCCTGAGATCCCTCCGGAAGTTTATCTCAAGCCACTCTCTTGGATCACCACCCAATTGCGGACGATGGACTTCTGACTTATCCCTTGAGGTTCAAGAATGCTTCGTAGAATCATCATATCCAAGAGGACGAGATCTTTAGGAACCTTTCATAGGCCTATTGTTTCTTCCGAGGAATATAACAGACATCGCTCTCCAAGAACTCTCAGTTGGTCCTTTCAACATAAAGACTTGTGGCTTCACCTCTGATTTTTTTAGATTTTACTCACGTAGACCTCTCAATATTTCTTCAATTGCCTTTTGGTAACTATGCATCCTTCATTTTATCAGCCTATGATTAAATTATGCATTTGTAATAAATTAAGTTATTATTTGAAAAATATAAACGGAAACTGAATTTTATACAGATAAGTGAACGTTATTCCTACTTCACCTAAAGTAAAAAAAGTAAGAGATTAAATGCAATTTCCTATTTTTTGTATTTTTTTATTAATAGAAAGTTTTCTATCGAAATTATTTTTAGGAGTGAAACATTTTTTATAAAACTAAAAATATTTTTACAAAAACATGCACATATAATCGAAAACACAATTGTTTTCATACATCCAATTATGCTCAAGTTTATGCAATGTCACAATGAGTTTTTAAGAAGGCCATGAGTCTAAGCAATGCTTATTTATTTTATTGTTTCAACTTAGTTCATTTTGAGGAGCAGTTGCCAGAACAAATATTTTTATCAAGCTTCTTCTTTAAAATAACATACAGTTTGAGTGTTTAAAACTAGTTGTATAATACGCAATACACATTTGCTATTCAAAAAGTAATTTATAATACAAAATATTATTATCAAGCCATGCAATAAAATGTTTAAAATCTTTTTTCCACAATGACTTAAATATCAAATCTCAGTTTTATGGCAAACAATGTTGGTATTTTATGATAAATTCAACTAAACTAAAGGTTTGTTTGTTTAAATGCATAGCTAATAAATGAATTCCTACAAAATATCCAGTGTTCATTGAAGTGACATTATTACATTTGGGCCTTCGTAAGATTTAAAGTCGTATGTAAGGGGGATGAATAAGCATTTTTCCTAATAGTACAAGCTATAAATAATGCTACCTATTATTGATAGAGTAATTATTGATTATCAGGTTGTTGGCTCGTATGAATAAACACCGCCACAAACAACAATCTTTAACAGGATGGCTATTAAAATTTTTCAAATATTGGGGTTGTTAAAATTTTAGTATGAAATTATTCGAACTCTCATGGATATCTGAAAAATAAAATTAAAATGAAGCCATTACATATAGTTATGTAGTCTGCTTCATTGAACTGTCGTTCAAAACTATCTATTGTATATTATGAAAAACTATCCCTTAAGGTTGAATAACAAGACGCAACTAAATGCATGAACTTGGAATATAGTTATCATATGAAAGCGATGAAAAATTAGGATGAGAAGGATACCTACCGGCTGTCAAAAAAGTCATACACCTCTCTGAAGACGAATTAAATAGATTGGGTGAATCTGATATAAAACTAGCGGACTCAGAAAGTGCAAACCTCCGCCTCAAACATTCTCCCTTTCACACGCCCAAAATATCCCTCGATTTTCTATCCCTAATCATTGTTTACACTCTAGAGGTAGGTACATGGAAAGAAAAAAGAAACTGACGTCATCAAAGAGGAGAGCACAGCACAGCGACATCTATTGGCAGAGTAGATAACTTGAAAAATTATTAGTATTTAGCTCATTTTGCATCTTAAAGAAGCACTCAGAGATGCCAAAATTTAATCACTTGTTCCTTTTGGCATTTCCAACAACTCCACAAAGTTTCATCCGAATCCGTTCCGCACTTTTGAGTTATCCTGCTGACAAACAAACTAACTAACAAACAAACGAACCAACGCCAGTGAAATCAATACCTCCTTCGGCGGATATACGTAATAAAGCAGATAGTTTCTTCTTTGCGATGAACCGTCTCTGGTATCTCTATCTTTTTTGAGAGACGAAGGAGGATAAAAGACACATTGCTCCTTTGCCGAGTACACCAAAACTAACATCGATAAACAGATCAACGTGGGCTACTTAACTTCATATGGGGTCAAAATCGTTTGGATAATGGAGTGCCTCTCAAGGATCGTCACAGGAGCGGAAGGCCAATCAAGTTGATACCAGAAGAGACAAAAAGGCATTGGAAGCCTTCCATACCATCATATCCATCATGTCCGAGTTCGCCAAGAAGAAAGGTTTGGTATCGTCCAAGTTGTTTCCTTGATGAGGAACTTCCTCGTCATGGAGTTCCCCTTATCCATAATTATTTAGACTGAAGCTTCACTCAGAGTCCAGATGACAGACTTTCAAGAGAGACAGATTCGTAAATCGTGTTAGAGTCCTCTTTGACAGCTTCTCCAACCAACTTCATGCCCCTCACTGTTCATTGAAGTAAGAAAACTTCCTTCCTCATCGATCACATTTCTCCTGGAGAACCCATCATTCCCATTTTTCCTACCACGACGATCACCGATTTCCACGTCCATCTCTAATGCAAGAGGGGATGTATAGTCTGTGAAGGTTCTTGGCTAGAAGCTCCATGGCCTCTCGAGACTGTATGCGCTGGGGCTTTTGACTTCACAACATATGGTCCTTAATCCATACAGCAATCTCCACCTTCTTCTTGCATATCATGCTTTCCACTTTTTGACCACGCTTGAGCTCAAGACTTTAATGTGAGACCCCAATAACTCCAACCATGTCCTCTTTGCGATGGGATATGCCATCATGCGAATGTAAATATGCCCAAACTTCCTAATCCAGGTCATAAATAATGTATTATATTCCATTGCGCTCACTGAATTGATTCTGGGAAGGAGCTCTGAGAGAGAGGACTAAGTTACAACCAGCTAAGACCTTGACGTCATTAATCACTAACATGGTAGTAGCCTAGAGTTATAAAGATATATCTTTATATCTCTATGGTTAGTAGTCTATTATTATGACAACTGCAGCGGAATAAATCCCTTTGAGTCATGAAAAAAGGGGATTCTTTGAGAGGCCACATGGGAATCATGTGGAGCGGCGCTCAATCAAAAATCATGAATTATCATATTGTATATTATGTACATCTAACTATCAACGATCGGTATTCAACCAGGGGGGGGGGGGGAGAACTCATGTAAACAAAGAGGGATATTTCCAATAATATAAATAAAAAAATGTGACGTCATCACTGAGACGATTTGCCTGTATATCTAATACCTACACCATCTAAAAATTACCATAATAAATAATAATATGGTGGACTAATATCGATGAAGCCACACAACCACGTATATAATTTATCTAAAAAATAAGATTTTTATGACTCTGTGTAAATACATTCACATGATTTTCAGCAAAAAAAATGAAATTGGTTTAAATCTATGTTATTGCATTAGATTTTCAATTTTCAGGCCGAAACTTAGCCATTTATTATCATCTGAAAAGGTTTGATTATTTATATTTTCACTAGCCCATAAAAGTAGTAGTAGTCCTTCTATCAAAACAGACAGAAAGATAATGAGTAGAACATTGAAAAGCGAGGGATATTTTGGGCGTGTGAAAGGGAGAATGTGTGAATGGTGTAATGAGTTCAGGCTCTTGTTATCACTATTCTCTTTCCTCTTTTGAGTTCCTACAGGTATACAGAACAGAAGCAAAAAACAGAGATTCAAATATAAAATAAATACTTTCCGTTCCGGCCGACTTGGCTTTCTTCATAAATGAAATAAATATTCCTCAAGAGAGGAAAGAGAATAGTGATAACAAGAACCTGAACTCAATTGCACCATTCAGACATTCTTCCTTTCACACGCCCAAAATATCCCTCGCTTTTCAATGTCTGCTAATGAGAGAAAAGAAAGAGAATATAGATATTTTTATGCCATAAATCATAAGAAATCGCTAATGTGACGTCATTTGTGACGTTTCAGTTTTTCTTTTCTAATCAGAGGAATCTAAACATTGCGTTCTGTGCATCTTGAATTATCTATTATCTTTGGTATTCAATTAATAAAAACTTACATACAAAAATAATACGTACTAAAATATTACAGAAGGATTAACTAATTGTGGCTCAAGTCAGTGTTAACTAATGGTGCTATATATTTATTGTAATGTAATATTGAAGTGGATTTTATAATACTTTTTCCTTGTAAAAAAGCAAGTCTAATAAATTGTAATTTATTAAAAAACTAGGTTCTATGGAGGTTTGTTTAAAAGTAAGTGCTTAAGAAAAAAATATATACTTTTGCAAAAAAACAATAGTCATTTTTTATGTGGTGAAAATAAGGGGACTTTTATTCTGTCTTAAATTATATTCTCATTATATAATGTATTGCAGGTTGTCTTGTGTACAAATGCAAGTGTACATATAAAAATTCTTTGTCCAAATAATGAAGTTCAAAAATACACTTTTTTTTTATTCATTCATATTCATTGAGTTTTGCATATATTTTTATATAACGTTTTATAATTAATTGATATATAATTGAATTCATTGATTATATCTAAATATCAAATCGAAATTTGAAGTTCTGCGGAAAGAAACTGATGACTATAGTGTGTTCCATCAGTAATGTAATTTTTAATTTGCAATTTAGAAATATTTTAATAATTCAAAACGTATTATTGATAAGCCGTTTGTTCATAAACAGGGGATTTTTATCAATATATATAAAATCTGCATTGATTGTCAACCTGAAAATGTTTTCTGAACTTGAGAAGAAATGGATCATCCTGCAGTTTGGCAAAACACCTCCTTCCACAGTACGCCGAGAATTTATACTTCACTTCAAGATCAGTGGGAGGGCGGCGAAATCTTACGTGCTGATCCAGTTCACAAGAGTTCTTGATCATTTCAATAAGACTGGCTCCATCCACACGAAAAAACAAATGAAAACAAAAAAAAAGAACAGAAGCGGTGGTTCAGGAGGTAAAGAGTTTCTTTGAAGAAATCCCCAGTTGCTTACTCAGAAAAGCTTCTCAGCAAATTTCACCCACCAAGACAACGTTATGGAGGATCGTTAGACATGATCTTCGATTCTGTTTTTATCATTATTACACTTCAGTTCAACCATTCACTGATAACCACAAAGCGCAAGAAGGCAATTTTGTCAGTGGATTCTGCAGCAACCATCCAACATTGTCGATAATCATTTGGACTGACGAGAAGTTCTTTTGCCTCCATCAAAAACCACATCGAAAAAATGACGGAGTGTGGACAAATGAAAATTCTCGAAATATCTGCGAAACAAATGATAGGAATGATGTTAAGGTAATGATCTTCGTTGCCATTATTAATGGAATGGTTCCAATCGTTCATGCATTCCTTGAAGATCATGGCCATTTGTCGTCGGTTAATGGTGTTTCATATCTCAGATTGCTCCAGGACATAATTTGGCCCAGGCTGTCCATTCTGCAACTCGTTCTTCACTTTGGTGGATGCAACACGGCGCTCCGCCACATTGTACAAATGCAGCATTATAATTTCTAAATGAAAAGTTTAGGCCGAGTCATCAGCAGAAGGACGGAAAATCCCTGGCCAGCTCACAGTCCAGATCTCAACCCTTTGGAGTTCCACTTTTGGGCTGCAGCACAAACACGAGTTTATAAAGAAACACCAGATTCCATTGAGTCTCTCAAACAATGTGTCCAAACCTTCGCTGAAGGATATAGCCAGGAGACGATCAAAAACGTTTGTCAAAAAATAATGTCCTGAAGCGTGCGTCGTTCTGTCTTCAGAAGGAGGGGGTCATTTCCAGCAACTTTTGTAAGGCTTCAGATGGGCATCTTATGATATAGGACAATAAATTTCTAATAATCATAATTTCCATTCTTTTCCTTTAAAATGATGTATCTATGAGGGAATTGACGAATTTTAAATACTTTTAATTCGAAATTTAAAAATTACATTTCTGATGGAACACACCGTATATGATAAAACGAGAAATCAAACCCTTTAATTATTTTGTATATTTAACAAAGCACCAGTAGATATACTTTGATAAGACAAACTTTGATTGTGTGTTTGTATTTTTCTAGAGTATGCAAACTCTGAATAATGTTAAAGGCGTTATGAAGATTATAAGGAAATATTTGAAGTAAAATGATCACAGGGATGCGATCTCTTTTTCAACCGACATAAAAGACTGATGATGTCTTTTTAGGGCGTTGCTATTCATTGGCTATACCAAAGTCTAAAAAAGATAACAAAAGAAGATTATCTGAAGAAGTTGAATGATCTATAAGAAATCAAATAAAGGGGTTAAATTAAGCTAATTTTATAATTGTCCTACGACCATTCAAAAAGTGAAAATGAATTCTCTATTATAAATAATATTTTCTTATTCGTTTATTGTAGGTCATATAAGATAATTGAAATAATTGAACCCTCTGCTTAAATGTCGTTGTACTGAATAAGTTGTAAAAGAAATAATCTTCAAAGTATCAATAAAATATAAAGTTTTTTTAGTTAAACCTATTTTATTTCAATACACTCGAGGTCGAGATTGCGTTATAAAAAAAATAAAGTCCCAATTAAAAACCTATTATCATAAAAAGAAATGGAACAAAAGACAAAAAGGGTCATCCATCATTTTGGGTGTTATTTATCGGGTGTTTATATTGTAAGTCCTGTTGTACTATGTTTTTTATATTTTCACAGAAACAACCCTTCAGGTTTCCAATAGGCTGTAGACATCTCCATTGATAAAACAACTCAGCTTCCTCCCGAATCAAAGAAACAAATATTAAATGGTCTTTCTTTCTTTTATTTAAATGCATATTGATTTGTTTATAGGTCTAAACTTTAAAATATGGATGAAGGCATCCTCCACGCTCTTCCCCCATCTTTCTTGTCAAAGAAATTCAACCAAGTGACCAAGGAGCGGCCTTAAGTCTCCTCTTTACGTTTTACTAGAATAACATTTTTAGTGTGAGCATCCGTCCGGGGATCCACGACGTTTCGTGAATGGTTCTCAACATCGTTGGAGGTAACGAGGATGAACCGGCAATTGTTGGGTTCCATTATATGCAGTCTATGCATTGCTGTATATGATGAAACCCACGTCTATACTCTCCATAACTAAGATGAGCAGATGGTGATCGTAAGAATAAATTAAAGTCGTTATAACTATTAAAAATAAAAAAATATTTCTTTATCACCTTCACCATCTTGAAGAATTATTCTTTTGTTGCTGGACAGAATTCCCGAAGCACCCACCTCTGAAGATGGCCCCGATTGTATTTCTTCTTTGTCATGAGGGACTTGTCAATTTGAAGCACTATGCCTCCAATTTTGCGTCTGCTAGAACCCAATTTTGGAGGCCATTTACCTCGTAAAATTGAGTACCAGCGCAAAGCTGATGGAGGGCTCATCTTCAAGATATGATGAACCGTTGAGATGGGTATTTTGGGATCACAAACCTTCGTTTGATTTGACTGAAAGGGAGTTTGTCGTTTCCCAAGGAGGGCCACTCCTTTCGCTGATGGTCCCGTTCCATTTCCAACGCTTCACTTCCCGAAGTTGGGTCACATTGGACGATGGCATTCACGACACCAAAGAAGATTGGAACTTAGACAAACCCTTCATCTGGAGGAATTGCCTGGACGATTTTACATCTTTTGTTACGTTGAGGATGGCTTCCATCGGGTTCAAATGAAACTGATTCTTCCTTTCCTCTCTTTCTTTCTCTTTATGTTTACATCATAAATATCCGATAAATAACACCTCAAAATGATTGATGCCCCTGTCTTCTTTCTTTTCTATCTCTTTTCTAGGATGGTAGATTTCCCAATTGAACTGTATTTTTATTACTCAACCTCAACCTAAGGTACGTTTTGTTATAGAGTGCTTTAATTTTCATACCGTATAATGAAATACAGTATAACATAAGATTACAATACCAAAAGACAACATACTAATATAAGGTTATAATCTCTTGACAGTAAATATGTTCTACATGTTCATTCATGTTATTTATTTTAACGCAACTGTCGAGAGTATTTTTATTTATTTATTTATTAGTTGTCTTGTATTTTAGTGTAGTTAATATTTTACACTGTCTTATAATATTGATAGCCGAAAAAAAAATTATAACCGAAAAAAAAAAGACAACATACTTTAAAACCTTCTAATGTCGTTACAGACAGTGCCTTAGAGTAGGAGAGTCTGGACGAAAGACTGATGAGTCATAAAATGAGCTGACAAAAACCCATAACAAACAAATTTCATATCATAAATTAATAAGTGTTTGGATGTAATAGCAAATTTAATGTTATTTGTATAAATCAATACTCACATTACGAATAAAATTAGAAATGCAATAATATTGTTATCCCCCATAAAAATACTATTTCTGTTCAAAATAGTGGCAAATGCAATTCGTAGCAAATTCAACTCAATTGCCATCTTTTTACATTTAAATTATCCCCTTTCATTTATACAAATAACATTAAATTTGCTATTCAATCCAAACACCTATTAATTTATGATATGTAATTTGTTTGTTATGGGTTTTTGTTAGCTTATGTGATGACTCATCAGTCTTTCGTCCAGACTCTCCTACTCTAAAGCACTGGTTACAGAGAGTGAAGGGGGGTACTTTCTGGCGTGTACAACTATCAATGTTGGGGGCGAATGTTCGAATCCTGAGAGGGAATGGTCATTTTTGGTCTACCTCAATGATAATATCCTAGGTTCGATAGACTAATTTTAATGACATAATGCTTATATATATCCTGTTGGATGCAGTATTATCGAACCATATAGACAAATAAATCTAATTAATTGAATAAACTATTATGAGATCTCTTGCTCCTGGTAGCGGGCACTTGCACCGATAAGGATATGTCTCTATATAAAATAATTTTTGTTTGTTGTCACTTTTTGTACCCCCCCAAGATTCAATATTTCGTATTTGCAGATTTAAATACTTGGTGACAAGGGAGATGGATTTATTTTTAAGAAAATAAACAACAATTAGAACGTGGGCTTTAATAATATTTAGAGGATTGAATCCTCTTCATTTCCACAATCGTCAGGATTTAAAATTGGTTAACACTCTTGACAATATGTACCAATTCATAAAAAATACTGTTTACTTAAAAACTCAATTTATGCAAGAAATCTGAAATTAAATTTGAAGGATCAGTCTAAAAAATTGTAAATTGTGCAGTAACATTAGTTGATTTCAATATTATTCCTTTCCTAGATGGAGGAAGAACCAAGTAAAGTAAATAAATTTTACTAATATATATATTTCGCTCTTATCTCTGCTATGCCAAATCTTTAAATAGTTTTTTTGTGGGGGCCTGCAATACATATTCGTGAAGGATTCCTTTGGAACGAGTTTTTCAAGTTTGATTGTTATTTAAAAACACTTTTGTACATTTTCTTACAACCTTTATTTTATTTCTGTCTTTATTTTATTCGCCATTTCGTCAAAACAAGTACATTAACATGATGCCCTCCTGTCCATCTTACCCTCTCATTTCCTTCTTTTGACACTCCTTTCCAAGGGACAACTTGACCCAAAAATAACTTCTTTTTCTGCTTCTTCATTAGCAATCAAGAGGACTTTGTGAGGAAAAATTAAGATATAAAATACCCTTTCCTTCCCTTCTTTAAACGCGTAGGATAGGAAATACTTCAAGGCTCTTTGTATGCGTGAGTATTTAAATGTATTATTATTATTTGGACGTGGTGCACCATCCTTGAGCTATTTATACTTCCCCTGGTTTTATTTCTCGATAAACGCAAAATTCATTATACTTAATGAGTCCTAAAATCTGTTAACTTTAAATTTTCTTGATATTAAAAAGCTTAGAAATTATCCTCTTCAAGCAACATAAGTCTAACATTTAAATTACCTATTTGGTTCGATGGAATTGTATGAGGAGCGTGAGTGTATGAATAAGGATTATAGCGTTAAAATTAGTCCATCGAATCTATGATCTTATTGCTGCGTTTCATCAATATTGATCTTTTCCTCTCAGGAGGCAAACCTCAACATTGGGAGTCAAGTACACAAGACTGAAGATTGTCAAACTGTCATATATGTACGACTGAACCACTTCACTCTCTGTATCTAAATTTATTATTCTAATTCGCAACGCAAATACTCATGTAAT
>CP045893.1:26698948-26709956 GCA_013387185.1 Caligus rogercresseyi | reverse complement strand
CAACCTCTTCAAAAATATCTTTAATAGGGTCAAACATTTTAAGTCACATGTATAACCATAGAGGTATAAAGATATAGAGAGCTGATTCCCTTCTATAGCAGAGAAACGCGTTCTATTGTTTATGTTTGTCCACTATAACCAAAGTAATTGATACTACGTCATCGTAGCTGATCATAGAGATAGAAAGAATTTGTTTATATTGGAACACAAAAACGTATTTCTCTGAAGAATCCACTATAAGCATTCTTTGTCTTTATATCTCTATGAGATTGTCTCACTAGATCATAGAGATATAAATATATTTAGAGCTGATTCCCTTCACAGCAGAGAAACAGCGTTCTATCGTTTATGTGTGTCCCTATAAACAAAGTAATTGATACTATGTCATCTTAAGCTGATCATAGAGATATAAGCATAACACAATAACGTATTTCTCTTCCCTCCAATAGCAGAGAAACATCGTTCAGCTATATTCTTGACACAATGACGTATTTCTCTGACGAGTCCAATAAGCTCTCTATATCTTTATATCTCTATGGTAACAACAGGATATCTTCATTCAGAGAACTTACTTAGATATTTTATAAATCACTGGGAGTAGTTTTTTAATAATATAGTATATTATAGTAAACATATTTTATATGACTCCTTACTCTCAAGACGTTAATATTCTTTGCCTTCACAACCCTCCTCTCCAACTTGTATTTTTAAGTTGGGGATCACAATTGTGCCCGGGCAAATCCATTTATCCAGCGTAAAGTTTTTCATTCCTTTTATTATTGAAAAATGCCTTCTCAGTATACTTCTATATCCTTGTTTCATAAAGAAATGTGATAACGTGTGCTATTTAATTTGGTCAATTGCCTGAGGTGTATTTACAAGTTAGCCCCTTCATCTTCATCCCCAGCAGTAGTCAGTCAGTTAAACGTCTATGAGCCCATGATAACATCTTCATTATATTTATCATGTTGTGAGCCAAGAGGCTTGAAGGGGAAAAGAATGAAAATTATACCCCTTTTGACATGAAAAATTTTTGATATTTTTCTCTGCCTGACAGAGTATGTAAATGCAGCTAAGGTCGAAAAAATGATTCTTTACTTTTAGAAACTTAGAGTACAAATTCTTAAAGATATAGAATCACTGGAGAATACAGAAGTTATTTATACACGTATGTGTCTTCAAGCGCCTAAAAAAATGATATAAAGGCAAAATTTATGATTATTTACATGTACAACTATCAACGCATTTGATCCATTCAAAAAGTAACTGATTGTAGAAGTGTGGACTCGAGTCATGAATTTTTATGATTTGTGACTTGACTTGATAAAATGTTATAAGATTCGTTACTTGGTAATTGAGAATTTTGCATTTTTGTCAGTATCATTATGTTTTTATTATCTATATATACTTTTTATACAACCATCTAATATAAAGGAGATTCGGAAAAAAATCGATTCAAACATATGGTTTGTAATATATTAATCTCATATAATTTTTATAATACACTTTGTTTAGTCCAAAGCCAAATAATTTAATGATATACTTTCTTAATTATATTGTTATTTTTCTTTGCATTGAATTGAATCATATATCGTTAGTTTAGTATGAAAAAAAAAACACCTTCGTTTATAGCGAATTATTGCAGTCTCCAATCACTCTTACCCTTCAATGAATATTGTCTCAATTCCAGAATAAAACGATACATTTTATATTATGTATATAAGCAAGGCATTCTGAAATGAATATGAGATCAATCGCAATTAAAAGTAGATGCATGGCAGCAGTCACGTTTATTTATTTCTAATTGATCTTTGGGCATTGGAATCATGATAAAAAAAGACAATGACAAATGAAGGAGAGAGAGAGATAACTGGATTACTACATGGAGTCGGTTGAATGTCCTCCACAGGCTTTAGACATTTTCCTTACTTATATTCATGTTGTTGTTGTCGTTGTTTTCTTACTTTCTCAGGTACAAACAGCAATGAAGGCAACCACATCCGCCGCCGCCGTCAGGAAATTCAAGTCGTGTGTGAAAAATGACTGTTTACAATTAGTGCAATTATTGTTTGTAGCTATACTTATGATGACAGTGAGAGTATGTCATCTTTTTAAGTAGAGCTTGTAATATGCATACATCTCTAAGAAAGAGTAAAATAAATTTAGTATGAAATACGAAAGAGTTTCTTTAAAAATATGAAATGAATATATATATTACACGAAATAGAAATATGATTCAACTGTGTTTGTGTGTGGCCACCTTTCTATTGTTATCACGTGCTATGGCAGCAATACAAATTTATCTGTAAGGAAGAAAAATGTACCATAAATGTTCTATGTATATAGCGGTCACTTCGTTTGGGTTCCTTTGAGTGCCCCCTAGTGAAGGGTTTGACTAACTACCAACAGACCAATAATTGGATGTACAATATGTATGTAATAAGAACGAAAAATATTCAAAAATCTAGAATGCTTATTTATGTAAAAATTTACGCATTAGCATCGTATACATATGAAGTACAAGTCAACAAATCTGGATTATTATGACAAAAACAAACGATTATATATACTCTAGAAGAAATTTAGGGAAATTCTCCAAAAAAAATATCCATGTGACTAGGATTATTTCCTGTCCCATCCTGTGCGGACTGATACGCTGGATATCTTCGGATCCAACACTACTCATAAATGAGTATAGTATTTGTGTAAGATTTCCCTTTTTTAAGTACTCTATTTATCATATATTCTATCATATATGGGCCATGACTGTTGGAACATCCAAAGATGAAGCATAAGAAGTGAATAAGTCTACATTATATTTTCGATTTCCTTTAACAAAGTTTCTGTAGTCCCCTAAAATACTGAATTGGTACACAAAATTTTCTACATTTCCATTTATAGAAACACCTTACTAATGTGTTATTACTTATCTATCCATTATAATCAAATACCAATGACGTAAAGTGTCGAATAGTGTGTGTTTAGTATCTTCTAAGACTTAACAATTATCCTTTGTTGATTATCTACCTCGACATCAGCTGATGAGTCAGCTGATATACGCCTGACGGCCTAAGTCAAGGATTGTATGCATTACTTTAGATGTGAGGGAAATGTGTATCATTGAATAGTATTTTATCATACATGTTGTCAAGAGATTAAGGATGGTAGATCCAACCATAGGAGTGAAGGATAAAATCAAAGGACCGATTTTTGAAAAGCTCTTATTTAAACTTTTTATTCCTTTCATTTCCCATGACGACGAATACTCGGAAGGAATCCATTAATTTTAAAAAAATGAATATTAAACTAATTTCCTATAAACTATTCAAAATGTTTCTCATGTTTGAGGGAGGTTTCATAAGTCAATGACATTTGAAGTCGTAATTATTTTTATTTCAATAATTACACCCGTGAATACCATTGCAACAGCTGTTGTTTTTTCTACAATTAATGTTATTACATGTTTTTGATGCATTGGAACGGAAAGTACTTATTGAATTTGTATTTTTATGTTGAAAGACAAATGACCTATGGTATTTTTTTGTATTTTTCTAGAAGTGGGCATTAATTTAGAAGTTTAAAAACCAGGTCAATAAAAAGGGGCATCTACGTCATAAATGCAAGAATAGATAATCAAGAACGCAAATATGTTATCGAAGTATTAAAGTTTACAAGGACCCATGTTATTTATTACCTAAATTGAAACATGTGTTTAATTATATGATAACAAGAAATAAAAGGGATACCATTTTTGCCATAATCTTTTTGGTCACATGGTTCAGAAGTCGAATTTAGAACATATTACAAAATTTGAGATTCTTTCCAAATTACCATCAATCTTTTTTCTACATAGTTCTGCTTCATCGCTCGACTCTTCATACTCAATAACTACAATGAATAAATAACATCTGACAGCATTACAATTGTTAGTTAAAATACATTCATAAAGATCTGATTCCCAATCCGCAATTGCTGCTCTTCTCAATCACTTACCTCAAGTGCTGAAGTCAGGGAGTGTAAATAAATAATATGCAGAGGAAAGAGCGAGGAAAACATTTACATTGAATGGTGCAGAGGACACAATGACATCACAGGAAATTAATTTGCAGACTACCTTGCAAAAAGTGGCGCACAAAGCAACAACCGAAAATTTGTTGGTGTGCCCCCAAGTTTTGTCAAGAAAACAATAATTATTATTTTTATAAAGGATGGTGTGATCGATATAAAGATAGTCTTCACATGAAACCACACATCTTATGTTAAAAAAACAAGATCAAAGGTTGTCAACTTCACCGTGAAGGCCTGAAACAACTTATTCAGCCTACACAAGACATGGACCATTTCTATCCCACCTAAGTAAATGAAAAACACAAGTGCAACCTGTGATCTTGCAAGGAAGAGCCACAGACTGCAGACCACCTGATTAACAAATACCCTGCTCTGTCCCTCGAAAGGCATGAAGTGTCTCAAGAAGAAAACGTGGAGATCCAAATTCTAAAAAAAATTAAATGTAAAAAAATGAAATATATTATTGTAATTAATTGCAGTATTTAAGAACGAATTCATTTTTGCTGTTGTAACACAGACACCCCATTGTGTGGTTGTGTTCTTTACCTTAGTGTCATTATTTGTATGTACTATTGTAATCGGCAATAATTTCTAACTAACTAACTACATTCATAAAGAAAAATTCAATATCCACTGTGCGCTAAGCTCATTAAACCCTTTTATGTATTTGCTTGAATTTAATATGTGACATTATTCAAAGTCATCCATTTACATTTCATTTTTTTGTGCAGTATGGCGAAAATCGATGACAAAATCATAAATTATATTTGACTATCTTAGTTTTTACCTAAATTTCAAAAAGTCTGACAAGTACCGAACTTCATCTCAAATGTAAGTTGTATTTTTCATTATTTCGAGAAAAATATCAGACGAAAAAAATATTTGACTCTTGCTTATAGTTTTTTCAATTTACTTAAGATAGAAATATTCAGAACTTTTGCTCAATTGGATATATATTATATATATATATATATATATATATCTATATATATATATATTATATATATATATATATATATATATATATTATACATTTCTGTCAAGAAGTACCGGGAATTGTCGATTAAAACAACATTTTTACATTTAATCATCAAAATTTATTGGGTCGCCTTCAAAATAGGCTCCATTTGCTCCAATACATCTATGCCAACGGCACTTCCAATCATCGAAACATTTTTTATAGGCGCTTTCCGGGATGGACTTTAGCTCTCGCGCCGAATTTTGTTTTATGGCTTCAATCGACTCAAAACGGGTGCCACGAAGGGGCAATTTTAGTTTTGGGAAGAGGAAAAAGTCGCAGGGAGCCAAATCCGGCGAATACGGTGGTTGCTGAAGCACGTTCGTTGTTGAGTTTTGGCGAGGAAGTGAGTCACAATCGTAGCTCGGTGAGAAGGCGCGTTATCGTCATGCAAAATCCATGAGTTGTTCGCCCACAAATTTGGTCGCTTCTTACGGATACGCTCACGCAAACGTTTCAAAACGCCTAGGTAATAACCTTGTTTACCGTCTGACCCTCTGGAACGAATTCGTAGTGCACCACACCACGGATATCGAAGAAAACAATGAGCATCACCTTCATTTTCGAGCGGCTTTGGCGTGGTTTTTTCGGTTTCGGCTCATTTTTTTTCACCCATTCCGATGCTTGCTGGCTTGTTTGCATATCGTACTCGTAGACCCAGGTCTCATCACCAGTTATAATGCGTTCCATGAATGTAGAATCGGAATTACAGCGATCCAGCATATCTGAAGCAACCTGTTCGCGATGACGTTTTTGAAGAAAATTCAGCTCTTTCGGTACGAGTCGTGCGGCCACCTTTCTCATGCCCAAAATATCAATCAAAATCATACGTGCGGACTCGTGGGATATCTTAAGATCATGTGCTATCTCTCTCAAGCTGGTACGACGGTTTTCAAGCACCCTTTCCTTAATTTTATCGACGTTATCTTCGGTCGAAGCCGTCGATGGGCGTCCGGAACGAGGCAAGTCTTCGACCACTTCACGACCGTCCTTGAAGTCTCTGTACCACTGATATGCACGAGTTTTCGATAGAGCATTATCACCAAAGGCCTTTTGCAACATTTTCAATGCATTGGCACACGAAAATTCATTTGCAACACAAAACTTTAAACAAATTCTTTGCTCAACGTAATCACCCATAGTAAAAAATCGGCACGCACTACTGACATCGACTGACTTAAACAGCTGTTGCAAATACACTAGTTGACAGATCCCGCTCAAGCTTGGCATAGTAATTAAGGACAGTAGTACCAACCTAGGAAAAAAAAATTTTACCTGCCTCATTGCCCCGCCAGATTTAAATCGACAATTCCCGGTACTTTCTTGACAGAGAGTATATATGGTTACAGGGTGGTTCACTTAAATTGAGACTCACTATTACAAACTACAATCTTTGTATTAAATTTTACACAAAATATTTTTTAAAACAAAATGATAGCACAATATGTATTTACAAAATGTATTTCATTAATTTTCACATATCCTTCTTTGGCCTTCACTACAGCTTTGAACCTCCTCACGGTGAGGCAACACAGCAGGAATCTCTTCCTCAGACAAAGAGGCCCAGGCCTGAATCAGCTTCTTCTTTAGAATATCCACCGATGGCCAGGACTTGCTACACACCCTTGTCTCCAGGACAATATTCCAAAGTCCATTGGGTTCAGATCTGGGGAGGAGGGAGGCCACAAGTCTTTGGACAAAAGTCTGCAAACTATCAGTGCAGAAGCTTTGAACCAATTTGCTGGTATGGGATGAGAGCTCCATTTTGTTGGAACAGTAAAAGAGCCGTAGGATACTCTCTTTGTACCCATGGGACGACCTCCTCTGAAAGAAGATGCAGGTATACCGCCTGGTCAATCTTCACGCCCTCCTCGACAAAGATATTGGGGCTTTTTCCCCGTCAGACGTCACTCCCTCCCAGACAATGACTGAGGGTGGCTTTTGCCTTCTGAAGAGAGTCCTCAGCTGAAACGGGGATTTTTTCCTTTTTTTCTATATATAAAACCCGGTCATTCTGACTGTTGTGGGTGGCACTGGACCGTGAAAATCTTTGTCTGAGGGAAGAAAGTTCTGCTGTGTTGCCTACACGTGAGTAGGTTTCAAAGCCGTAGTGAAGTCCAAAGGAGGATATGTGGAAATTTATTGCAAATATATTTTGTAAATTACACATTGTGCTATCATTTTTGTTTTAAAATATTATGTGTAAAATGTTAATACAAAGATTGTAGTTTGTAATATGTGAGTCTCAATTTAACGTGAATCACCCTGTATATTAGGGTGATTCTTATTTCACGTTTTTCGATTTGAGAGTCGGGCTCCCCTAGGATTTTACTTTAGTGCATAGAGAATCATCTTGTGAAGTTTGAACGAAATCGAATAATGGGAAGTACCCGCTCAACGGGCCCAAAAGTATGTAGTGAACTTATGTAGTAAGTTTTTTTCGCCATTCGATCGCCTCTAATTGTCTTAATTTCAACGCTATTTTCAAACAATTTGCCGCAAAATGCACGGTATGCTCACAAGGATTCCAAATCAGTTTTTATTTTTCACGTAAATCCAAAATTCAAGAAGAGAGATTTAAGTTTGAAATAGTCATTTTTACGGAAAATACCCCCAAATGACCATTTGAAACTTTATTATCTTCTTTTGATTTTGGATGTACTGAAAAATAAAAATTGATTTGGAATTCTTGCGAGCATACCTACATTTTGCGGCAAATATTGTTTGAAAATAGCATTGAAATTAAGGATCTTACGGCGATTCGAATGGCGAAAAAAAAAAAAATTACTACATCGTTTACTACATAACTTTTGGCGGCCCGTTGAGCAAGGTTACTTCCAAGTATTTTCAATTTCGTCAAAACTTTCACAAGATGATCTCTATGCACTAAAGTAAAATCCTAGGGGGAGCCCAACTCTCAAATCCGAAAAAACGTGAAATAATAATCAAACCCTAATGAGATTCATAGATATATATTCGAAATTTACATATATAAGGAAAGTTTATTTCACGGTATTTGGATTTGAGTGTCGGACTTCCTAGGATTTAGGTGCATAGAGATCATCTTGTGTATTTTGAACAAAAATCGAATAGTGGAAAGTGTATACTCAACGGACCCAAATGTTGTGTAGTAAACTTATGAAGTAAAAAAAAAGGCCATTCGATTGGCCTCTAATACCCTTAATATAAATTACTATTGTTTAAACAATTTAGAGTAAAATGGTAGCTGTGATTGCAAGGATTTCCAAATTTTTAAATTTTTTATTTGTACATTCAAAATTAAACGAGATATTAAAAGGTTTGAAAATAGTCATTTTTGGGGATTTTTCCATAAAAATAACTGTTTCAAAACTTTAATATCTCATTTAATTTGGGATGTACAAAAGTTAATACTTAATTTGGAATCCTTGCAATCATAGCAACTTTTGACTCGTAGATTTGTATTCCGCTTTAAGATATCATAAAAACATATCTTCAACGACGGACAAGCGGTTTAACCTTTGACTTTCTAAAACAGGATTCTTATTGTTCTTTATTAGTTAATAGGTATTTTTTAAGCAAAAACCAATCTTGTTTATTTTATATGAGAGCTAGAACTAAGTATAATGAGCTTAAATATTATAAGGTTATTGAAAGCAAAATACGATATTACATATTTATATAGTATAATATATAGAGAGAGGAGAAAGGCAACTTAATATATAAAATAATTACACCTTTATATCCGCAACATGGACCCGCGTGTGCAGTCAATTCCATCCCCTTCACACATCATTTTTTTGCGCTGATATCGATCTTAGTTCAGCATTTTCTTAAGATTCATAGTTACGGATTTAGAGCTCTCTTAAACAATAAGTAATTGGCATCACACAAAGTGCAAAGCAATGTTTGCAGATTTTTTATGATACACTTGTTCAAGGAATCATGATTTATGCCTACTGATTACTTTTGAAAATTTTGATACGAATCATTCGTTTGAGTGTTGATCAGGTGGCACTTGTAGGTATGTAAGAAGCGTCATGACAATGATACATATTTATAGAGACCGATATTTCACACAATAATTGAGATAAAAATATTTAGAATCAAACAACATATTTTATTATATCGAAACACGAGTACTCTGTTTTCAAATGTGTTTTCTAAAATATCAGTATCTCAAAACCAAAATGGAAAAAATAACGGCTATACAAATTTGAGGTACATTGTTTTTAAAAAAGCTGGAAAATGGATACAACATAAAAGCACCCATAAACAATACGATAAATGAAATTCAAAGGATGTAATAAAAAAATATTGAATCCTTCTCTTTGTGCTGGGCTCTTATAATAATTTACTCCATCATGAAATGTCTCACGAGAAGATAAACCATTCCGATGTTGGCATGCCGATGGGAAAAGCAGTTCTGATTCGAAACAATTCCTGCTAAACTCATATGTTCACTCAAACTTTGCTCCCTGTCATATTCAATTGACAAGAAATCCAAAAGATACGTAAATAAATGTTAAATAAATTGAGCGATTTTTGAGGAGACAAGAATCATGTTCGAAGAAAAACTATTATTATATATCATCGAGTAATTTATTCAATGGATTATCAGGCTTGTGAGCGATCAGGAAAAAAATAGCGATCCGATTCATCCAAAAATAGCGATCAGAAATTTCTTTGCGATATAGCGATATTAACGATCAGATTTTTTTTCCGATCAGCGATCCGCCCAATTTACTTGCGATCAACAAAAAATTAGATATGTAATAACTAATTCTCAGTGGTTTCTGCTATTTTTTTTTTGTCAACTTGCGATAAAAACGATTAAAACGAGAACTTTTTTCTCAACTTGCGATAAACGAAAAAATTTCAAAACCCAACTTGCGGTAAGCGATAAACGATAAGAATTTCCAAAAAAAAGTGATGACGTTTTTTTTAAAAAAAGGAATCTCCAAAAAAGTGATGATGTTTTTTTTAGAAAAACAATACTGGAAAAAAAGTGATGATGACGTTTTTTTATCATTAGAAAAGAATCTCCACAAAAGAAGTGATGTCGTTTTTTTAAGAAAACAATCTCCAAAAAAAAAAGTAGATGACGTTTTTTTTAAGAAAAGAATCTCCAAAAAAAAAACAAACTGTTTTTTTTTTTTAGTTATTTTTATACAAATTGATCGAATCGCTATTTTTTTTTGCTTTACGATCAAAAGATTATAAGATCAGGACCTTTTGCGATACTGCGATCAGCGATCAAATAGCACTATCTCGCTTATTGACGACGCATCAGAACAAACTCCGATCAACAAGCCTGGATTATTCCATATATGAAAATGAATGGCATTTATAAAATAATATCTTATTTGATTGTATACATTATTAAACCTCTGTTTGAGCAATTGCATTGTAGTCTTGTTGTCCTTTATAGAATGGCACACGGCGAGCACTGAACTTGGGCAATGTCCTCGATGATTTATATAATGTCAAACTCCTCTGCTCGCATTTTTCAAGGGACAGAATAGCCAGTACACTAAGCCTCTCATGGGTCATGGTACTTCTAAAATAGTTCTTAATACGTTTCAACTTGAAAAAGATCGCTCATCTGAGATCACGTACAGGTATTGTCAAAAAACACATCGAAGAACGGGATGTTATAGACTGATTATTCAACAACAGCATTTTAGATAGTTGGACCACAGTCATGGAGGGATACTCCTTGGCAATGTTCGCTCTGAAACAGGCCCTGAATGACACGAGCTGATGTCCCTGGTTGTAGTGCTAAGAGAGACGTTTTTGCCTTGTCATGAAGCTCATCGTTGCCTGCCAGCTATAGGGTTCTGGGGGGGCCAGCGCCTTGAACATGTGTGAAACTGCATGCGTAGTTTTAAAATCTTCTGGTAAATTGCTTGATTATGATATCAAAAACGGCATCAGTTTTTT
>CP045893.1:26681013-26698848 GCA_013387185.1 Caligus rogercresseyi | reverse complement strand
GTCCTTCAGTTGTATGGTCGAAAAATCAATGGACCACTTAAATGAACCCTTGCCTGAGTCTTACTTCGGATATACGTTATCTATTACTTTTTAAATATTAATAAAACCCCAACATTGTTACTACTGCGAATCATAAGCCAGTGATGTCATGTATCAAATATACATCATTATATTACACCACAACTACATTATTGATCACGCTATGAACAGGCTTATAAAGACTAGATCTATGGATGTAATAATTTTTTTAACCAGCCCGAAGGCTAAATTCAAAAAGGGGTGAAGGCTGCATTCTTATCGTTTGAATATAAGCCTTCGGCTTAGTGTTTAATATTAATTGCTTTCGTGCATTTAGTGTTTATAGGACTGCTTTGTGAGATCATTACCACACTTAAGTCAGCACCTGCGTCAACTTAACTACCTTGACCAACTTCTACGTAGCTGACAGAGCTATAAGGTGAATCACTTGGTTTGATTTGTTTATATCTTTCAGGAGATGCAATGAACACCTCATCTCGAATGATGTCTTCAGGGGAAGAACAGAGAATTCATATTTCCAAGTAAGTTTGAGAATATGCGTTTAATTGAACGAAAAATATTTAGTATCTTTTATAGAAATTTAATGGAGAAACTCCCGGAGGACTTCATAACAAGAAAAGGGGAACAATTAAAGTGAAAGGCAAGGGAGACATTACGACATATTGGTTGGAAGGTCGGGTCGGGCGGAATCCCTTGTTGAAGTCTGAGGTTCTTTCAGAGTAAAATTAATAGTCTTTGAGACTTTTATTTTAATACTCATTTCATGTTAAATTGGAAAGTATAACACACTTTTTCGCTTAAATAATATTCACAACTCTATATTAATATATATTTATAGACATAATCAAACGCTTTGTATATAAAAATTGTAAAAAGTTCTACCACACTTTTTGTAAAACAAATAAAGTCAACATTTCTTTTTGTTTTTACACAAAAGATAATACAAAATACACTTAAATTGTAAAAAATACATTAAAAAATGAATGGATATTATGACTCAATTATATATGTGAAACTATATATAATGAATGTAAGATATATTAATAGAAATATCGGTGAAACAGAATATTATAAAATGGTATTCTTTTGTTTAAACTATGTGTATCACTTCAATGGTATTGTAAATATAGATTGTAAAATTTCCAAAAATATATTTGTAAGGTAAATTAACCATATATGTTAGTAGCATTTAAAATATATATATTATACTACAAGATATCGTTGTCAAAATAAAATACACGTAAATGATAAAACATCTTTGACAGTTATATTTAGTTTGGTTTATTTTTGAAAGGTATTTAATAACAACAAAGATAAAATCGCTTGAAATACATAATTAAATACTATATTTAAAAAGTATAAGCCTGATAAAAACAAAACACATTAAAATACGGTACAATTAAACCATAAAAAGGCGATAACTGTTTACTATTTTTCAGAAGGTTAGAGTCACGATTCAAGACATGTATGCTGCAGTTCAAAAAGTCCATGAAAGAGCCAGTAATTGAAAATTAAAGAACTTTAATATATTAAAAATTGTATTGTTATTCATAAGAGACATTTTCCAAATATATTAAAACTCAATCAATCTGGGGGATATATTATATAATATATCTATAAACGATATATATACTCGTCTTATAAAAGTACAATAGAGGTTTGGCTGGCTTTTTTACAAATTTTATGCATTTATTATAAATACCACGGCTTGTGAGTGTTAAGAACAATTTAACTTCCGGGATCGCTTTTTAATGATTGCTTATTTACCTGCACATGGACTTAACTATAGAAGAAAATTTGAATGGCGAACTTGGGTATTTAGAAAATACAACCATAGATAATATCGAGAGCCGAAGGGACCTATGGTAGCGCTGAATATCAAGATATTTGACAAGACAAGCCAAAGATAGAGAAAGACACTTCATATTTTTATTATGAAATAGGGAGAGTGAATACACCTTATCCATGGGATACTAGAGTTAACGGCAATTCTAGTATCCCCCCCCCTCATCGGACTCCCTATTTCATAGAATAAAGTATATATTAGATTCATGAAGTATCCTACTCTCTCTTTAGTTCTTCCTGTCCCTGACAAATGCCTTAATATTCAGCGCTGTCATAGGCTTCTTTGGCGCTTTTTATTCTCTATGTATGAATACAACCTTTGCATGTGGATATTTTTTTTACCTCATGAATGGATCAGTTCCCTATGGATTTTTTGTCCTGTAACATCATTATAATATTGTTATTGTCCTTTAAAGTGACGCATAAATGAGGATAGCAAATTTTGACTCCCTTTAAAATATTTCATTCATGGCGGTAGAAGAACAAACAAATTCAAATCTAGGAATTTCATCCTTTATAACAGTAAGTGTTTTTTCACATGGGCCTCCGTTAGTAGCATTTCGAATCGTTTAAATGAAGTTCTTCACATAATATATTATTTGTAAAAGGCAACTTATCACAAAATGACAGTTTGCATATTTTGTTCATTCGACTTTAAAAATTATACAAGTCTAGGGTCCTCAGTGGTACACTCCAAGTTTGAAAATGGAGAGGAAAGGAGGACATATATATATTTTTTTTAACCTTCTCGAGATGTTTCAAGGAACAATGAAAATCATGCAGAATCACTCAAGGATTACACCTCCAAGAACAACTTCATAACATTCTACGAGGGAGAAGAGGTTGACATCCTACAAAACAATTTGTATACCTTATTAAAGCAAAAATACATTTTGTTAATACGCTATAAAAGCAAAAAATACATTTTAACTAATTCATGATAACTATAAAAATATTGTTCTTAAAAAAATAATGATTTCAAGAAATATATTATTTTTGGCTTCCTATGTTATTAATTTGAGTGAAGTATTATTATTGGCTTCTTTGTTATTCACAAATGACGAATAAATATTCATACCCTATGAGCTATCCAAAAATGCTTGCTTAGTCATAATTGACGATAAACAGACCCCCCATATATATCAATAAGGTGTTTTAAAAAAAAAGAAAGGACAATAAATAAAAAATGGCGGGTTTGCGAGAACTATAATAAAAATAATTCTAATTCATAAGTTAAAAAAAATCCAAGTTGATAGAAAAAGGTGGTTTTCAACATTAAAATATTTTATATTATATTACTAGTACAAGTCAATCGTATATTGTCAAAACTAAAAAAAACTCCTATTTTTCATATAACAGTTTAAGTATATTGAATCATTCTTCTTAGTGTATGTATATATCTACTTTTCTACACAAAAAGTATTATTTGAAGACTGTTGTGTTGCTATAGGTCCTTCAAGTGAAATATTTATACATTTGTTATTCATATATGCAATAAAGTTGTGTCTACTGGGATGACCCACAAAAAAAGAACCCAATGAAATCTTTATAACGCTATCCCTGTTATTTATTGATTAATTGATCTTATTTTAAAGAGTGTAGTAGAAAGTACGGCCCCCATGGAACATAAAATTCTCTTTGTTACTTTGAATATGAGACAGGCTCAATCAAGACGATCCAAGAAGTTCATGTTGCAATTATAATATAATATTATAAAATAAAATATACATTGGATCAAGAGCTATTTCGATAACTAGTTATACAAAAAATGAAAGTAACTTTTTTGGTTTCTGGGATGTAATAATTATCAATCTAGTTACAATTAGCTGTGATGAAGGCCTAAAGGTGGCCGCAGAAGGTCAGGCATTGGATGTAATCCTTGGGCAAAACATTCCATTGCTGATTGACAGGGGCCTTGCGGGTTTTAACCAAGATATGTATAAAGATATAGATATAGAGAGCTTATTCCCTTCAATAGCAGAGGAACACCATTCAGCTGTATTTTGTGCCTAATATAAACAAAGTAATTTGATCTACGTCATCGTAAGCTGATCATAGAGATAGAAAGATTTTTGTATATTGGACAAATGACGTATTTCTCTGAAGAATCCAATAAGCTCTCTACGTCTTTATATCTCTACGGTTTTAACATATGGAAATTTGTTCGTTTCATTCGGAAGTTAAATCTTTGCATGTACAACAAGACATCTCTTGTTTGTTTCATGTTTAGCTATGTTTGTTTGTTTTTGCCTATATGGTTCGACAGAATGTATCCGACTGGATATAAATAAGCATTATAACATTTAATCAATGTATCGAACCTAGGATCTATTCAATGAGATAGACCAAAAATGACATCCCTCTCGGGAGTATTCGAACCTGCGCCCCCAACATTGAAAGTTGAACACGCCTTAACACACATGGCTATTGCATACTTTATTCAAGTTGCTTGTGGAAAAGATAATAAATAAATATGTATTTGTATTTTCTTGAACAAATTCCGAAAGGAGTTTGAATATTTTAACGTAACATTTATATATTTAGGGAAAATTGAGTTAAGTTTATTGCCGCACCCGGTATATGTAACGGATGTAATATGTAAGTTTATATTCATTTAACAGTCATAAATTATGTCTATAGGTTTATTTACATTTATGACGCCTATATATGACATGGGTGACGTTCATGAAACATGGAATTGAATTTTCTTTGTTATTTATTTACATGCATTTCCACCTACTGATGTTTTTGTGAAGGACGTGAAAATGAGGAAATTTTTAATAATATAAGTCTAGATAGCGGTACTCTCATTTGAAGGGTTACAAAAAAAATTATACTGTCTCAGTATATCTTAAAACTCCAACGTTAATTCATTTTTTACGCAACTTTGTAGAAGATATTTACTTTTGTTATTTTACACTAATGGAATAAAATTATTTTATCAACGTATTCCTTCATTTGATTTTTTTGAACAGTATTGTTCTCAAAATTGCTCTTTATATTATTTTAAACGTTTTTTTCGGTATTATCATTAATGGTATTTTCAATATTTTAGCTAAATTTAGGAGACTTGCTTTATTTGATTTTGACAAAATATAATATTTATTTATATTTTTTGTATATTATGGATTTATTTCCTGAATATATATTTTGTTACGTTTCATTATTAGATTTTATTCATTATGTGATAGACTATAAAATATTTTTGACAATATTTTTTTCTATCAAAGCCTTAATTTATTAAAATAAACAAAAAACAAGGGAGCTCGATAGCCGTGCGTGCTAAGGCGTGATCAACTCTCATTGTTGGTCTCATTGGGATGGTCATTTTAGTCTACCTCATTGATAAGATCCTTGGTTTGAGTGACTTATTTTAATGCTATAATGCTTATTTATATCCTGTCGGATGCAATTCTATCGAACCATATAGGCCAAAAAAAACACCCTCCATAACTCATAGATAATTTGATATAATGTGTTCTGTTATATATAAACTTGTTAGCTAGTATTCTGTTGAAATTCTCTTAAAATAAGACAAATACACTAAGTTTCAACAGATGGAACTATCTTGCCTTCTCTCTCTATATATATATATATATATATATATATGATATATATATATATATACATATATATATATATAATATATAAATATATGAGGCATTAAATGACCAATATACAATATACACATCCCCTGTAAAAAACATCACAAATGTGTTGTGTTTTGCTTTAATTATAAATGTGGTTGTTCAGCTATGCTTCATTATAAATGTTCAGCTATGTCAGTATTTTGTTCGTGCTTTTATCATGTTCCTCAGCTTTTCTGTGAAACAATTTTAAAAATCCATATAGGGTAAATTGTTTTTTTCTTCCTTGTAGCTCGCTACAAGAAAAAAAAAGACAAAAAACGATGCTAAATAATTGATATTTTATGAATGGAAACACACTTATACACATGCTATTGTTTTTCTGCTATTGTTTTATATATATATATATTTGCAAAGAACTTTAACAAAGTCAAAAACAAGGGAACGTGTTTGCTCAATAGTGCGTCAGCGTGTTTAACTCTCATAGAGTTCGCCTCTTTCCGAGAGGAGAAGGTTGATTAACCTTATTCAAAAGATCCTAGGTTGGATTGAGTAATTTGAATGCTAGACAGCCTTTTCATATCTCATAGATGCAACTCAATGAGACCATTGAGAAATAGGCAAAAAAGTATATTGGAAAGAGGTTCTCTCCGGTGTAATGTGTGTGAAAGCTAAGATATTATCACGGTATTTTAAATGTTTTTGTACTTTTTGGTGCTTTCAAATTTTAAAAAAATACTCCGTCAGATCGAAAAGTAATTTATTTTGCCTAAAGTTATATTAAATCTTTAATTTAAAAAAACTCCTACATAGAGGTAAACAACTTACGCGCAGTAATCATTTGGACAGCGACACCATACTCGGCTATTTCTCTAAGAGTTCCCAACGCAGGATCTTCTTCGTGGGAATTGGCTGGAGACCTAATTCAATATATGCCATCAAGGGCAGCCCAACACTTAAATGTTTTAAATATGAATTCGAAAAGTATTCGTCGCTTTTACAGAAGAATTGTTTTTTTTTTTTGCATTTTTATAAGGTTATGATTTTAAGATAGTAACTATGCTCTATAATATTCAATTGCATTTTTCTTAAACATAATTGACTAAAATATTATATTTTATGTTTTCTGTTGTATTTTATTTACCCTTTTTAGATAACAAAATATATAATTTCATAACCGGGGGAAAAAATACATATCAGTTATCAGTAGAGGTATTTGATTGGTTGGATAAGAGTTGGGATTAATACTGGCAGTCATGGAGTCATGAACTTATTTTTTTTTCTTGGCCAAAATTTTTCAGAGTGAACAAAAAAATTAATATAAGGAAAAACAAACAAAAACAATAAATTACACAAGTACAACAATAAAAAAATATATTATAGAATAATTGTAAGAACAATTTAAACAATGTATGTAACTTAACAATATGTAAAATCTTTGTGACGTCAGGGTCCTCCGACGATCTCTTCGTGTATATGATTTGTTGCACTTTTATGATGATGACATTGACTTTTGGTTCCTCTTCTCCGCGGTAGAAGGCTAAAAAATCTTCACTTCCGATCTCCACTCCGAATTCTCCTCGAGAGTTTCTGAGACAGAGTTAAAGATTTCTTGAAGCGAAGTGCAGCTTCAAAAGATGTGATCCGTTGTTTCAGTGCATTCTTTGCAAAAGCGACACATACTCCTCTGCCCTTGAAAGAACTTGTCTCTCACCTTAATCAAATTTGGCATGGTTTTATATATCCCAAGGAAATGTTCTATTACCATCTTCATTATTAGTGCATTAGATATCCGTTCATACCAATAATGTCCCTTTGACAAAGGGAAGGTGAATAATTCAATTACACTTACGCATATGTTTAGTATACATATATAGTATGAATGTGAACATAAGAATGTATGACTAAATATGCTTTGTAGAGACTGCTTACACAGCAATGTATTCAATCTGGCTGCCTCTGTTGGAGAATGTACACTCTGTGATCCAACAGCTAGAACTTATGTTCATTAATAAATATTGGTTACTTTATGAAAGATTTACTTCCTGGCTTTTCAAACTCAATAAAAGACAAATGGGTTAAGTTGCATATGAAGGCTTTAAGAACAAATTAGCTTGGAAATTATTTGGTGCTTGTTCGACATCTATTTACTACTGTTCTTTCAGGGGCAATAATATTGTAAGGAGTAGGTTTGCTTCACCTTTATACAGTCTTCCCTCCATGCCTAGATCGTCAAATTAAAAACCAAAAAATCAATTGGGTTTGGTTCTTGTATTGTAATAGTTTACGTTTACGCAAACTTTGTTTGATTTATTCATTCTTCCTATAGCTTCATAATCTTATTTGCCAAAGAAATATCTTCTCCTTATATGGAATTAATTATAATTCGTTGTAAATTAGTGTATGTCATTATAACAATGTAGGCTAAATGATTGTAATTGAAGAAATGCATGTTGAGGTTGATCTATACATTGATGAAGTCAAATTAAAACTGATAAAGAGATACTTATTTTATATGTTTTACTCCCCGATAAACCGTACTAGACACGTTAAATCAACTTGGTATTGTGTGCTTGGAGGTGTACCTACGAGTAAGTATCTTTCTTATCAACTAATTTATATAACTTTAAATTGGGTTTCCTGCAGGGAGGGCTTTCTTGAACCAGTGCGAATTCAAACATTGGCAGCATGGTGTTGACGCAGTTCTAAATTTGCATACATCGGGTTATGTCATTTGAAGTCTGCTGGATAATGTGAATGTCCTGGTTTTTGTTAGATGACATTGGGGTTTTCTTAAAAATGGCTTCAAATTAAATGTATGTATATATTTATATAAAGTATATAAATATTTTTTTGGGCTGCTCATTTTTTAATTTCGAAAGTAACTTTATATTATTATTAATGTCCAAAAGGTTAATTTTATTTTTTGTAAAGGAAGCTGATCTTTTTTATTTAAGTTTAATTTGTAATTTTCGAGGAAAAAGAAGCACACACTCACGAAGGATTAAACGCACAAAGATATCAAATGGTATTCCATAGAGGTACATTAATATGAAAATGATATACACAAACATATGCTTAGATTGCCTACATTTGGTTGAACGCAATCTACTTGGAGTATACCTATTTAAACGGTTACTATTTTAATGCTCAACCATTTCCAGCTTTTTGAATGTTCATTTTTAGATGTAGAATAGGATGCCTAGATTCATTTGAATCCGATAAAATAATTTAGTAAAAAAGCAAACTTTATACTTTATTAATAAGTACTATACCGTGTAAATTATTATATCGAATCTAGGATCATATCAATGAGGTTGACCAAATTGACCTTCCCCTCACGGGATTACGGGATTCGAACCTGCATCCTCAACATTGAGAGTCGTGCGCGCTTCCACTGAGCGGGCGTGCTCCCTATACATATTCAATTAAACTTCTCTATAAGTAATTGAAGCATTTGATTTTATTATTTGAACCCTGCATGAGTTATCACTTAAATCAGCTGGAGCCAAATGCTTTTCACGAATTCATTTATTATTTTGTGAACAAACTTCCAATGAAGTAATAATTTGGGTCCCTCAATGTTGCTGAACTCGCGGATCTATGAGTAGTGATTGTCGGGAAAAAGTAAAACAAATGCTTAGGTATGTAAGCTATAAGTTAGAAGACATGAGCGAGCCTTGGCATGTCACATACATAACGTGGGTGCAATCTGTACGAGTCGCTGTCCACAGATTGGAAAGCACGTGGTATTTATTTTTTATTTTGCAGTGCATTAAAAAATTGAAATAACTTTATAAAACAATAATGTTAAGTAGGAACTAGTGGAACTTATTCCTTGACTTATGCCAAAAGATGATTTTCATTTTGTAAGAAAGAAGATATCATATACATATGTTTTTATACTTGAACATATTTATTGAAGTAAGACTTTATTAAAATATATAATTGATAATTAAAATTGTTTTAATGTTTGAACAAATTCAATTTTGCAAAATGAACAAAGAAAATATACATTAATAGTTTTTTAGGTTAATTCTATTTTATTCTGTTAAAAAAAACGCAGTGTGAAATAAAAAATATATATCATAAATTAAATCTGAACAAAAAAATCAATGAATGATATCAATTTGGCTAACATCTATTGGTTTCTTATTCAAATCAATAGAACAATGTATATAGAAATCTATCATTAAGCCCGTTTTTGATCAGAAATAAAAATAAGGTAAAGTATACTTTCCTCAGGGAGCGGATAATAAATTCCTTGCAAACAAATATTTCTTGATCCTTGCATTATCCATAATGATGCTGAAAGGGTAGGCGCATTTTACCTATGCTCATACTACATGTATGCATAACGAAAGACATAAATAAGGTTTTATTTTATTATTATTCCTTGCGTACTTTTACTTTTCTCTCACTATACATAGAGGAAGTAGTGTCCAATAAGCATATGTTACATTTATGACTATCACTATTATAGCCACCAAAAATGGAACTCCTTGAGGCTAAAATACTTACAGGGAGACCGAGTTAGTAAGGAAATGTTTTTTTAATGCTGACGTCACTCCTATTTCAACGATGACGTCACTGGATATTATTAAATATATATTCCTGCACATGTGCTCAGGCAGATAAATGTTAATTAATGTAATTCATATCTTGTGTTATTAGGGATTAGGGAAAGCCCTAGAGAGTTCAATTTAGTTATTAGGTCACAACAAAAAGAATAAAGGAATTATCCATCGGAAGATTAATCATTACATGGAGATAACAAAGATATTATGAAGATAGAAAAAAAATATGGTACAGGTTGGGAGACAAGCAGTGCAAAGAAAGGATAAAAGCCTTATGTTCATCATCTCTCTGGTTTTATTCGTGGTGATGAAAACCTTACAAAAAAGGATCACTTATACCATTATATTAAGTCAAGTATTTCTCTTGCTGTGTATATACATAGACTGCAGAGAGAATAATTTCAGCAGTCAAATTGAATAAAAGAGGCCTCCCACCAACTTTATTGCCCTGTGGTGCATATTAGTTGATAAAAAAATCATTTGTCATTCTCTTTTTTCTCTGGGTTGCAAAATTAATAAGAATTAAAGCAATGGTAACTATCAATGTTGGGGGACCAGGTTCCAATCCGAGAGGGGATGGTCATTTTTGGTCTTCCTCATTGATAAGATCCCAGGTTCGAGTGACTAATTTAATGCTATAATGCTTATTTATATCCTGTCGATGCAATTCTGTCGAACCATATGGGCAAAAAAAGCTAACTGGGTAATCAAATTTCAAATAAAGAAATTCAGACGTTTTCATGTATTTTCTTAGGCTGAATTTTATTTCTGGGCGGGCCTTCTTCACAATCGTATGCATAGTATTTGTTATTATCATTGTTGTTGTTTTTGATATGAGGTACAACGTCCTTGTAAAAAATGTACAAAAACGATAAATTGAACAAAAGAAATTAAATTATGATGGGCGAAAAAAAAAAACGCTCTATATGGGCCAGTATTGAATGGAATAATTGAACAAATGGGATTTTAAATTATTTGAATTGAATACATTAAAAGCTAAATGCTTGCATATCAGATTATTTGGGGCAGGTTATTTTAATATAATATATATATATAAATTAAAAGATTTATATTCGTCTAATGCAAATGGATAAAATGCGAATATGTACTTTTCGAAATAATAATTTAGTATAAATAAGCATTTATATTTCAGGTAAATAAATATTCGTAGTAGATAAAATTAATTAACTCAGTTTAAGAAAAATGCTGTTTTATTAAAAAGTTGAAAAACATTTTATTCATATTACAGAGATTTTTACTTTCTACACACAAGATGCAATACCAAAAAATACTTACAATTTGATGGTTATCTGCTCTACTGCTACATATACCCCCACCTTACTAAAGTTTACCAATGAGTAGGCATCTTATTGGCATACCATTTATATATAGATAAAAAATTAAGTATCTTTATAAGTTGATTCTTCAACATTAGCTTTCTTTCGTGATCCGCCTCCGCTAATTCCGTCACATCCCACATTGTGCAGCTTCCTCATCTTATTCAAGAAGTCCGTCTACAAGTCGGGTTTTGGGACTTTCACTTATTGAACTGCTGTCTTTTGAGCCCAATATAGCCACTGCTATTGTTCCTTCCGATATGAGAGGGCATAATAAATTGCTTAATTACAATTTATAACATATAAATGTCTTACTTCGAAGCTAACGTTTTTTATATATTTAAATCAATAAACTCATCAACTCCATCCTCCATAGGCTAATGCACCTCGCCACATAACCCCAATGTACACCACTGTCAAAAGGACTAGACAGACAGAAAATATGAGGAAGACTCCGTAGAATGGAAGGGTTAGGTTGAAGTAAGGCTCCCGCATTACAGACTTTTTACTTTTCGCTGAAGATGTTCCTCTGAAAATAAAAGAAAAAGTGCTGATATTATACAAAAAAATCCCATTATGCTCAATAGAATCTCTCCAATGGCTGCCAAAAGATGGATAAATCATTTTATCATGTGGGGGAGGATTAATTTATATTTTATAACTGGAAGCGTATGTTTCGCCTCATTTGATATACTAATATAATTGACTTCATTTTTAATATATGTACATACATAGGAAAAGGAGAACACACTTGGTGTCATGTATGTATATTTATGTATATAATTCATTATACAAATGGTCTAAGGGATATCATGCAAATAAAAATAGTTCTAAGGATCCACATGCTGGGAGTCGGCCTTAATAGCCTTGCATAAGGGGTGTATTTCATGGCAGTTTGAAGCGTGGGTTCAATTTCATTTCAAATGAGTAAAAAAAGAATGAGAGTCATTGCATCCTATATATTATGAGGAAGAATTGGGATACATATTTTAGGGCCTTTCAAAACCTATTGTGCTTTCTTATATTATCAATATAACTCAAAGATGTATCAATTCGTAGAGGACAAAAAAAAGTATTCGTTTATAAATATCGGTATCGTCAGCTTTTGCACTGCTAGTTGCACATAGTATTTTTTATTATTACTTTTGAATATTACTTTAAAAAGTCAGCTTTCCAATAAATTTATTGTAAAATACACTTATTTAAAGGGACAAAAAGAAGTCAACAAGGCAACGTTCCTTCAAAACAGTTAGCATTAAAAATTGACATAATTTTTTGTGGTGTCAAATTACAAAATTTGTTTAATATTACATATTAAGATATTATTATTTTTATATTTTTTATATTATTATTATTTCAGAGACTCCTTGAAAGGTTTGATTTGAGGAGGAATTAATCTTCGGTTACGATTTACTGAACCAAGAATGCTAGTCTGTTTATTGGCTAGCTTCTGAGCAAGTTTTACTGAATTATCAGTTGTTACGTCGTGGCCAACTCCTAAAAAATCCATTCAAACAGTATTTTGACTTGACATTAGCTGCAAATTGCAAGAATTTGATTCCAAATTTATCTGGCTCGCAATATACTGTGTAAATGAATATCGAGCTTTTGTGGGGAATAGCTGCTCGTCAATAGTAATATCTTCATGAGGCTTATAGTGAGACTTAGTTCATAATGAAACGCTTTCAAATGTAAGATACTAAGGCATATTAATCATTTTGAAGTCTATTGATCTTGTTGAACGAATGTGAAGTCTGATGAATTTTTTTTATAACGCTTTTTATTAAATTGGTTCTTACTGGGTAATCGAATTAATGTCACCATCATACTCCTACTACTATCATTAATTCGTTGACTGAATGAATATCTATATTGAAATTATGTATGTCTTACATGGAACAAGATTGTATTCCAATGGTAATAAATATATGTAGTTGGATTTTTATGAATTTTGATGGAATATCTGGGTGCTAATGATTAGTAATTATTTATGTTTTTTATATTAGAATCGTTTGAAATATGGTTCTCTACAAATACAAGAGCTTAGAACATCTCTAGAAACTAGAATTCTGAATTAACATTAATGTAAATGTTTAAATGCGTTTAAAGTGTTTTTATCCAAGTGAAACTTTGAACCATCGAACAAGTTAACGTCCAGTTATTGAGACCTTTAGTCCACAGCCTTACCAATGGCGATTCGGACATCACTCTTGGATATCCGATCTTCCAGGACCTTCTTTGAGCGTAGATACTTGTTATGAACCAGAGGATCAAATGTTCGGTCAAAGGGGGAATGTGTAGACGCACTTGTCACTATGGATTTCACAAGTGATTCGCTTCTGCCGGGCACGCTTGTTGGCGGCCATTTGGCTTATTATTGCCGCCATGTTGAAGTGTTACTGGACTTTTGGCTCAAGTAACTGATAAAACCGGGTGTGCCCTAATTCATAAATTGAGCGAGAGATTCGTCAAGTCCTCATTGGTTGGGCAAGGCATGACTAAACGAAGAAGGGAATATATATATATATATAATTTATTGGGGAAGGTAGTTGTTTTTTATTTTTCGCGCCAACAGAGAGGAATTACACCTTTGAGGAGAAGGGAGGAGAAAATGGGGGGAGGGGAAGATGTTACTACTATTTAGAGAGAAGAGTTCAAGGGTATAAAACTATGGGATTCATGAATAATAGAACCGACTAATGGAAAGGGATAAAGTTTATACGTGTGTTAGGATGCAACACCAGGGATACCAGGTATTGGATGCAGAAGGTTACATTTATGATTATTGAGGGCCCAAATCACCGATTAACACTAGAATTTAGCCCCCACGACTTGTCGGTTCTTATTTAGAACCGAGGACTTCAGTCCGGTCCCGGTAGTCCTTTTAGTCTTTAAAAATGGATAAATTATTTGTATGACGTCATAATCAAGTCATGTGTCGACATCTCTTAATGCTATGAAAAGAAAAATCCTTATATTAGGAAGTAACATCTCTAATGAACTGATGACAAATCATAATAAGTATAAAATATTGATTACTAATACACCAATAAACGTCGATACTAATGACAATACCTAAACTAGAGGCATATAACTCAGAGAGTGTGTACCTCCGCCGATCCCACAACATTCCCATTCAAACATTATCCCTTTCACACGCCGATTTTATCCTAATCATGGTTTCCTCTCTGTTAGCTCATTTTGCATATTAAAACGGCACTCAGAGACGGGAAGAGGAAGAAGTTAAGTACGTCACTGGGTTAACATAGTCCTGAGCTGATATATGAACAATAATACGTCAATGAATATTTTTTAGCGTTGTTCTTTCCTACTCCCTGAATAGAGACCCCATTTCATTATATTAGTAGTAGTATTTTGCTCATTTTGCATATTTAAAAAAGCACTTAGAGATGCCAAAATTTAATCACTTGTTTCTTTTGGCATTCCAACAACTCCACAAAGTTTCATTTGAATCCGTTCAGTACTTTTGAGTTATCCTGCTGACAAACAAACCAACAAAGCAGTGTGAAAAATATACAATCAGAGAGTGTGTACCTCCGCCGATCCCCACAACATTCCCATTTCAAACATTCTCCCTTTCACACGCCCGATTTTCTATCTCTAATCATTGTTTCCTCTCTGTTAGCTCATTTTGCATATTAAAAAAACACTCAGAGATGGGAAGAGAAGAAGTTTAAGCTACGTCACTGGGTTAACAAGTCCGGAGTGATATATGAACATAATACGTCAATGAATATTTTTTTAGCGTTTGTTCTTTCCTACTCCCTGAATAGAGACCCCATTTCATTATTATTAGTGTAGTATTTTGCTCATTTTGATATTAAAAAAGCATAGAGATGCCAAAATTCAATCACTTGTTCTTTTGGCCATTTCCAAAACAAACCACAAGTTCCTTCGAAATCCGTCCAGTACTTTTTGAGTGTATCCTGCTGACAAACAAATAAACAAACCAACAAACGCCCTGAAAACAATACCTCCTTCGGCGGAGGTAAAAATAGCCTTTAGCAGTTGAAAACGAAAGGGTTGTGAATGAATTATTTTACAGAAACATTTAATGAGTATTGACCGACGATCGTTACTGAAAAGCCTATATTGTGAGAAAAATGTTTCAAGTTGTCTAATATAAATGATATTAAGCCTTTTTGTTGCTATTGAATTAATGACAAAGGTAATATTAATAGTATATAATATTAGAAGTTACAACGTATTAAATAAACACTCTTTCAATATTTGAAGGAAAATTTAAGGACTGACAAAGAAAATATCAAGGACTGAAGGTCCTAAGGAATGATCCCGAGTAGATGACCATACCTCTTCCGACTAAAACGAGTCTCACGAATGAGACACATACTCTTCAATGACTCGTGAATTCTAAAAAAAGTTATAACCTTTATTATCTGTATTGAATACAATTATGATTTGCAACTAAGAGTATCAATCCTATTTAAGATGCTAGTGTAAACATATTGAATCAACATAATACATACATAATAGCTGCTTGTCATACATATTATTAAAATTGTAATAAAAGAAACCATAATTAATAGATATATAATATAATATATATAATTCAACAAAATGTTATGATGAACTATAATGTGTATATGCTGTATTTTTTTTACATACTAGCATCTTGTTTTGTATACATATTGTATTATGAACTCTTGAATTAAAAAAAGTTATAGCTACAGGGATTTAAAATTGGGCATGTATGTATATAAAGTAGCCAAGAATATCCTATAGACAGTATTCACTATAAATATTGTTTTTTTGGAGCACTTCTCTTTTGCTTCTTTTGTATGATAACAGCTCAAGTCTATAAACTAAATCCAAAATCAAAGATGTGATAACAAAAACTATGTTTAAAGGATATAATTCCTTGTGAAATCGAAGACATTGACACCATTTAGCTGATATAAATATACACCACAAATACATAATACCTGCTTACACTGCAGTCATGTTAATATTAAAAATCCTCTGCATAATAAAAAAAAATTTATTATAATCAAATTTTTTTTTTTTCTCTGAAGATCCTCTCGTTCAGTCTACAATACAAATAAAATCAAAGTCCAACAAAAAATGAGGCGTTAAGTAAGATTTATATATCTATATACCATGATGGTGTAACCAAAATCCGTGGATAATTCATAGGACTTGTTTTTGTGCCTAAATTTGGTGTTCTTAGAATCAAACATGCACTAACCAGTGATTGAGTATAAGGATTCAAAGGAGCTGTCAGTCGAGCAATCACAGCCGAAGATGGATGACGAAAAGTGAAGAATCATTGATTTACATCACACGGTACGGACAAAAAGAATTCGAGATCTTTGTTATGCTAAGACCCTTTATATTATTTTGAAAAAGCCTTAAAGGCAGGTGTAAACCTGGAGGGTATATTTTATCGATTCATATAATATACAAGTACAAAAAATAAATGTATAAAATTATGTTTAATGTTTAAAAATACATAACTAAAACATTAAGTTTAAAATTTGAAATAACATTGATATAAGCTAAAAATCAAGTCCAATAAAATAATTTGCCAGAATAAATACATAAATAAAACCATAAACCTTTCTTTTTTTTTAATTATTCAATAATGTAATATTTATTTGTGTTTTTATATCGGGGAACACGAGGAGAGAAGTAATGAATATCGTCGGCATATCCAACTCCACTTCCTTCGAGGGAATCTTGAAGTCCAAAGTCGAGTATCTAGCGTCCGCTGCGGGGATGATTTCCTATACCTCTCACACTACCTTATAAAATGAACATTAAATTGTTATTAGAACAATGGAAATTTTGTAATGAGATTAAACATAGTACTAAATGAAAGAATAAAGTTCAACCTAACTAAAATAAGTATATATTATTACCAAATAATCAATAAATTTGAAAGAAACCGTTCATTACAAACACGAAAAATAAATTTTAAGATATACAAGAGTAAAACACAATTCACACCAAAGAATGTATTACAAATCGGAGGAAAGATCAGTTTAGTGAAAGGAAAATAAAAAATTAGATGAGATAGTTATTATTAATAATTGTGTTGGCTTTTATTATATGATTTTTCCTTAATCTAGTCAAATATCAGCAATTAAACTGCATAAAAAAAACAGTCAGACATAAATAAGCTTTTAGAAAGCACCGGGAGAAAATCAATAAAACTAATAATGGGTGTCATAGGTGTAATCAAATAAATAAAAAATTATGAACGGAAGATAAACAGGTTTTTGATCTAAAGGAAACATCATCTTGGGTCAAACCCAGGCGATAAGGGAAAATTAAATGATATACTTATTACTAAAAATGTGTTGGCTTTTATTAAATGCTTTAATAGACTAAAATATGGTTTCAAGCATTATGGATGAATGCTTAAAAGTCCTCACCAGTTTCAATATTAATGTAAACTCGAAGAAGACA
>CP045893.1:26650632-26680913 GCA_013387185.1 Caligus rogercresseyi | reverse complement strand
TACATTAGCTGTTCTTATTTTTCAAATGTTTGAAATGTTAGCAACTTGGTGGATTTTCTGTTTCTTGGTGATAAAAGAAGACGACATACAAAGTTTGAACAAAATCGGTCAACATTACGAGGTCGCGCAACGAGGTCAAAGTTTTAAAAATTTAGTAAAAATATAGTTTTCCGCAAATTTCTTCAAAATGGTGGACGTTACAGACTTCAATAATAATTATTAATTTAAAGGAAATCTAATTTACTACAGAACGTATGTTTGATGTTTTTTAATAAAACAAAGTTTTCAGTAAAAACAAAGCAAGAAAGGGAGTGTGTATTGTTAGCTTATTTTCATAGCTTTTTTGTATCAATTAACTTCACTCGCCTGTAGAAGATGACTTGTTCGCTTCAGAGTAAAATAGTACTTTTAAGTTTAGTAAACCTTTAAATGATAAATCCAAAATGACCTTGGTTGCATTCTATCAATTCAGAATTCAGTACAATCTGAGTTTACATCATATGATTCAGAGCCTGTATTGACCTATAAGAAATCGATTATGAAAAAAATAAATATAATGTGTTTCTAGATTTGCGTCAAGGTATCCTCTCAAAATTTTACTTTGTCTCTGACGCATTTATAATCCATTATATGCGTCATTTTGTACGCGAGATAGGCTTTTTTAATGTACATATAACTCTCTACTTATTAAATGACATGATTTAGTATACCAAAATATTAAAGCTGGTTTACAACGCTTTCATTTGATATGTTTGGTGTTCTAAAATCGCTATACTTTAAGAGATATAAGCAAATACATTTTGCACATACTCTCCCAAAAATTGATCTTTTGATATGAGAATATACAATTACCATTGGTAACCCTGTTAGTGTTAACTGGATAAAAAGAGAAAGAAAAAAGAAGGGAGAGAAGTGAGGCAAAATACTCCTCTCCCTTCTCTTTCTCTTTCTATCCAGGTAACACTAACAGCAGTTACCAAATGGTAATCGTATATTCTCATATCAGAAGATCAATTTTTGGGGGAGAGTACGTATTTGCTTATATCTCTTAAAATATAGCGATTTTTAGAACACCAAAATATCAAATGAAAGCTTGGTTAACCAGCTTTAATATTTTGGTATACTAAATCATGTCAATTTAATAATAGAGAGTTATATGTACATTAAAAAAGCCTATCTCGCGTACAAAATGACGCATATAATGGATTATAATGCGTCAGAGACAAAGTAAAATTTTGAGAGGATACCTTGACGCAAATCTAAGAAACACATTATTATTTATTTTTTTCATAATCGATTTCTTATAGGTCAATACAGGCTCTGAATCATATGATGTAAACTCAGATTGTACTGAATTCTGAATTGATAGAATGCAACCAAGGTCATTTTTGGATTTATCATCTAAAGTTTTACTAAACTTAAAAGTACTATTTTACTCTGAAGCGAACAAGTCATCTTCTACAGGCGAGTGAAGTTAATTGATACAAAAAGCTATGAAATAAGCTAACAATACACACTCCATTTTTTCTTTGTTTTTACTGAAAACTTTGTTTTATTAAAAACATCAAACATACGTCTGGTAGTAAATTAGATTTCCTTTAAATTAATAATAATTATTGAAGTCTGTAACGTCCACCATTTTGAAGAATTTTCGGAAAACTATATTTTTACTAAATTTTTAAAACTTTGACCTCGTTGCGCGACCTCGTAATGTTGACCGATTTTGTTCAAACTTTGTATGTCGTCTTCTTTTATCACCAAGAAACAGAAAAACCCAATGTATGTTAACATTCAACATTTGAAAAATAATAACAACCCTAATATATATTACAATATAGTATGAAATAAATATCTAATTTAAGCCCTATTTAATTTTATTATGTATAATTATACATTCTAGAGCATTTTTGAGTATTTCAAGTAAGAAAGATCTTAATGGATAAGAAAGACATATAATTAAGAGTATATTGAAGAATGTATTGGATGTAGAAAAAAAAAATGTTAAGAGAATATGTGTCTAGATTATTGCATTGATTTTTATCATTATTTTGTAAGACCTGATATTTTTGTTGCCCTTTGGAACCCGAGGTGTACAAAAAGCTATCATAACTCGAACGTACCACCTCAAAAATCTTTTGACACATTTATGAAATGTGAAAAGTATTTGTAATTGTTTATTTGATTGATGGAAAGAAAATATGAAGAAGTAGGAATACAAATCAGTTGGCATTTTGCATTAAAGTATCATTTCACTCGTGGCTGTTGAGAGATAATAATATCCTCCTTAAAAATACAAATTGTATCTTCTCATGGTCCTCGCTCCTTGTCATTTGCCATTCCTTTGAATGAATATCACATCTTATTATTAATTGAATGAAGCAACAGCTCAGTCCTCAGGAAATTAATAAATATATATGATTATTTTAACTATATATGAGAGTCTCGTCAATACACGAACCCTTAATGACGAATTGGCATAAAGCTTTCATAAAAGAGAGCGAGATAGCTGTTTTACTCTCAATGATGAGGGTGCAGACTCGTCTCCCGAGAGGGGGGAGGTAAATACTAAATGGTCTAATTTCAACAATATTATACTTATTTATATAATTCCATCACAACAATACGCAAAAAAATAATACTTTTTTTGTCAATCATTAGCCTTTCTGTTTATTTTTCCCTTCTTGGATTCAATAGGATGCAACTATTTACTTCAGACACTCTCAATTGGCAGGATCACCCTTATATGCATCATTTAAACGAGTACAACGGATGTTATTTTGTTCTCCTAGAGAATAGGGACGCTTTGGATATCGTGGATAAGTTTGCTGTCCGACTCGGTCTACACCCTGCTTTCCTTCTCATCATGAGAGCATCCCTCCCGCATGGAAAGGGATATTCGAACACTGCATTTCCCTTTGCTGACTCTAGTTAAAGACTCGAGTAAGATTATCCGTATCACACTATAATGTTTGTTTCATAAACCACTCTTGTTTAGATGCCACGTACAACATATTTCTGACTTGTATTTTCACGAACTGGAACTTTAATCTGAGGGCCGTGGATGTTTGGAACTCTGACTGGCTTTAAAGACGGGGAATGGAGGCTAGCAAAACAATGCCGGGTGAGTCGACAATTTGTAATTGTCTGGATAATTGTAACTGCACATATTTAAAATATTATTTTAAAATGTTAATATATATATATATAATCAATGATGCATTCACCATTACTGTTTACGACCTCCTTCCACCTCTCGACCAATTTGTTGATGTCGTTCCGCCAAAAATGCCTGGAC
Organism: Caligus rogercresseyi; assembly: GCA_013387185.1. Classification (NCBI taxonomy): domain Eukaryota; kingdom Metazoa; phylum Arthropoda; class Copepoda; order Siphonostomatoida; family Caligidae; genus Caligus; species Caligus rogercresseyi. Next base: position 26,677,618 of record CP045893.1, on the reverse strand, counting down.
TTTGTTTGAAAAGTTGTTGAGCTAGTTTTTTGAAGTATTTTCGTTGTCGAAGGTAACATCCCTCATTGGTTTGATAGAGAGCGGAAAAGGTGATAATCCTATGGAGTAAGGTAGGAGAGTACGTGGAGGCTACTGAACATCTGAAAGTGCAGTTTTGATAACTTGTGCAACATGGGGTCTATCATTGTCGTGGAGCAAAATGACTTGGCCTTGTATTTTCAATCGAATAGCTTCATTTATGCGATGTAGCTGGGCAACATATATCTCTTTGTTGACTGTGTCGATTCTTTTGAACATTTTCCAGTGTTCGTTGAGATCGTGAGGCACACAACCTCGGAGGGTTTTTTTGGCAAATGCCATCGAATTAAGGTGATTGAGGATTGTCGTATGAGTTCAGTTCAATTTTTCGGCCAGTTACGTTCAATTTTTCAGAACAAAATCATTTTATGTAATAATCCCACCTAATAACCTAATATCTCAACGGGAAGAAAAAATCAAAAATTTGATAGTCTTGGTAATAGAAAAAGGGAACTCCACAAAATGTAGATATTTTAAGTCCTATTTATGTTTCATAAAAAAGTAGCCCAAAAAAGTGACGTCACGCCTTTTTGTTTTTGCTGTTAATCCTTTTTTTTATCCTTAAGACTAGGTTTGTAGACTTTGATTGCTCAGGGGCTAGTAACAAGTAAAGTGTTAAAGTAAAATAGCGCATGCATAACATAAAATTCTTCCTTCTTTCCCCCACAAAAATTGGACTTAATATTAGTTCTTCTTAAGTCCGTAAGGGGCACTTTTATGCTAGAGCTCTTTGAAAATAATAAAAAGTCCTTTTATTATTTATATTTGGAGACTTTTTTATCTTGTAGTTATTTGATATATTCAAATCATCAAATTTAATCCCTTTAAACCGGTTTTAAATAGATTGTGACGTAATTTCAACGACAACGACATCTAACGTTTAGGAAATTACAAAATTTTGGCCAATTTTTTTTTGTTTACTTTTTCCTTGCATGCGCTACTTTACTTTAACGCTTTAGTAACAAGAAATATCTTAGAAGGAAAGAGGGCAACAGAACAAAAAAGAAAAATATTTTTCCTTCTTTTCTTAGTCTGCTGGCATTCAAAATAGTTCCCATAAATGTCGTTTCATATCTTCATTCATATTTCATGAAAAATTCTCCTTCGTTTTTTTAACAGAATAGGTTTGAAAAAGGTAAAAAAATCAACTTCTTCAGAAATCAGAGTTCCGGATAATCACTGAGACATTTTTTGTTTATTTTAAACTATTAGGACTGTATAAAGTAGTTATATAAAAAGTGGATCTAGACTTTCACAAGCTTCACAGTAAGCATGAAAATATCAGCGCTCATATATATCCGTTATGCGATTCCCATTAAATATTTTTATAATATTTGAAATATTTGAATGAAATTTACTAATAGTGACATGATAAAGAATCGTTTGTTGGTTAATTTGCGCCACAATTGAAAAGGGAGTAAACACAAGCATGTGTAGATAGAAACGTGAACCAACTAGATGTGTGTGAATAGTCTTACACAGTAATATATATCTCGAACATGCTTTGAATAGTTGAAGTTTCTACATCCAATGACTGGTGTTACAATTCATAGAAAAGCATTTTGAGAGACATGATTATTTCCCTATCAGAAATAATGTGTTAAATATGTGACGTGATAATAAAAAAACAAGGTGTCTTTGCAGTTCATTAAAAGCATATTTTTTGAACTCTTTTACGCCCAAATCTTCATTCCTTCCTTTTTACGTCCACTGCACTAGCCACTCTTCTAGGTTCTTTAATTAAATGTATTCCATCCAAAGAAAAATAGATTGCAGAAGTCAAGTATGATAGTGACGAATATCGGGGTCTTTGTTAGCTGGGTGGAATAACAGGAAGAGAAAGAATTTAAGAGATAGTAAACTAATATTTTTTAATCATGAAAATGGAGTGATGTCACTCACCGCGTGACTTCTACATACATTCTATGTTTTCAACTATTCCTTTCTTCTCTTTGGTTATTCATCAACTTTAGTAATATATATTTCGTCTTATAAGCTATATTAGATGGCTGCCACAAGTGTATTTATTATCTTCTTTATTTGATTGATTGTGTATCCAGTTATTATGTAGTTCATGAAGAATCCTTATCTATTGTCTTCCATTCATTTGTTTTTCTCATTAACTGGCCATCTATTGTATAAGGATTTGATTATACAAGTCACTCAACCTCAACAGCAGGGTCTTACTGTAAAGACAGTGTCCAAAACCCTGCATATATATTCAATAACTCTCTTTTGATCTTTTTCCCCTTTATTTGTTCAGAGAGAACATATATATACCGGGCCGTGCAAAATTATTTACCGATGATGTAAATATAGGTTTCATGGCTACCAATCTGATTGTTTCGTATTTTTACTGTTAAATAAACAAAATTCCTTACTGTGAGAGCGTAACAACTTCCACACGTTAGACCATGTCCAATCAGGAAACAAGGAGGATCGAAATTGCAGCCCTCCTCCGAGCGGGAGTGCCTCATAACAACATTAAGGAACAGGTTGGGGCCTCGTTGAAGACAATTTATAACGTTTCCAAGCGCTTGGAGGCTGGGGTGATCTCAAGCATTCCCTTGGTGCTGGTAGGAAGCCCACTGTCTCAACAAGGCAAGTAAAGGCAGCGTTCAAGAGGACTCCTAACAGGTCCATTACCGGCATGGCCAGAAAGATGGGAACGTCGAGATCAACTGTTTCAAGGGCATGAAAAGGGCTGGAGGAAAGTTCCTGAGAGGTACTGAACGCCCTCTGCTAACTGAACGTCAGCGAGAAGTCAGACTTGAACGTGCCAAGAAAATCTTGAATGATATCAAAAGCTCATCTGGACGCATCATCATTTTTTCAGATGAGAAAACTTTTACGGTCGATCCTGTTTTCAACAGGCAATATGACCGTGTTATGAGCTTTGGAGATGTACAAGATAAGCACAGCTATGTGGCAACAAAGAAAGCACCCTGCTTCGGTGATGATGTTGGGTCTCGTGGCCTCTAACGAGAAGGCCATGAAGCCGGCATGGTTCCCCACTGGGTACAAATCAACAGCGGAGGACTATGTGAAGATTCTGGCGTCCAAGGTCCTTCTTTGTGATCAAATCCATAGTCGGCAACTCTCCTTGGGCTTTTCAACAAGATGGGCACCCGCCCACGCTTCCAAGAAAGCTCAGGAGTGGCTCAAGGAAACAATAACTTTTTGGCCCAAGACTACTGGCCCCCTCAGAGCCCAGATTTGAACCCACTATACTTCTCCATCTAGGCGCACGTGGAGACCAAGGCCTGCAAAAAACGACACAAGAACATAAATGCCTTAAAGGCTGCTGTCAACAAGGCCTGGGCCTCCTTGGACGCCGATTAATCCAGCAAGTCTGTGGCAGCTTCAGACATCCCCTGACCAGTGTCATTGAGTCAATGGTGGCTACATTGATTAAATTGATCACAAACTGTTTTATTATTCTAAAAATGTATGAATAATTGCTTCTCAAGTCATTCGAAACGTCATTATTGTCCGCAATATGTTCTGAACAAATTGGTAAATAACTCTACACGGCCCGGTATATATATATATATATATATATATATATATATATATATAATAATATAAATATATATATATATACAGTATATGATAAAACTCTGAACATAAGACATTATCGACTATAAAACACTATAAAACAGATAACACAATACACAATTATTTATAAAATTTCATAATTTATATGATTAACTTAAAATAGTGACTGATGGGTAAAACTTTACAATGCTGGCGGCACTTGTCCAGGAGTCATCTAAGAGGGAAGGTATTTTGAGTGTCAGGGTAGAATAACGTGCTGCAGCTGATATTTATTATTTTCCTCAAATCGTCGTTCCTCACAACTCTGTTCTTTGTGATGCAGTTGGCAATCCACGCCTTCGAGTTGAGAATGGCAAATCCAATCGACTTTGCCTTGGGTGACTGGGGCCCAGTTTTCTTCGCCAATCCAAATAAAATAATTCCTCTCACATAATTGTCTCCACTTTTATCCAGACCTCTCACATTAAGAACCACAAACTTTTTGAGGATGGATACATAAGGACAATCCACAAAAACGTGTAGTACGGTATTGTACAGTTTGCCACAGTTTATGCAATGGTTTGAGAAATAGATACAGTTACCAGATATCTGTTTCTGCGTTGTAAATTTCTTTCCATCATGGATTCACGTCAAAGAATGTAAAATTATATTCTTCCATTTCTCAGGAGGCACAATTTTTTTATACATATGTGTACTAGCAATGGAATTAGCTTCCTCCTGTGAGCTTGGGGTACCAGTTTAAGATGCCACGGATATGGTGGTTTGTGTTCTCGGGCTACTTTTAAGAGACAAAACTTAAATCTCCCATTTTTAAAATTATCTGAACATGTTATATTATGAATTGATAAAAAATATTGTTGATGGCTTCTTCTTCTAACGAATTTGGGCTCTTGAGATTTTTGAAAAAAAACTTATTTACGCAATTGTTACGAACTATATCTATGGTAGAGTCCCCTTGAAATTTTGGAACAAACCTCCAGACAACTCGCTGTGGAGCAGTCCAAATTTTTGAAATATCGTTTATTGACGAATTTGTTAAGTCTGATCCAAACATTAGGCGCATATACAGTCCATTTTGAAATATCGTTGTCCTCCACTCCATGTTTGGATTCCTTGTAATGTCAATAAATGTTTTTGTGAGTATGTTGGATAGAAGAGCTAAACCTCCGCCGATTTGCTTAATTGGACGCTTAATAGCTGGTAGATATAGTTTGTGGAAAAGTTTTAGGAGCCAAACTTCCTCCTTTATTAATTCTTTTTCTGCCAACCAAGGAGAAGCAGAAGCCTTATACATAACGGTTGGGATAATTTGTGAATTATAAAGGTCTATTCTTTTTTGGATATTATAACCTCTCCAACTATTGATGAGTTTACTGATATGAGACGACATTTTGTTCCAATTGCTTACATGAATGCCTTTAGGTCCCCAATCCACCCCGAGAATTGAAACCTTATATTTTATTGAACAGTTGACAACAATTTTACCTTTTACAGGGTTCCACCGACCAATAGGAAGAATGAATGTCTTTGAAGGATTTAATGCCAAACCCGATTTTCTTTAGAATTTTTTGAATGCTTCAATTAGAATTTCGACTCTTTTGATCAATTGGGATTCCGAGTTTGCTTCAACTGTATGTGTGATGGCATCTGCATATAGGTCAATGAGATGCTTCCACCCAGGAAATTGAACTCAGAAACCATTATATTTTCGTGTTAATTTCTCAACTAACTCTTGTATTGCAGCAATGAAGAGAAGAGGAGCCGACGGGCAACCTTGTCTGCAGCTCTTTTTTAGTTTTATAGGTTTGGTTTTTTGTTCGCCAATCGTGATTGTTGAGGATCCGTTCAGCAAAAGAGCTCAAACTGGATTTAAAAAACTGCTTCGGAAGGAGCTTTTAAATTCCTCTAAGAATCTGCAAATGCGATATAGAGTCAAAGGTTTTTTTAAAGTTAATTCCTATCACAGCTCCGTATTTCTTTCTATCGGTTACAGACTCAATGGATGCCTCAATGTTCCGAAGCACGTCTGAGATTCTTCTGCCTTTAAGAAATCCTTTCTGAGGAGCACCAATTGCGTAATTTAGCTCTGGTTCCATTTTTTTGGCCAAAACTCTTTATAGGATCCTGTAGGATTGATTCAGAACCGTGATTGGCCTCCATCATTGATATCAGTCCTATTCCTTTTTTTGGAATACGGACAATCCTACCTATTGTTAGGGCTCGTGGCAAACTACCTCTCGTCTCCATTGACTGTCCATATTGAAGTAAGAACTTGGAAAATTCGTGTGGTAGTAAAGTATAAACTTCTCCTACTACGCCGTCAACTCCCGAAGCCTTGTTATCATTAAAATTATTTTTTATATCAGCAGTTATGCTTTCTAAAGTATAAATAGATCCATTTGAGGATCTTCGTTTTCTTGGAAATTTGGTCTGTTATCATTAACAATGCTTTGAATTTTTTCAAAAAATAAGTCTAAAATCTCTTTTGTTTTTGATAAAACTCGTCCATTATGTAAAATTATTGACACTGAAGAGGATGAACAACTGTCCTGTTTGTGTAGGTTCTTGATCCTTCTATTTGAATTTCTTTCTCTCTCGACTTTTTATGCCATTTCAATTTCTGCCATTTCAGAAATCCTAAAAGCATTAAAAACTTCTGAAGTAAAAGTTTGGACGAAAGGTGAACGTTGTGTTAAAAAAAATTCATTTGGCCATTTTGGTTTTCCAGTCTTCTTTTATTATGTGATAAAAACTTCAATGTGGGCATTTTAATTATTCGAATAAAAACTTTTGCCGCCCGTTCCGCAGAAAAGGAGCAACTAAAACTTTTAACCAAGTTTCTCCTTAACATGCTCTCAAACTTTGGCTCCTTAAGGATCCATTTGGGAATTTTAAAAGTATAAGGTTGTCTGAACAAGTTCATCTCAAGCTCTAAAATAAAATGGTCCGAGAACGGTTCCGGCTTGTAGCTTGCTTTTTTATTAGCTGCAGTACTGATTGCGAAACAAGAGCCATATTTATTCTGGATGACTGGTGGCCTCTTTTTCATGAAATAGTTTCGTGGGGACTAACTCTTTTTGTAGCGTCTATCAGGTCAAATTTAGAAATTAATTGAAGCAAAAAGGAGAATTTGGGTAGTTCCGCTTATCTAGATCCACATTTAGATCTCCGATAAGTATAATTGGAAGAGAGTTGCACAGTTTAGAGTCAATGATTGACTGGAAGAAGGCTGTAGACTTTTCTTTTGGACCATATATATTAATCAAACAGAAGCTTATATTATTCGAGGACAGATAAATCTTATGCCATTCACTATTAACCGAGTAATCTTCGATTAATTCGACCACTCTTATTTTCTTGGTTTCGAATGTCAGTACTCCTCTTTTTGAATTTGAACCTGTGAAGAATGAGTGGTAATTGAATGGCTTGCATACTAAGCAGTCCTTAGGGCAAGTAGCAGAGACTTTACATTTGACATCTTGTAGACAAAGCACGTCAGGTTTTATTGCGAACAGATATTTTAATACAGCATGGCGTCTATTCCTAACCTTGCCTCCTCTTGTATTAAGGGATATTTTTCTTCTTAGTTTCAAATTCATTTTAGTTTCTTCTGAAGTTTGGAAGGGTTTTTCAAATTTTCAGGAGACTCGCTTGTATCTTTATGCAGATTGGGAGCGAGCCCTGTCTCTTAAAATGATACTCTTGTCAAGAGAAGATTGCAGAGAGTTATTATCTGGTATTGATGCATTTGATTTCAGACTATCTTCTTGATTTGCGTCAGCAATTGCTTCATTTGGTGGAATAACCGTTGGTGGAGGGCTGTTTGAGTTTGATACCGATTTAGGATCTTCTATTACAAACGATGCATTCTCATTTTGCAAGGTCAACTCTTCGGAATCCAAAACATTGTCATTGTTTTGATCTTGAACGTTGCATTACGATTTTTCATTTGAAACATTAATTTGAGTTTCATTTTCATATTGAGTTATTTCAAGTAAGTGATGTGGAGAGTCACTTGATATATATTTGATATGGCGATGGTTTGCTTTTCTTCTATTTCAATTGGTTGTTCTTCTGCCTCGGTATTTAATTCCTTAGATTCAGAGTTTTATTTTCTTTCAGTGACTTGAACTCTTCAATGCTGTTCTTCAAAGCTTTTCCATATTCAAAAGTTTTCAATCGTTTTTGAGTACAATTATACTTCATATGACCAAAGTTGAAGCATCTTTGGCATTGCATTCTCACTCCATTGAGTTTTAATTTAATTAGAAAGCCCTGAAAAGGGTTATCTGGGGAATGCAGGCAGGGTCGGCCTTGAATTCAACAATGTAGTCACTGTCCCTCCACTCTTCTCGATATAGAGGATATTTCTTCTCTGCTTTTGGATCAAATGGATTTCTTTTGGGGTAATGATCAATGATTTCTCCGAGTTGGCCGAGCCAATTAACCAAACGATTCTCCTCCACTCTTTTAAAAGTGTTGACCAAAGTGATAGTTAAATTTTAGGATCGATCCAATATCTTATCAACTCCTTTTAGTTTACGAACTACTTCTTCTATAATCCCATCCGAATTCATAAGCCTCTTTTTTAGATGTTTTTTTTAAGTCTGACAATCTTGAAATTACATCTATTGGGAATTTCGTGTATATACACGATTGTCCTGGGCCAAATTCGGGTTGGCGCTGCGATTTCCTGCTCTTTAAAGCTAAGTTGGATAGCCATGTCATATATGTCAATATGCTTCGCTTTGTCAGTTTTAAACATGTTTCCTTCCATATCCTCTATGAGAAGGACAAAAGTTTCCCATTTAATCTTTTGATCTTTGTCTTTATGTTGTCTCTACTTATTTTTTCTTATTCATCAACATGACCACCTATTGTATAAGGATTTGATTAATAAGTATCTCAACTTCAACAGTAGGGTCTACATGTTATAAAGTGTCTTTTAGATAAATAGTTATTTAATTGTTTTACATGCATACTATTTATCTCACATGATTACCTTCCACTATACAAATGCATTTTTATATAACCAATTTGGCAAAAAGTATTTAGTTTTTTGAAAGATTCTTTGACACAATATTTTTTGGGAAATAAAAATAAAACTTTTGTTTATAAGTTATACGATCCAAAAATGTTAGTAAATTTTGTATTTTTAATATTACATAAACTGAGCTGAATAATCTTAGTTTTCTTTTTACAATTCAGTCCTCAGCCATTGGGCAGACGATTCGCGTGAACTATGTGGCCTTTACACCATTAATCATAGGCTCCGAGGGAAGCCTTAAGGTGTGGATATCTCCATGATACAAATTCTTGCAAAGAAGTACTCCTTTACGCCTGTTTTCATTCGAAACGCAGCCTGGGGAACATTCTCAGAGGAAACCAATACTTCCACTGGAATGATAAGGCTGTAAGTAATTATATATGCAGAATACAATGGATATACAGAGTGTACCAGCAAAATATAGAATTTAGTTTAATTGTCTCTGACTACCCTGGGACGAGCTTTAATGATTTTTTACATTAAAACTTCCTGTTGTACCAGCCATGTAGAGCGTTTGTTAGTAAACATTGTTTTCACTCACTCTTCACCATAAGTCATGAGAAGAAGAATCGTGAGAGGATCGCTGACCTCCTTAAGCCAAGGTGTGGAAAAAAGAGATCTTGGAGATTGTTGGCTGCTCTCTGGCTACAGTTTACAATGTTTCAAAGGCTCTAAAAGATGGAAAAGGTACTGGCAGGACTCCAAGCAGTGGAGGAGCAAATATGAAGAGGACTGAGGACTTTCTGGGAGAGGTCAAGGAGGCAGTGAAGGAGGATCCCACAAAGTCAATTCGGAGACTGGCTCGGATCATGGATGTCGGTACTTCTACCATGTGAAGGGCTTTAAAGATGAACTGAACCTGAAATCTTATGTCAGGAGGCCCAGGCATCTTTTAACCGAGGCAATGAAGGTCAAGAGGCTCGAAGGGTGCACCAAAATTCGTTCAACCTTTCACAACAAGAAGTCCACTGTGAAAATTTTCTCGGACAAGAAGATTTTTACTGGACCAGGTCTACAATCGGAGAAACGATCGGTACCTTGTAGAGTCAGTAGATGAGGTCAAGGGAGTCTACAGAACCAAACACCCAGCCCATGTGATGGTTCTAGGAGTCGTGGCATCTGACGGGAAGACCCTGCCTCCGTACTATTTTCGAGCCGGAGAGAAAATTGACCGCCATGTCTACGTGAAAGTCCCGAGATACCATGTTTTCCCTGGTTGAAGGCAAATTACCCTAGTGGCCACTATGTGTGGACTCAGGATGGAGCTCCCTCCCACACATCAAAGTTGGCCCAGGACTTTTGCTCAAGGAATTTTGCCGATTTCTGCCCAGCAAACTACTGGCACCCTCAATCCCAGATCTCAATCCCCTGGACTTTGCTGTGTGGGTCTTTTTGGAGATGGAGATCAACAGCACTCCCAATATGGATTCTCTCAAGGCCTCCATCACTGCTGCCTGGGCCAACATGTCTACCGACTTCACCAAGAAGAGCTGTGCTGCTTTCCGCCACCGTGTGGATGCAGTCATTGAAGCTAAAGGAGGCCACATTGAATAAGAAAGATTGCCAAGATCTTTCTTTCCAAGATTTGTTTCAGATGCTTCTTGATAAAAGATCAAATAAAGTTTCTAGAACTAAAGCAAAAATTGATTTACGATTTTCTAATTTTGCTGGTACACTCTGTACATAGATACTTTATAGTTTCTTTCTTTTTCTACCATTTGTCATCAGAATGATGATCCATTGATCGTCATATATTATGAAAAAATAAACAGTCATTCTTTCCCGAGTGTGAAGAGTCGTTGGATTCCATCAATATTAATGAGTGATATTTTCGAATAGCTAAACAATCATACGACAAATACACTCAGCATTCTTAAAATTATAATTCTTAATTCTTAGACGATGTGTACACGTCAAAATCACTTTCTAGTAATAATGTATTGTATTTTTTCAATTTATTTTATTCTTTTCACGTTATTTTTCTTTCAAGTAATAACGTTCGGGGAAAAAGTTCCCAGAGTGGAATCCTTACTGACTTATAACAAGATGTATTATATATATATACATATATATACTTGTTGATTCGTCGTTTATTTGTAATCGTTCATCGTTCGTTGTTCATCGTTCACGAACGATGAACGACGAGCGACAAATTTTTTGACAAACGACATCAAAAAATTCTATCGATCGTTCGTTTTTGTCAGAATGACGAACGACATACGAACGATGAATGACTAACGATTCAATCTTAGAACGAACGATGAACAACAACTTTTGGTTAAAAAATCGAACGACAATTTTTTTGTGAACGACAACAAGTCTGATATATACATATATATATATAACTGAATCAAACACTATGATAGTAATCATAATTAAAAAATCGAGGCGTATTTTGACATTATATTAAGAGTTGAATACAAGTGTTAAATAATTAAAGTAAGAGTATTGAGATCATTTTTGTCTCAAAACTGTTTGTTCTTCAAAGCTTTGGACCCAATGAATAGTTACAATTTCTTGCAGCCATGTTCAAACTCTCAACCGTGATGTTTTTATATTTCTTATACTCTTTATCTCAAAGATCAAAATCGATCTCAAGCTTTTGATTCCGATGGCTTATAAGGTTTTTTAAACTGAGTATGTTCATACGATGATATTTTTTTTTACCAATGAACTCTATTTATTAATTATTATTTCAGGATATATAAGCAATACATTTACTTTAAAAATGGTTGTTCTCAACTCAAAACCGTATTCTGATTCAATAATATCACTGTTATTATCGAATCCATTCTATTTAAAGTTTGACAATATATACAATTCATTTTTTGAAGACGCAATTTGTTCAACAGATAGAAGTGATGTAAGTCCATAGAATCTTGTATGTTAGTATTTTTTCGTTTTGTTTGGCATGCATATTTAAAGAATAATGTTATGAGTTCTTTATAGGCTTTTTCTATATTTTTTTCTAGCTAAGTGAAGACCTTGCAGATATGGGCATCTCAACTCCTGGGATTAGCTATTATAGACATTTAGTAGTTAAATATACAGGTAACGATAAAAAATATACATCTTTAGATGGGAGAACATATTTTTTTTTTTTTAACTCGAAACTTAATTTATGTTTTGTATCCCAGATTTGATACATCTCAACGGAACTCCATCCGGAATCAGCCGGTAGTGAACCTATCTAGGAACTACGATCTTTATTGTGGCTTTTTAATAACATATGTAGGCTCTCAGGATATAATCAAGGGATAATTTTTTATCTTCAATCTCACTCTTGCGAGCCATATTTTTTTTTGCTGATGAAATGGTGCGGTGTTTTATCGTCCTTTTCTTAGAGTTTTCATGTATGAAAAAAGAAAAGGGTATTTTAGTTAAGCATGCAAGCAAACTCAATAACCATCTTTAAAGTGTCATTACCCATTGATATAGAATTGTCAAGATATTCATCTATCAATGAAGTTTATATTCACTCAAATTTTTCATTTAGCAGTAGATGATTGTTTCAGTTGTTAATTCAATTTTCATTCTTTCTTTCTTTTTTAAAGACATATTGTCAGTGGGATGATTCAATTATCGTAATGTGATGAAAACATACAAAAAAATTATTTTTTTCGGTAAGGAGCAGTTACTTAATTGAAAGAATATTAATATATTATAATGGAGGAGTCCATTAAACAAATTCGCAAAGGATCAAGGCCCAAGAGAAAAGACGCTCTATAATATTATTCAGGATAATATTCTTATCTTTGAATTGATGTTAACATATTTACATGAATGATGATTTTTGTATGATGTCAAATCCTTTCTTTGTTTCATATTGTTTTCTTTTGAATAGGTCCAACTTTTTTGCCTTAATACATATTTTGAATGTTTTAAAAACAGTGCCTCCTGATTTATTTATTTCTACCATTTTTGGCCAATCATGTTCGATTTATACAACATTTTTTTGCAAATTTATATCTTATTTCCCTGTCAATTGATTTTGTTTCTAGGAAGCGTGTACCGGCAGACAATTGACTACATGTGTACAAAGCCCAAGCCACTGCCCTCCTATTTGAATATCGTGAGGCCATTTTTAAGCTTCGTATGGCTATGTATCGTCGTATCCACATTTCTAATCGGAACACTTCTTCTGATATTTTACAAAATCCTGCAGAGCGTGAACGAGGACTTTGTGATTAAGCGTGCCCCAATATCCGACTTTTATATCCTCCCGATCGTTAATCTATTCGAACAAGGTAATGAGGGAATGTTGCTCAATTATTGAGCCAAAATAAAAAACAATCTTCTTATATTTAAAATCTACTTTTTTCAAATAACATCTGTCCCAAGATCTGCACAAGAAAACATTTATTTTTCAAGTCTGGCCCGGGCTAGGCACAAACCCAACCAGGCCATTTAATGTATAAAGATGCAAACGATTTTGAAAACATTTACAGCACTACTGTCATAGCAGCTTGGTGCTCCTTGACTGTTAGACATAATTGCGTAGCCCAAACCATCCGAGCATCCAGTTGGCTCCCAAGGTGCTTTGTTTGGTAGACTGCCGTGCTACAATTTGTGCCACCAAGCTCAGAATAAGAGGTGCAGTAAAAAAATGATAATAAGAATCAACATTGTCTGTTATCAAGAATCCCATGTGATCAACTAGGAACTAGCGTGCTATCGAGCATTAAATTGTGATGGAATGGTGAAGCACTCCTGAGCACAATAAATGGAAGAGAAACACCGTAAAAGAGTGATTTCTTTTATGCAAATGACGAAAACTAAGAATGTATGGCTATTTTGGGGTTAATTGAGCTCATTTCTTCTTATACCAAAAATTATATATTTCTGCAAAATGTGACATTAAATATGTTTTGAAAGATGTCGGACTTCTTAAATATGAGGTGCCAAATATCATATTCATAAAAGTATAAATTGAAATAAAATACGTGGGTTTATTATTTATAAGCTAATGCATCAATATTTAAGCTCTCTTTTGAATATGAACCATATTTTTTAGGTATTCTAAACTGGTTTAAACCTGGTCCTCGGGTCGAATCCTCGCACTAACCTGGAACATTTTCCGCACGATTCTCATCATGGCCTACTGCTGTAATCTTCGAGCCGTCATCATAGCGAAGGAGTACAGCAAGCCCATCGACAAAGGGCCCGATATCCTAGAGCAAAAGCGACCCGTGTATCTCTTTGGGAACGCTCTGCCCACGACGCTTTTAAAGACCTCAGAGTTTGAGGTCCATAAGAAGATCCTAGGACAGTTCACAGGAACGTATCACTATCTTAACTCGGAGGGAAACTGGAAAATGAAGTGTATGAGGAAGTGATTCAAAGAGATGGGTGTATTTTGTTCCTGGGGATCCTTGTGAAAGATGCAACCTCGGGGATCATTAAAGGTGTGTCTATACCAGGCTTGTGGGCGTTTTCAACCTTAGCGTTAGCCCCCTCGCCCGTTCAATTTAAAAAAACCCGTTCAGGTTGCCGTCCGTTCAATTTTTTTAGCGTTCGTCCGTTCGTTGAAAAAATATCAATAATTATAATTTATTCCTATTTTAATTTTGAAAAAATTACATGGTTAAAAAACACGTCTTCACTTTTATCCAGAATGACTCTCAGTGATTTCAATTACACTTCTGTTTGTAAAAAAAACGTTCACAGTTTTAGCACAGAAAGTGTCTTCTAAAGTTGTTGTTTTTTAACTATATAAACTAAACGGACGAACGTTCGTTTAAAATATGTTCAAGCGTTCGATTTTGAACGTGCGTTCGCGAACAGTGTTCGTTTTTTTCGTTCAATCCACAACCCTGGTTCTTATCAAAGATTAATTAAATCTTGACAATTTTTTCAGTGAATATTTTTGAGGGCTCAGAGAGTGTTTTAGTGGTGGTGGACACACCCAAAAAATTCGATATAGTTTATTTCATTTCTTGAATTCGCCAAGTTAAATTTTGAGACGATTTTTTTGAGTATGACTTTGAGGTGTTAACGTGTGTTTGGGACTATTGGTTATTCCCGTAAAATTTGTTTTCTATATTTTTATTTTATGCAACAAATAAAACTGTATCTATTATTTCTAGATAATGGACCGTTAGACTTGGACAAAAGTTTAATTGGAGAATTTTGGGTAGCGAAGAAATATTTTTGAGTAGGCGGTTATTTCCGTAAAAAAATATATACTGATAAAAATCCTTTACTTTTTTTGTTCGGTCTTCTTTATCTCCTAAACACAGAGCTGTGTAGTATTTTTTGAATAAAGTGAATCCATTTTCTGCGAATTTTAATACACTCTGACTTTGATCAAATATCCCCTTAGTAAAAAACATAAAGTATCGAAGCAACGTTTTGTAACGCTGAATGACGTGTTATTTGTTATGATATCCATTGATGGGATAGTAGCAACGCAGAGAACTAAAGAGAGGATGAAACTTCATATTTTTGTCATAAATAGGGATTATGACGTCATTGGACTTTCTATTTCATGGAAAATAAATAAAAGTCTCACTCTTTCATTAGTTATACCTATATGTTGTCGGTCTTTTCTCACAATCAAGACCTTAACAAATATTACGTCATTCAGGGCTATAACACTTTGCTTCGGAACTATATATTCTTTATTTTATCAATATGTATTTGCTTCGATATTAGTTCCAAACCCATTCAATTTTTAAACGAAAAAAAACCCTAATCGAATACTTGAATTTTTCATCACAATCATGTCTTATTGCCCCATTTCACCGCTAGATTTCCGTTCGATGCCATATCATTTCGCAAAGTATCCCTTTGGATACTACCACGTGGGCTACATCGCACAAATGGAGAACTCTCCCTATATGGAGGAGTTTTCAAGCACACTTCTTCGAATGGTTGACATGGGTATACCGGATAAGCTGTTTCGGCGATTCCTTCCCTGGAGGCCTTCATCACCGCCAAGGAAGTCCGCGTGGTTGAGGGTCTTAATATGAACCATTTCATCACGACCTACACGGTTCTGGCCTTTGGAATGCTTGTGTCGATCCTCGTGTTCCTTTACGGGCAGTGGAGGGCTAAGAATGACAACGTGAATTGAGATGGATGTCTGTATATAAATGAAATAAAGTACCATGTTGCACGGAAAAATAATTCATTGGTTGAACTGTTAAATATGAATGAGGAACGTCATAAATCATTTATTAGGAACTAAATCATTTTAACAGTTTTTTGATTATTTATTAACATTTTGTACTTATGGCTTGGGTGTATCAAAAACGGGTGGGATTGGCAATTAAACTATATAGCGACATTGGATCTTAGGAATATATTAGTATAACCTGATGCACATTGTTCCCTCTTCTTTCCAGTTTTCCGGGATGTCCCAATCCCCACAAACCGTGATGAGAAGGGAAATAGGAAAATACGTCAGTTAACGTCAGCTGCCTCTTTTTAACCTACAAATTTTCAGTCATACGAGTGTAGAACTCGTTTACTAGAGCATAACATCACTATTTTTTTAAAAAGAACCGCCAAAAAAGTGTAAAATAACCACTCTGAGAAACCAGCGATTTTTTAAATGCACTCTCATGAGAGAGTAGCTGGAAGTAATTTGTACTGACAGGCGTGGATTCTGGGATATGTGAGCTCTGTATTCAGCTCATACGCCTAACTGTGAGGGCATCTATCTATTCCGGATGGCAGCCATGTTTCTCTGGCGTGTGGGCAGCTTTCGTAGTTTTTATTCATAATTTTTATAGGAGTACCTAAAACTTTTAAGCTCGTGATACATTGTATCTGCGAAGTAATGAGGAAGATCTTGGAACAATAAAAAATATAAATACATAAAAGATAAGTGAATTGTCAGTTAGGGAGTCAGGATAAAGGAAACCAAAATTATTTTTAAATGATAAAAAGTACAGAAATGATCATGTCTTTTCCTCAAGATCCATTTCAATACAAATGAACCGTGTTTCTTATTAATATTTCTTAAATAAAACAACTTCGTCATTTAGGTATTTCCCATTGGTTTTTAAATATTTAGACAATGGGATTTTCTTAAAGAAACTTTTCTGAGACGAATTTTTTTATTCACAAAAACTTTAAAGACGAACACTTTTTAGAGGAACGCTTCCTCGGACTCGAACAACTTTTTAAACACAGTGGTGGTGGATTTGAAATCAAATATACCTGATCTGTGACAGGCAGAAGCCGAGTACTTATTGGCAGTTATTTGGAAATCTCAATAAAATTATTATCTGAAACTTCTCAAATTATTTCCCTTTATGTTCTGGAATATATATTTTAATGAGATCCTAGATAAATATGTATCTAAAATGTAGCAGTCCCAGAAGTGTTTGTGCCTAAAAAAAGTCCACCTTAGAAAAGTATACGTAAGAAAAAAGTTTTCATTTGAAAATATATGCATATCTTTCTTTTCCAGACGTATCAAATACCAGAATGAGATACCGAATATTCCACAACGTTAAAACTAGAGGCGATGGTATTTGAAATGCAGTGACTTTTGATCTTTTAATATAACTTCATTCCTTACTTTAAGATGGCATTCAAAAAATATAGCTAAGTTTGAAAAAAGAAACAACTTTGTCCATTTGAAAACATCTCAATATCAATCAGGTATGTAAAAAAACCAAAATTTTGAAAATCTCGAAAAAACCGGTTAAAAAACCCGGGTTTTTTAACCGGTTTTTTCACAATTTTGAGTTTTTTACATACCCTGATATCAATGGTATGTCCGTAACATGACATATTCGAGATGGATTTTAAAAGGAACTCTTAGAAGTGAATACATTTTATACATGAATATATGTTCAATTTGGAACTCAATACAGAAATAGATTTCCTTACGGTCTTTAAATAATATTTTCCCTTTATATAAAATTTAAGAACCAAGGGGTGACATATTCCTAAGCATCTCCATTCAGTATTGTAGCCTCGATCTCTCATTATCAAAGCCAAGGCGTCCCTTGATATCCTTAAATAGCTCTATAAAAGCCTGTCGATAGGAACATTTAAGAGATGTAAATGCAAGGGTTGATCATGCCAAAGAGCCAACCAAAGACGTAGAGTGGAATATGAAAGGATGGATATAGCTTTGCATTGGGTCTGAAAATGAAGGACGAAGTGAGAAAGATGAGTTAATTACAAACTAAAGGGACATCTCACTTCTTACCTATGGCAAGAATCAAGGCAGGTGGAGCCGTGCATACCACAAAACAAATGAATATCATGAAGAGAGTGTACGACAAACGACTCTCCTTCCGGGAGCGATGATTTGTCTTGCCGGACTCCTTAAAAAGAAGGAACAAGAATCAGGTTGAGTTCATATTTATGTGAATGATTAAGTCGCTTAAAGATTCGTTACTCATAAAAAATATTGGCCGTAATTTTAAGGATGTTTTTTATTTAAGATAGTTTTCAAAAACTCACTAATAAACAATTTTTTCCTCGTTTACCACCCTCATTTACCTCATTTTTGTACGTTTATTCGTTATTGAGATATTTTTTTTGTCAATTAAGCTCATATTTGAGTTCATTCACCTTAATAGGTATTATTATTGGAACCGGTTATTCAAATATATGTTAATAACGTTGATTCAGGTCCTTCAGAAAGACGTTATGTGCTCTAAAAGATTTCTTAGCTCGGAAATACACAGATCCATTCAAACTCTAAGTGTATTTTTAAATAGACCTCAATCATTGACATTCATAAAGCCTTTGAATCGACATTATTTTTTTATTAAATAAAGCACCTCCGCGGATTCGGGGATAAAATTAATGTTGATTTTGGTTCCTTGACGATCGTCCTTCATATGACAAATTGACGTAGAGAGAGAAAGACAATCGTGTTGCCAAAAACAAAAGAAATGGGGTTATAGGTGTGTTTGAAAGAAATGCCATACAGATACAGTCTTCATTTATTTCTAAAGGTTATTCGAAAAAGATCTTCTCTTCTAGGGAAGCTAATCTGTACTCTCAATATTGAAAATTCAACACATCACAGTACTAAACTAACGTACTCCTTTACATTGGATAAGTAAATAGGGATCTCCAACAGAAAATACAATCTAAGAACCTTGCATTGATTTGTTGTATATTTTCATTAACAATTATAGTTTATGGCAAAAAAAATATTAAAACAAAAGAGATTGATTTGGCACAATTAATACCTACATCAGCCGATAAAATATATAAGGGAGTGCGATAGCTCAGTGCGTAAAGGCGTGTTCAACTCTCAATGTTGAGGTTCGAATCCCGAGAGGGGAAGGTCAATTTTGGTCAACCTCATTGATAAGATCCTAGGTTCGATAGATTAATCTTAACGCTATAATGCTTATTTAAATATACAATCAACCAATTCTTTCGAGTCATATAGGCAATATATATATATTTATTTATTTATTTATTTATATATATATATATATATATGCTTGTTATGATATTTGTTATTTTATATCGTCAAATCTCAGCTTTAAATCATTTGCAAATCATTCTGAACTCAATTAATCATACGTAACAAATTTAATGCCTCACCAATTTATTGCAGCTCTGACTCTCTATGTTTATCGATGAATTAAACACGGAGGATGATACATTTTGTAGAGGTAGGGATCGATGACTGTTGACGTGTCTCATGGAACTACGCACCAAGAGATAGATCCTTGTATAGAAGTAAACAATCATGCATGAGGGTAAGACAAGGCCCAGGACCAAGAAGGCCTGTCTGGACGAGCCCATTCCTTTTGGATGATCAATGAGAGTACATGTTCCAGTTCCATTGTCGAATCCCATGCTGCCCCATAAACCGCACAGGGGAACGAGAAGAGCGATCAGGGGAGTATCCAAACGATGATGAGAATGGTTGCATTTGTTGAACTATTGAACTATATTAAAATATATTAAATTTTATTGTGTTTAATCTCAATTGTACAACAATTGCATTAAATTTTTATAACCCTTGACATAAAGTAGTGCATTTCAAGACATTCAATTAATTCTTAAACGACATCCTCCATTGATTTTTAAAATAACTATAAGCATAATTGCTATCAGTGATTTTTTTGTTGGACTAACTAATTCAAATTTTAATAAGGTACAAACATTTTAATTGAATGGTTTATTCAAATAGAGTTTTTTAAAAATCGTATTGGCACATTATCAATTATTCATATTTTCATATTTTTGCGGATTGTTGCAGGGTGACAATTCTGGTTCAGAATGCGTCAGAACTTCTTCATTCAATTCAACCGTCCCAAGATTCGAATAACTTGTATATTCTTTGCCATCTCGTCGGGATCACTTCAAGATCGAAAAACTAATAATAGGAGTCCAGGGTGCTTCTTACACAACATGTTTTAACAGATACTGATTACATATGTATTTATATGCATGTCAAAGTCATGAGATAAATGAGTATTGAAAAAAAGAAATCCCAGTTCTGCATTTTATCGAAATGTTTAATGTACATAAACTTACCTTAAATTTGGATTCAGGAGATGCACAAACTAAAATATATCGATTGAATGCGAGTGCCGTCTGATTCATTATCATAACTACAAAAAAAAACAGAGTAAAAGAAGGTTTTTGTAACATAGACGTTGAATTAGCATCAATGATGAATGTATTAGATTATTAGGAACTTACCAGAGAGATTCCAATAGAAAATAAATGCATATACTCGACATACAACTTCGATGCGACACAAGTAGCACTCAAAAATGTATCTGCTGTGAGAGGAAGACAAACAAGGCAATAAAATAGATCAGATATCGTCAGGGAGATCACAAATACGGTGGTGGATTGACCCTGAAATAATAATAATAATTTATATATATACAGTGTGTTCCATCATAAATGTAATTTTTAAATTGCGAATTAGAAGTACCTATAATACTTAAATTCCCTCATACATATATTATTTTAAAGAAAAGAATGGATGATTTTTATGATTATTAAAGATTTATAGTCTTATATTGCAAGAGGCACATCTTCTGAAGCCTTACAAAAGTTGCTGAAAACGACCCCCTTCAGCAAGAAGACAGAACGACGCACGCTTCAGGACATTCTTACAAACATTTTTCATCGTCTCCTGGCTATATATTTCAGCAAACACATCGTAAAAAGACTCTATGGAATCTGGTTTTTTCATATAAACTCAAGTTTGTGCTGCAGTCCAAAAGTGGAATTCCAAAGGATTGAAATCTGGACTGTGAGCTAGCCAAGGAATTTCCGTCCTTCTGATGATGAATCGTCAGCAAAACTTTTTTTTAATGCTAAGGCTGCATTTGTGTAATGTGGTGGAGTGCCGTCTGTCATACACCAAAAGGAAGAACGAGTTGCAGAGTGGCACAGTCTGTGGCAAATTATGTCCTGGAGCATTCCGAAATATGAAACACCATTAACCAACTACAATAACTATTAATAATGTCAACGAAGTTAATATCATTCCTAATATTTTTTTCGCAGAAATTTCGAGGATTTTCACTTGACCACACTCCGTCGTTTTTCGATGCGGTTTTTGATGAAGTCAAAAAAACTTCTCGACAGTCCAAATGATTCAATCAACAATGTTGGATAATTACTGCAGAATCCACTGACAAAACTGTCTTCTTTGCACTTCGTGGACATCAGTTAATGGTTGAACTGAAATCTAATGATAAAAATGTAATCGAAGATCATGTCTAACGAACCTCCACAACTTTGCTTTGATGGGTGAAATTTGCTGAGAAGCTTTTCTATTTGAGCAACTGTTTAAAAAAAAGTCTTCACCTTCCTAATCACTGATTCTGATCATTTGATTTTGTTTTCATTTTTTTTCTAGTGGATTGCACCAGTCTTATTTAAATGATCAAGAACCCTTGTGAACTGGATCAGCTGGTAAGATTACGCCGCTTGCCTACTAATCTTGAAGTGAATTATAAATTCTCAGCGAACTGTAGAAGGAGAAGGTGTTTTTTCCAAACATTTTTCAGGTTGCAGATTGCTAATAATCAATGCAAATTTTTATCTATTGATAAAAATCCTCTCTTTATAAACATAATGGCGTATCCATATGTTAGTTAGAAATTTATTACTGTTTACAATAGACAAGCATATACAGATATACATAAACTAAAGTAAAGAACACAACCACACATTGGGGTATCTGTGTTACGACTAGTGATGGGTCACGAGTAAAACTCGTTTTTCAATACTCGAGTTTTATTTAGTAAGTAAAATAAGTCTTCAAATACTCGACTCGTGCAGCAAATAGACGAGTTTTTGCTCGTTACTCGGGGGAAAACTCGCTACTCGGAGAAAAACTCGTTACTCGGAGAAAACTCGTTACTCACGTGAAAATTTCTTACTCAACGAAAAACTCGTCCCTTCAAATAATGCGTCTGGACCAATCAAGAGCCTCAAAGTAATTGACTCTAAATAACAATTTGTAATGAGACGGTCTTATTAGGGTTCTTTATGTACTGAGTTTTTTTTTTAAATACATTTTACCATTTATTTTCAAACCATCCTAGCTTCATAAAAATAAATATAAACAATATATCATCTATAAGTCCAAAACAATTATTATAGTACTTATTCTTCTTGTCTTCACCAAACTATGTACCAAGTGACAACAGAAATCAGTTCAGAGAAAAAAGTTACATCCTTCAAGATAATTCCTCTTTCCAAATTTTGTTAAGCAAGTACAAATAATTTTGTGAGGTTAGTTGATTTGTAGTCGAGATACTCATCCATGAGTTGTATTTGAAAATATAAAAGTAATTTTCTGAAATAGAAACTTCAGAAGCCTTGTGTCAGGCCACACTTCTTGATCCACGTTTTAAAGATTACTCAAAAAGCTTTCGCGATTCGAAACGAGCAGAACATTTCAAAATGGAAATTATTAAGGAGTGCCAAAAAATTATGAATAATCCTTTAAATCATCCTTTCCCAAGTTATGGTATATAATAAGGGGTACGTGATGTCAAAAAGTTTGGGGAGCACTGCTTTAAATAAAAACGACCAATCATTGACTAAAAAATAATTCTCTCAAACAGCCTCCATCTAGTGTTTGGTGTTTTTTTTCTTTCAATACACTATTCTAAATCAAGACAATTTGTTTCAAATGTACAAAGAGAATGGAACAAGTATTTAAACGAACCAAAAGTTGGAGTAAATGAAAATCCTTTACTGTAGTGAGGGGAACGAAAATGTCAAATACCAACTCTTTCATGTGTGGGTTTCAATACTTTATTGTACAAGGATCATCTTTTCCCTCCGAAAGACTTTTCTATACGTCGGGGAAAATTCTAACTAATCGTCATAATAGATAGCTCACAGATGTTCATGTTGAACAATTGTTCAAATTAAACACCAATTTACGTAGTCATTCTAGATTTGCTAAAAATTATAAAACATTTTTTTATTTCAAAAAAAGTTGTATATTAGTATTAACTATAAGTTATATATTTTCTATTTATATATCTCTTAAATATCGCATTTAAAATAAATATTTGTTTTACCTTAATATACCTTTGCTTTACTATTATCGTGCAAAGTTGATTTTGTACCATCTTGAAATGTCAAGGATCAAAATATTTGCTAGTTCAAATTCAAATCTATTGTAAATCAAAAAAATTGTCGCTGTGATGAATTTATGTGTTTTGAAAAACTGAATGTTGATTTAGACTTTGGTATCAAGTAATTTAAGAAAAAAT
This sequence comes from Caligus rogercresseyi, assembly GCA_013387185.1. NCBI lineage: Eukaryota > Metazoa > Arthropoda > Copepoda > Siphonostomatoida > Caligidae > Caligus > Caligus rogercresseyi. The sequence continues at coordinate 26,654,242 of CP045893.1, read as the reverse complement.
ATTGCCTGTAGCTTAAAAATCTATAATCTGTTACATATTACTAACAAAAATTATCATTATATGAAGAAAGTACCCCAGTGATAAATTTTTATAATTATACTAAATGACGCCTTAAACCCCATTTTTGACTTTTAAAAAATTAAGAACAAGAAATTCCGATCTGCATAGAATGTTAAGGGATGTTCTAATAAACATGCGTATTCCTGGGAGTATCAAGTTTTTCACGAGTAACAAGTCTTCCTTTTTAATATATATTAAATAGAACTGATCTTTTAAAAGTAGCGAGTTTTAACGACTTTTAAATTTTATCCGAGTTACGAGTAAAAACTCGTAAATACTCGGGTATTTTTTCTTACTACTCGCCCAAGCTCGAGTAGTAAATTTAAGCTCGTGACCCATCACTAGTTACGACAGTAAAAGTTATTGCTGTTTCACATTATACACATATGCATTAAATATAGAACAAAGATATAAAACAATACACACATATATAAAGCAAATGAACACGACCACACAGAGGGGTATATGTGTTACTACAGCAGGAGTTGATCTTAAGTATTATACAATATTAAAGTTATCACTAATTTTTCCCCCATTTTTGAGCATTTCATCAATTTAAGGATACGTAGGTCTTCATCCTCTTCTTGCATGAAATGATGTCTCTCATAAGAGAGTGATGGCATCTGTTAATTAAGTGGTCTGTGGCGTATCCATAATACGATTTGAATTATTTCAAGTGCTTCAAATTCACACTTTAAAATGACATTTCTGATGGAACACACTGTATATAATATTTTATAAATACAATATGCTTTTATTTTTATTTTTTTAGATCACATTGATTATGTTTTTTATTAAATTATCATACAAATGATGGGTGGCATAAAGTCTTTCAATCAACAAGGAAAAGGAATAACTAAGTATATTTGTATTGTAGCTCTCGAAAGTTGGAAGACCTTGTTTCCTTCTTTTGGGGCGTCTTATCGTCAGAGAATGAAGACTTGTTTATTATAATTGAGGATTAACAAACCTACATATTTATCTCTAAGCTTGAGTATTTGTTTAATCTTATGTGGTATAGGATGAATGCGGTTGTTAATCTCTATTTCATAGAGAAATTCAAAATTCAATTGCCTCCATTGATCAAAACAAAGGCTGGAATTCTTAACAGTCATGGGTTAAATGATGAGGTTTTACGGTGTCTCATCTATACTTTTGTCTAATGCCGTGCTCTTTTCCTTTCAAAATTACCTTTGAAAAAGGATCCCCCGTAAAATACCCTTAGGAATAGCGTAGTTTTGTACGTAACACCCTTTCTTCTTTGAATCAACAGATGTACAGTGAAAGAAGTCTTTGAGAATATAAAAGTAAAGCTTACTCAGAATGAACTCGTGTCATTATATAATATATTGTTATAAATTACAATTATAGATTAACGTATACTTTACATAAATGACTATTAACTTCAATTATGTAGTTTGCAACAAATTCATGGAATTGTCCAAGTAAAAATCGAATATTTAGAGTTCTTTTTTTAGAGTTGGTTTTTTAATGATTGCAATATTATTAATGTTTGTGCAAATTTGAGTGACTTATTTGTAAATCCTGAGATATCTGATGGAATTGACAAAATATTACTAAGATAAGGGATTGAATGGTGTTGCGGCAAATCTATCATTTTTGTATGAGGTTGAATGATATAAGCCGCGTTAGTATTACTCTGAATCTGCAGTTTGTTTTCTTCCTTCTTTATTTTTCATAATGCACTTCCCGCCTTTATTCAATTACTCCTCACACTCTGATTGGTGGTATTACTATGATGCGTAGAGATAGAGAATAAGGGGTGTTTTTTGAAATGTGATTGGTTGAAGAAAAGCAGAGGGAATAATTTAAAAACCCGGTGGCATTATGCTCCAAAGTACTCACGGTTGTTGCAGATTGATCAACAATTCAAAGAGAAGAAATTCATCTTTAAAAATATTAATTATCTTCTTCATGGGCCTAAATCCTAGTTTATATATATTTATATAACGGAATGTCTATTTTATATCTAATATTTCTGAGTCTTAATATCTATATCGCATATTTGTCCAAGGTTAGTTAATATTTGGATAAACATCTCACCAAGTAATATTCTTTTAAAATCAAAATAGCTCATATTATCTTCGCCACTTATTTAGTAAATCATCTTTCGTTCTTACGTGTTTTATGAAGTACCCAGACCAATAAATTGACGCAATTGACTTAATTTGCCATCATTTACATCATAAAAGAAACGTCAAAATAATTTTAAACTAATTTGAAAATAAAGAATAAAAGATCTATAAAGTATTAACTGATTTTTTTTATCATCACGTTGGACTATTGAATTAATTTCAAGGAATCTTAACTTTCTTCGGGGATTAGATATCAATGACATATTGACCTGGATAATATCGTCTTAAAAGTCTACTTTATAATGCATAGAAGGAACATTAACTGATTCTACATTTTATATTGATATAAGATTATATGTACGTGCATACAAGTATGTCCTTGTACACGTTTTAACAATTCCCAATAAACATATAATTTATGAAACAATTGGTAATTCATATTTACGGATCTGACGATCTTTTTTAGAGGAGAAAAACATATACAAGTATGTCCTTGTACACGTTTTAACAATTCCCAATAAACATATAATTTATGAAACAATTGGTAATTCATATTTACGGATCTGACGATCTTTTTTAGAGGAGAAAAAACATCTGTAATGAAATATTTTGTACATTTATCACGATTATCGATGACCAAAATATAGGCTTCTATTCCATTCAGTATTTTTTTAAAATCTAGTTCATTATTTGCTATTGCTCAAGCTAAAGAGCGATTAACAATTGAAAATATACGACAGAGGTTTGCCATTATCACAAAAGACTTAACAACAAAAGTATTTCGTGAAAAGGGATATTGTTATAAGTTCTGATGTTGTCTTGTTTTAAAAGTGTATGCCAAGATAAATATTTTTTAAAAGTTCATTCTTAAAATTAGTATTCTTTAATATATTGTCTTAACAAAATTGTGAGATGAAGTATTTATTAACCAGCAATGAGCTATAGCGAATCGTTAAAAATTATCGCCTTATATTATAGAGGAATATAAAATTTTGAATCTGAATTGTACATAACTTATTACAAATCCAAATAATTATATATAAGCTTATGTTAATGATAAATTTGTCGCTCATAAAGTTTATTTGCAAAAAGTCTGGAATGGTAGATAATTTTCCATTAAATAAGATTAGTTTTGTTATATATAATTTTGTCCGATTTACAATTGAAAATTATATTATTTGTAATTAAAAATGCAGGAAACATTGAGTTTTAAAACTATAATTGATATTACCTTATACTATCGTTTGGAGATAAAATGCTCCAAGGAGTACGTGATGACAAAAAGTTGGGAAGAACTGCCGTTACCCCTTAAGAGCTATATTTAATAAATAAAAATTACGCAACACAGCATCATATAGCATAACGCAACCTCTTACACACAGCCTAATTATATTTTTAAATCCCTCTAAAATATATATACAAATTCTTTCAATCTCCAGGCATCGCTTGACTTA
>CP045893.1:26637802-26650532 GCA_013387185.1 Caligus rogercresseyi | reverse complement strand
TTCTCATAATTAATAATAGAATCAATGCATTTATAGGTTTTATATCAAACGATTTAAAATTCTTGATTTTAAGTGAAGAATACATTTTTTTCTTCCAATATAATACAAATATACCAAAGCAGTAAAGAAAAGCTCTCACAATATATATTGATATAAAAATAAAATAAAGGTTGATGACAAAGAAAGTTTTAATTGGCTTGAAGATCCAACATTTTCAAAGTAGCTAATACATATATAGGTAGGAATATATAGAAATGTTATATTGATCTTTTTAGCATGCATGTAGTCAAAAAGAAAATGTATTGTATTCATATATATGTATTGAAGAAGGGAGAAAAATGAGTTTTATTGTGAAAGGGTAGATATTCTATGATATTGAATATTTTAATGATTGAGATCAAAGGCTTATATTATAATTTGCAAACAATGTAAAAATAATAAATTTATAATATTGATGTCTTTTAACTTGAATCAAATTATTGTTCAAAGAAATACATATATCAATATGCATTTATAAAGGTAACCCTTGGGATCAGGAAAGGATGATGAATTCTGATTTCTTTTTGAACGTCAGTATTTAAAAAATGTTTGTTCATGTATTCGTGTATTTTCTAAATTAATAAAAATTAAACGGGAAGTGTCTCCTCAACGGACCAAAAGTTATGTAGTAAACTTATGTGGTAAATTTTTCCGCCATTCGATCACCTCTCATGTCCTCATTATAAATGCTATTTAGTTATTTTTGGTGCAAAATGTAATAAGATCTCAAATATTACTACAAATCTTTTGGGTCCGTTGAGGAGACATTTCCCGTTATTAAATTTCGTCCGAATTTTCTCAAGATGATTTCTATTTACTAAGCTAAAATCCTAGGGGGAGCGCGACTCTTAGATCTCTCAAAAAAAAAATAAAAAAAAAATTATATATATTTATATATCTATCTCTCTCTCTCTCTCTCTCTCTATATATATATATATATATATATATATATATATATATATGTGTGTTGTGGTGTATGTATATCACTGTAAATAAATATATAAATAATTTAAATAACTTATCTGATACAGTAAATAAATATATAAGCTAAAAGTAAAGAACCCGACCGAGGTAAATGGAATTATTGTTAGAGACTGATGTAATCATAATACATAATAGTTTTCCACCCATAAAGGTCCTTTCATCATATTTCAATGGTGTCAGTATTAACATTATTTATATTTTGGCTTGTTTTTTTAAATTAGATTCAAAGCATCTAAAAAGTTATCCATGAAGATATTCTGAATATATATATATAATATATATATATATATATATATATATATATATTATATATATATATATATATATATATATATATATATATATATATATATATGTAAAATATACATAATACATACTATATCTATATATATATATATATCTATATATATATGTTTTATATTATATGATGAAGAAAAGTGTCTTTAGGAAAGATAATTGACTGAGACAACGTGACAATGAACACAGAATCATTCTTGTGCCTATATTATTAATTTTCGTCATTTTTTTTAGAAGAAAGAAAAGAAAGACTAAGCCTTAAATATTTTGACATTTTATGAGAGAAAACACAATGCGAGAAGAAAAGTAAGATAGTGGAGAAAGAACAATATTTCTATGTACTCCTTGTGCCTTTCTTAACACTATGTGTTAAGGGGGAGGAGGGTAAAGACACAGAGAGAAATAGAGAAAGGAGAGGACTCACTCCCCTCTCAAAACACACACACACACACACTAAGTACATGTAATATTTCCTATAATTTGCTTCTTACTACTTCTTCCAAGATTCTTTTATTATTATTGTGCGCATTGTATTGTTAAAAGACCTTTTATGGCGCTTGTTATTATGTCATAATGAAGGTTTCTATTCACATCCATTCTGGGATTGTTAGGCGTTATGAGAGGAAAGAAGAAGAAGATGAGAAGGGAGCAAAGCGAATGGATTAATTGGGGATGCTCCATGTAAGAAGCTGATAAATTGGTAAAGGCAGGGAGATATCCATACTAATAAAATAATAAGAATTACGTTCCTCCATTCCTCCATGCCGCCTTCTCCAAAGGATTCATTAGATCTTGAAGATCATGAATAAGGGCCCATGGAGTAGTGTTTTTGTGGCGGGAAAAATACATTATCGCCATGGTTTTATTTTATTCGCCAATAAGTTCGTTCCATTTCTTAAAATTGCCAAGTCAGATTGCCAACAAATATGACTTGTAGATAACTTTAAGGCGTTGATGTGGTTTTGAACACTTTGGAACTTCCTCGGAATATTTCCATTTTATTCCGAAAAAACGTTTTCTACTATTTCTTGATAATGGCAAGTTAGATTTGGACAAAAATATATGTAGATAATTTTGGGGTGCAAAGAAATATTTTCTACTTGCTGGTGGTTCATGTAAAAAATAATCCTTTATTTGTTTGTCCTCTCCAAACCCTTAGTTATGTATCGATTAACTTTTCTTTGAATAAGTTAGAGGTGCCAAGGAAATATTAGGTGTAAGTGGGCATTACCGGAAAGTCCCAGACAACGGCGGGTAGAGTCTGCTAGTAAAATATATTAAGACTAAAATGGTTAAGGAAGAATTATTAAAAAATGTTTAAAAATGAATGGGTTTAGAGTGTGTGTTATCTTTTTTGGGTTGATGTTATTGAAAAAGCATATAATTTATAGTTTTTTAAACAAAATTAAGTTTTAATGTCAATTCATATATATGAATATCTAATGTTGTACCCATTAATATATTATGATATCTTTTAATGGCAACATTTTAAATATGTATACTCGGAATAAAAGGCACCACAATTGATAAGGCAAAATATGTTGAATATATTTAAGAAAATACTTTTTCAATTTAAACACAAAAAAAAATTGAATTTACCAATAAAAAATGATATTGAACAAATTATCACATACAAACCATAAAACCTGTAAACTTTTTCATAAATATATTAATAATGTCTTTGCAGAAAAGAGAAAAACAGAGGGGGAAGACTTATTGGACCACAAATATAAATTTACGCCTGAAGAAATGAAAGAATATTAAGCTCTAAGGTAGATGTTCTAGCCACAGTTGCCACAGTATTACCCTTAAGTTTGAAAACTGCAGATATTAAACAATCCGTAATGGAAGGATTTCGAGGTGGGGTTTAGAGAAAAGCAAAAGAAAAGCAAAGTATCCGGCCTGGCTATTTTTTAACGTCTTGGCCCGGTGTCTAAAAATAAAAAAACGGGACTAATATTTTAGTTCGTTCGTCTTTCTGAAAGTGACGCCCTTGTTTTTAGTCAACAATTTATTATATATTTTTAAAAATATTTAAAAATTATTTCTAAAAAAAAGGTCATGACTTTCTTATAGAATTTTTTTTTGCATTTTAAGATATAATAGGAATAATTATTTAAAAAAAAATGTCGTCAATTTCAGAATGACGAAGGTACGAATATATTAAAGTCCCGGCCCGGCTTGAAAAATTTAAGTCCCGGCCCGTGTCCCGGCGAAAAAAGTGTCCCGCCGTTTTCTGGTGAAAGAAGCCCTTTTGAATACATATCTTCCTCCTCCCACATTTTGTATTGACTCGGATCTAGTTTTTAAAGTATGTTGTCCCATTATATTGACCTATGTCATGGCACAAATCCATGGCCTCATGCATATGCCCAAAATAGTATATAATACAGGGTCATTATCCGTATATCTAAAATAAATAGAATGTGACCCCTCTGCTCCTTTTGACAACTTCTTCAACTTTAAATAAATCATCTGTATTAGTCATAATCCCCTATATTTTGGTGGTTATTCTAAGAATAAAAAGGAATCCTCTGTTGACAACTCCATAATATTAATAATATAATAAGTTAAACGTTAAAAAGTCACAGGTGAGAAATCTAACGGATTAGGAATATATCAAGATCTATGTGATTTATGCATGTAGAAACCCCAAGAAATTACGGGTGTCCAAAAAATGTGTGTTATTCCCTCTATAATTGTACAATATATAATACCCGATAAGAGTCTATTATTATTAGTGGAAAAATCAGCTGAGTGCGATAAGGAGGAAGGGGGAAGGAATAGAAATAATAAATCGGGAGTCCAGAAATTCCTCTAAAAAAGAAGAAAAGGAACAAAATGTATTATCTGGTTGTGTATTATTATATTGTCTTCTCTATAATAATCACATTTCCATTGTCAAATAAAATATTGTCAAATTGGGGGTGAGGGGAACCTGAAAAGTGGATAGTAGTGTTACACTTAAGGAACAAAAAAGCAACACTCATACAAAAAAAAAGATATATATTTTTCGTTGTCAGGATTAATTCGATTTATAAGTCTGATAAAAATTGTGTTCTTTGGTATTTTGGTGTGACAGGAGTAAGGGAGGGGGGGGGAGGAGGAAAGTATTGATGGAAGTAAGGACAGAGGAGTGTTAAGAATTGTTCATTTTCTTTGCCTTCAAAGATTCTCATGAGTCCCTATGGAAGAAGAAGAAGTTTTCTCATGGGGGAGCTGAGGTCAAAATCTTTATCAATATTATCGATGAGGACCATCTTCACCTTTGCCTTCTTCTTTTTCTACTATTTGGAAATGATTAAACCATAGAGATGATTACAAATAATCTATGGGCAATTGCTCACAACTTAAAAAGACAAATACTCACAATTGACTCATATTTACTCATTATGAAGAGTGTCAAGAGAAAATAGGTTGAGAAAAGCTTTTTCTAGATGGCTATGCCAACTGGCTTTGGTGGAATTGCACTCAAAAAAGATCATCGGGTGTCAAGAGAGGTCCGACACGTGCATACTCCTATGCCAATCCAAGATGAAGTAACAGTTAAATTGCCAATAAACCGTAATAATTTATTATATTGGGATCATTTGTCCCGTTTTTTAAATAAAGGTGTGAACTGATGCCCACACACATAAGGATAAAAAGAGTGCTTATGAGAAATAAAATAAGGAAGCCTCGACAGCTGACATGTTTTTAAAGAAAACGAGAGGATCAAAACAATGAAGAAGCCATCTTACTTGTATTTATGATAAAAAAAGCGATGATATATGTATATCGGGAAGTCAATGAAACTTTGAAGGGAAGGATGGAATTCGGTTATTGCTTCAGTAATCAATGTCCAAATAGCAAGTTTCAACATAAAAAGGATAAGTGACAATAAATACCAGTGATGTCATTATATGGACATAAATATATCAATGATATTCTTATTCGCAATTCAATATCTAGCATTTGATTTAAAAAATAATTCATACTTTATAAAAATACATGATATAAATAAAGCAATTCAATAAAAACTAAAATATTAAAGACAAACGACAATATATATTTAGCCTTATTCCTCGGTATTATTACTAAACCTCAAGAAATAGTTGTTTTCGTGATATTTCGCTTAAACATACAAAGTTATAGAAGTTCAAATGAATTCATGGATCATTTGGTGTCTTGGTAAATATATTAAATTAAAGTATGGCAATACACTATTATAAGATGAATTCGGCCGAGCTCCTTCCTCCCATTACAAATACATAGAAAAATTAACGGCATTTTTATACTTTCAAAATTAAAATACAACTATCTCCCAAAAAACCATGCTCAGTTATCAAGTAATACGTCAATTACAGATGTTAGCATAAGAAATATATATATATATATCAGGAAACGAACAGTACACTTTTTTTCGCCGGGATCCGGGCCGGGGACTTTAATATTCATTCCTTCGTCATTCTGAAAGTGACGACGTTTTTTTACAAAATAATTTTTCCTATATTTAAAAATTATTTCTAAAAGAAAGTGATGACGTTTTTTAGGATATAATTTTAAATATTAAAAAAAATAAAATTATTATAATAACGTCTGGGCCGGGACGGTCAAAAACACTATGGACCTAGACCGGGCCGGGTACCCGGTCGTTTCTGATATATATATATATATATATATATATATATATATATATATATATAATATATATATATATATATTTTATATACAAAGATATATGAACTTGCACCCTAATCTTAGAGATACAAGCATTCAATATTTTGTTGTTAATATTGCATCGCGTTTTTTTACCGCAACGTCATAGATGAAGAATGATATACATATATCTGAAGTAAGCATTTAGGTTGTCAAAGGCTAATATATAACTACATTCTCTATGAAAGAACTGTATGATTCTTCATTCATACGTCGGGAAACTTTGCTGATCCTCTTATTTCTAACGTCACGGTAATATATATATTATAAACGAAACAAGTATACTCTTAAAATAATTATTTTATTATTACTATTGCAACTTTAATATTTATTATTGTTTACGTTATTTAGTCCTATTTCAATTATTGGATGTCTTCTTAACAGATCCTTTATCTTCTGACGTCATGGATATGCATACACCATAACAGTACAATCATTTAATATTTTTTAAACAACCACAAAGCATAGGGGTCCCAATTTTTTAATATGTTCTTTATATACAGTTTCAGAGACAAGCGCTTATATTATCGCTCCAATGCGTCCCTAAAAGAACACTTGAATAAGCTAAATACTTCTTTTTATAAGTCTATTATTGTGTGTCTTATAAATTAGTATATATGATGAATCACTTATGATTTTCTATGAGGGGGGATAGACAAGATACACACACACACAGTAGATAATGACTGACAAGCAACCTGCTTTGATGAGCACCACATTGTGTTGGCTCCCTTTGAAAAGAAAGAAAAAAGAGAGGGAATTCACACATTGCGGTTGATCAGCCGCGCCATATTGTTGTAAAAGAGAGAGAGAGAGGGAGTTCATAATATTTGGTGAAGCTCAAAAAGATAAATATTTTGAGTAGGGAAGTAGATAAAAAGCGATCATTCTGCTGAAGAGGAAGCTTGCCAGCCATTCAATGAACACCCTTATATAACTCTCAGTGGCCCTACTGCCACTCTTCTGTAACCCTATATGATGTCCCTTGAATGCTAGGGGAATGCAAAGATCCTTGGAATGATAACTTGCCTTAGAGATGTTTCTTAGCCAAGGAGGCTAATTGTCAAATCTTTTATTTTGCTTGCTATCAACTGACAACTATTGTTATAGTTGGGTTTGACAAGCGCATAAGTGGCTCGGATTTCTGATGATATTCCTACTTAGAAGACGACTATCAAGGTCGTAGTTGGAGAGTGCACAACATCAGGGGATTTTAACTGCCTGACCCTGGCCCATATACATATTTATAACCATTAAGTCATCGCGGAATTTAAAATTTGAGGGGCTTGATTCTATTTTAAACGGTGCATTTTAAAGTCTTTAAAAAATATTTGTATCTTTTTAAAACTTACTTTATTTGATTTGGCCGGTAGATATTGATGCGGTATAAACACTAAATCAAGGGATTTTTCAGTATATTGAACAATAAAAACATAATTCAACTTTGACATTATGATGTTCCGAATCTTTACTTTATGACTTTCCCTAATACAGTGTATCATGCCACTGCCACAAGGTATCGTCTGTAGTTGAGCTGGTTGTATACTAGGTCAGCCTTGGCTATAAGTGCTTTAGAGTAGAGAAAGTCAATATTAAAGACCCTCGTTTGGGGTAAAGATCCGAAATGAATGTTTACATTATTGTGTACTTGGACCCCAGGTAATCGCTCAATCCTTTTACGTTTAATATAGGGATAAAAAATATTGTCTATTTCGTGTGACTCCACAAATGCATGAAGAATTAAACTGTATAAAAGGCCAATATCCTCATTATAGAATTATAAATGATTAGCTGACATTTTAAATTTATATTTGTTTTCATCTATTATGATAAATAGATCTCCACTCTGACTATAGAATGCACAAAATCAGAGCTGCGACTATCGAATGTAAATTGGTATTTAGAACTGGAAGCTTTACCTGGTGTGAAGAAGTTGAACTTTGCAAAATAAAATAAATAAAGAACTCTGGTGCTGAAAGCACATTTAATATCGGACAACGTATACCAAAAGACAGTTAAGGAAATAATTTGTTTGCTATTGCCTTCTATTTCCTTCATAATCCGAGTGCATATATGATTGTCTTAGGTTATAAATTGTCCGAAACTAAATGCATATGAAGAAGTCACAGAGCAGATACATGAATAAATTTCTCTTCTTTCTCATCTACCTTACCGATCGATTTTCGGTATTCGGTAGATATATAATAAAATGTACCGAATCGGCGGTACCGAATCCCAACTTTGATATACTTCTAGGAATTGCTGAAGATTATCTCTATGTTGTTCAATTCAGTAGATAATAATAAATCTACCGAATACCGAATCGGCGGGTACCGAATCCAGCTCTGCACAAATGAAAGGAAATAAGTGTTACCAACTGCAAACCAGAAGTTTATTGTGAGTTTGTTAGAAGGTCCATACATTGTTTCTGAATGGTGCCATAGCCAATGTCCCTTTCGATGACTGGTTCTTTAGAAAATGCATCCAAGATCGATATTCACTTACAAGATGGACCTTTTGTCTCCTGACACTCTGGTAAATAATAATATATTATAAATCATGTTCTCATGGGATTAGCCCTCTCCCATATAATTGGACAACCCTTTTTTTCTTCCTCACATATGTGTCCTTATACAAGACTTCTGAAAAAGCTAGAGGTTAAATCCTTCTCCATCTCTCTTAAGAGAAGGAACTATTAAGCTCTCTATCCAAATATGTATATGTATATAAATGTAAATTTCTCTCCTTCCAGAATAATAATATTATAATAATAGCAGCCAACCCCCTCTTTTTTCTTCTCTCTGCTATTCTCCTCAAAGGAAACGTCAATAGCTACATGGATGGGGGTGCAAGTAAATAATATATTGAATTTGTCTTCTAGAAGAGTTCTTACATGTAATATTTCAATATCTTATTTTATTTTAAGTGCCCGTTTCATATGACAGAAAAAAGGGGTAAGAATGGACATTGATTCATGGACAGCTCATAAGGTTGCGTGATCATAACACTTTGAACCAGGAGAGGAAGCGGCTCAAAGTCCTTGCCTCTACATTTTAATTGTCCTTAATTGTCAATAATTTATCTACATTAGACCAAGTATAACACTGCCTGAAATGTAAGGGACTACCCTCTTTAAAGGAAAGGACCTCCGGAAAGCCTTTAGCTTTGAATTTTTTGCTGGTACGGCGTCCAAGACCGTTCTGACTCATTTTCATCCTTGTTTGAACCACCAACGATAAAACATCGTTAAATATACTTCGTATTCCTAATTTGAATATTAGGCATGGATTGATATAAATAATCTGTCAATGTTTTTTTTATATCAAAGCATACTTTGCACAAATCACTAAATATATATATTGGACTCTAAGCTTTAGTCTAAATATTTGGTTACGTTTCCATAAAGCACCTATCAACCCACAAATATACAAAAATAGTTATTTTATATCAGGGCTATATGATAATAATTATAAATATTTAATTCTTAACCAACTTTATATTTATAGGTTACTTATTTATTATGACATTAGAGACTCAATACCTCTTATTACAGTAAGAGAAAAATAAAACTATTGCTTGGAGAGGACCTCATTAACAGGGATCTATTTAAGTCGTGGAATACTTTAAACAAAGTAGTAAAGGGTGTTTTGATAAATATAATCCCTCTTGTTCCCTTGCAATGCTAGAGTACCTCTAAAAATATGTTCTCGAGCAGTAGTGATATTTTTTTCCTTTTTTAGGTTTATTATGAAACATATATAACTAGAGGCATATATACACTCAGAGAGTGTGTACCTCCGCCGATCCCACAACATTCCCAATCAAACATTCTCCTTCACACGCCCGATTTTCTATCTCTTAATCATTGTTTCCTCCTCTTAGCCATTTTGCATCATATTATAAAAGAGCACTCAGAGAGGAAGAGGAAGGAAGTTTAAGCTCGTCACTGGGTTAACAAGTCCGAGATGATCTATGAACAATAATACGTCAATGAGTATTTTTTTAGCGTTTGTTCTTTTCCTTTATCCCTGAATAGAGACCCCATTTCATTTATTATTTTGCTCATTTTGCATATTAAAAAGCACTTAGAGATCCCAAAATTAAGCACTTGTTCCTTTTGGCATTTTATACAAAGTACAAAGTTTCATTTGAATCCGTTCAGTTCCTTTTTGAGTAAGCCTCTGACAACAAACCAACAAACTGCAAGTGAAAACAATACCTTATTCGGCATATATAATTAATATCATTCTTTTCAAAAAGAAGCCAAATATTCTCAAAAAGATTTTTATCTATAAGCGCCACCAAATATCCATAATTGTCGGAATGTAGAGGGGCCAATAAATCGACTTCTCTTCAAGAAGGGCAAGGTGGAGAGCCGAACATGCAGGCTTTGCAACATCGACGAGGAAACACCTTACCACCTATTCTATGACTGTCCCCACTTACAAGGAGGGAGATGTCAGGAGACAAAGACTGTCCTTAGAGGATTATATATCTTTAAAACAATTTCAAATTTTATAAAAATTTGCATCAAATTGGTTAATAAAGACAATAGTTCCGAGATAAGTCACTACCAGCTGATACAGCATTAAATTCCAGTGTGGTGGGTCTATTCAATGCAGGCCCGGCGGGATGGGCGGGCCTGTGGGGGGCCAGGCCCGTCCACCTACTGAGTGACGTGTGCCCAATTTTTTTTATTAATGTGCCAACTGTGCCCCCCCATAACAACTGTAGGGCCCCCAAAAGCCTGGGCCTGCTGCCGGGCCTGATTCAATGAGATAAACAAATAACAAATAACATATCATGTAATTAGTTGTTGTAATAAAGAAACAGCATAAGCTAAAGGGATACTTTCGCAATTTATTATTTTGTTCGGCGGACTTTGGTCACTACCGAATCAAATTCCGGTGAGGTGGGTCTGTTCTATGAGATAAACAAATAACATAATAAATATATGTTTTTAATAAAGAAACAGCCTAAGCTAAAGAGATAATTTCGCAATTTTTTTGTTTTTTGGTAGACTTTGGTCACTACCGACTGACTCTGGATTAAGTTCCGATGAACTTATTCAAGGAGATAAACAAATAATCGAATAAGTAACATAATTTATTAGTTATTTTTATATAAAAACAGCCTTAAATAAAGATATTATTCGTAATTTATTATTTTATTTGGCAAAATTGATAAGAACGTTACTTTCAATCTTGATGACTGAATGATAAAAGTTGTCCCTTGCATTTTGGTTTTCCATCGAGTGCTGAATAAAATTATTTCAGTGATTATTAAATGTACTATAAGAACACATATAAACAAATTACATTTTGTTTCTCATGGGTCTGATTAACCAAATATTGTGCATAAGCCAGTTCAGTCTGAGCTTAAATACTCATAAAACAGGGTTCATTTATCCTGAAGCATGAACAGCTGAGCAATTTTAAGTTCTTTATCAAATATTTATCATGCCCTAAACATACAGAAAAAGTAAACGTCTAATTACCTTTTTTAATTAGCAAACGTTATCTTCATTAGAGGTAATTGGAGTTCTCTGCGTCGATCAATGAGGGCTTATGAACGCACACAAATATCTCATGTGGACATATTTATCAACTTTTATTATTAAAATAAAAAATATAACAGCTTTTGCCCCCAAGGCGACAAATGTTGTTCTCATATTTACTGTCATAATCAGTTCGCGTCGCATAAACTCACTCAGTCGTAATGCTTCATCCCTGATTTAAAAAATATGCGCTCATTCGCGTAAAGTTCCATTGAAGTAGAAAAATAGATTCCATCACAAAATGGAGTCTTTAAAAAGATGTTAATATATTCTGCGAGAAGGATAAAATAATAGTTTAATATTCCTCCCATAAAACCCAATATAAATTAACGAATGCTCCCATATTGATTGATTTATAGATTTGGTCATCCAGGAACAACATCTCCATTTGGCTCCTTCATATACAAAAAAGCTCATAGAAAAGATCCTTTCTATGTATGAACAAAAGAACATTTTTCCTCACATCATTTCTAATAGCACTCAAGCATCAACGGACAATGAAACTAATTAATGTCCCCGCAGGCATCATATTTTTCATTTTTTCCCTTTGATCATGATGTCTAAGCTGTTCTGTATTATTTTCCTTTTGTATGTATGTACACAGTTCTCGACTGTCATCATTATTAATAAATATGCATTTAAAAATGCTTGAGGTTGAGTGAATGAAAAATGATATTTTCTTCCGTTTTTTCAAAGAAGTTCCATGCATTTTATAATGCAGGACAATTTCTTGGAAGGAACGTGGGTCTCAGTCATCAACGATAGACAATAGTTGTTGAATTACTAATCAAAATTCCCATACCTTTGTCACACCTTTTTTATTTTCTTGATATTTGAGACTCTATGTGTTATCTTGGAGGGAATAAGAAGACAACTATTTGTGTCAGGCACTCTTTGGATTATACAATTAAGTTCCATTTAAATTGGATATCTCTAGGTAATATATATTATAATTTACACTAATTTTTATCAAATGTATCAAAACTATATATGCAGAAGGATTATAATTTATATAATTTCTTTTTTGGACACCATAATTTCGAACTATAATTTTTTATTTGTTTGGATTTAAAGAATACTCAATTTACATTTTATTAATTTGTTCTTAATATTTTAAAGTATATTTTGCAGATCACATTACATATTTATAGTGTG
>CP045893.1:26574130-26637702 GCA_013387185.1 Caligus rogercresseyi | reverse complement strand
GGACGGGGAGGGTTCCCCTCGACGGAAATTATCGAGAGGAGACGCTCCCCGCCACCGATTCACAGCACAGCAACAATCTATTGGCAGAGTAGGCTAACTTGATATATTTATTAGTCATTTAGCTCATTTTGCATCTTAAATTTGCACTCAGAGATGCCAAAATTTAATCACTTGTTATTTTTGGCATTTCCAACAACTCCACAAAGTTTCATTCGATATCAGTACTTTTTGAGTTATCCTGCTGACAAACAAAGCAACCAACCACAAACCAACGCCAGTGAAAACAATACCTCCTTCGGCGGAGGTAAAACAAGCCAAAAAATTATAAATAATGTAAATACTGACACCATTGGAAATATGATGAAAGGACCTTTATGGGTGGAAAACTATTATGTATTATGATTACATCAGTCTCTAACAATAAATTCCATTTACCTTCGGTCGGGTTCTTTACTTTTAGCTTATATATTTATTTACTGTATCAGATAAGTATATTTAAATTAGTTTATATATTTATTTACAGTGATATACATACACACACACACACACAATATACATATATATAATATATATATATATAAGAGAGAGAGAGAGAGATATATATAATATTATATTTTTTATTATAATTATATTTTATTTTTTTTTGAGAGATCTAAGAGTCGCGCTCCCCCTAGGATTTTAGCTTAGTAAATAGAAATCATCTTGAGAAAATTCGGACGAAATTTAATAACGGGAAATGTCTCCTCAACGGACCCAAAAGATTTGTAGTAATATTTGAGATCTATTTACATTTTGCACCAAAAATTACTAAAATAGCATTATAATGAGGACATGAGAGGTTGATCGAATGGCGGAAAAATTTACAACCTACTTTTGGTCCGTTGAGGAGACACTTCCCGTTTAATTTTTTATTAATTTAGAAAATACACGAATACATGAACAAACAATTTTTTTAAATACTGACGTTCAAAAAGAAATCAGAATTCATCATTCCTTTCCTGATCCAAGGGTTACCTTTATAAATGCATATGATATATGTATTCTTTGAACAATAATTTGATTCAAGTTAAAAGACATCAATATTATAAATTTATTATTTTTACATTGTTTGCAAATATATAATATAAGCCTTTGATCTCAATCATTTAAATATTCAAATATCATAGAATATCTACCCTTTCACAATAAAACTCATTTTTCTCCCTTCTTCAATACATTTATATGAATACAATACATTTTCTTTTTGACTACATGCATGCTAAAAAGATCAATATAAACATTTCTATATATTCCTACCTATATATGTATTAGCTACTTTGAAATGCTGGATCTTCTAAGCCAATTAAACTTTCTTTACATCAACCTTTATTTTATTTTTATATCATATATATATTGTGAGAGCTTTTCTTTACTTGCTTTGGTATATTTGTATATATTGGAAGAAAAAATGTATTCTTCACTTAAAAATCAAGAATTTTAATCGTTTGATATTAAAACCTTATAAATGCATTGATTCTATTAATTAACTAGAGGCAATATACACTCAGAGAGTGGCAAACCTCCGCCGTCATGAGCCTTCCGAGGCGGATTTTTCACGACTGGGGAGGCGTAGAGAGACGGGGGAGGGTTCCCCTTACGGAAATCCGAGAGGAAGACGCTCCCGGCACCCAATTTCACAGCACAGCGACATCTATTGGCAGAGTAGGCTAACTTGAAATATTTAGTAGTATTTAGCTCATTTGGCGCCTAATTCTGCACTCAGAGATGCCAAAATTTAATCACTTCTTCCTTTTGGCACTTCCAACAACTCCACAAAGTTTCATCGAATCAGTACTTTTTGAGTTATCCTGCTGACAAACCAACAAACCAACAAACTAACAAACCAACAACGCCAGTGAAAACAATACCTCCTTCGGCAGGAGGTAATATGAGAAGTTTATCACTTAAAAATGAAATTTATAATTAATATTATCAAAACCACAGATATAAATGGACATATATACGTAAATATGTAATTTCTTAAGCTGTTTTTAACCTTTTGGTTTGTATTATTTGTCACTTATATTTGAGTTTATACTATACCAGAAAACAAACCTAGAATGTTACCGTATGAAGAACAATTATAATGAAAAGGAGAGTTGAGCTGATCTGTGCTGTATTCGACCCTCATTTAAGATAGGCTTAGCAACCATGTAGGGCATTACTTATATGGGCCCCTAAAAACAAGAGTAAAAAACCATTATTTAGGCTTTATTTCGGTTTAATTTTTCACAAATCAGACGATCCATGAAGTAGTTCAATATGGTTTATATTGAACACTCTTTGGACGCAAACATGCCATAAAATAGATGTGTAGACAGCTATAATATATCTATATATATATAATATTATATTATATATATATATATATATAGATATATATATATATATATATATATATATATATATATATATATATATATATAATATATATATATATATATATATGTATCGGTATATTTCTTGCCATTGGGAATATTAGTTAGATTTGTAACTAGTCTAAAAAAATATAAGTAAATAAAGAAACTTAAAATTATAAAATTATATAAAATATAAAATAAATAAAAACAAAAATGCCCATGCAGAATGGATTATAGGGGACGCTGCGTCCAATGTCCCTAGCTGCGTCCTGGCTGTGTGAAGGGTAGTGGCCGACCTCAAGGCCTAGACAAGTTCCACACAGATATTGCGTGACCTGCAAAAGTAGCTGTTTCCCTCCCAAGTGGGTACTCCACTGAAGTTGTGGACCTCATGGGCCTCCTCGGGATGGGGAAGACGAAATCACCAATTGGTTTATATATCGGGATATATATATCTGGAAAGGACCGAATACCCGTCCCGGCTGTTTTTTGAGTGTCCCCGGCCCGGTGTCTAATAATCACTGAGCCGGATTTTTTTAGGAATACTTTTCTAAAAAAGGTCGTCACATGTTTCCAGAATATTTTTTTTTTGTAGGATTTTTTTTCTAAAAAAATGTTGTCACTTTCAGAACGACGAAGGAACGAAAATATACTGACGTCCCGGCCTGGTTTTGGCCCGGCTTGAAAAGTTAGAGTCCCGTCCGGGTTCTGGCGAAAAAAGTGTCCCGGTAGTTTCTAATATATTTATATACATATATACATATATATATCGTATTTTCATGATCTTTTTTTGTATTCTATCAAACTGTCAGGAATATTTTTTGAAATAAAATGAATGTTGAAATTCAGTATTAAAAGTATTTTGATGTATAACATGATTAAACGGCGGAAATATAAAAAATATTGTTATAAAAGTAGAACGTGACTTGACTTTCCAAAGAGGCTCTGTTGTCTCTTTACCTTCAAGAAGACAAAGGAGAAAGCAAAGTATATGATGCTGCTATTACTACTAATATTTTTGTTATTGTTGTTTTGTTGTTGAAGACGTTCCTGGTTGGTATTTTATCAACTCGTCCATAAGTCACTATGAGACTATTAAAAAAACCTTTCTTTATTCCTCTTCTTCTTGTGACTGGAAGCAGCAGCACGCGGCGACGTTGCGTGAGAGCTAAGCTCTTATGAAATAAAACTCCTCTAAGACCTGGAAATACATACGTAAATAGAAAATATATTTTCAATAATAACCCAGATAATATATATGAATATATATATATATATATATATATATATTATATATATATATATATATATCTATTATATATATATATATATATAGTAAGTACTGAATGAAATATCATATAATATCATCTCCCATATTGATACTTTTGATGTTTTCAGATATTCAAATAAGGGCCAAAAACATTTCTCTAAATTTAAAAATTTATGATGTCTTGGGCTTCATTTGATACAAATTTGATGTTATCCATTAGAAAATAAAATAACAGTTTATCTGAAGTTATATTTGTTTAATTTTAAGTGGAATGGTTTATTACCTCTGCCGAGGATGTATTGTTTTCACTGGCGTGGTTTGTTGGTTGGTTTGTTTGTTGTTGTTTGTTGTGTTGGTTTGTTTGTCAGCAGGATAACTCAAAAAGTACGGAACGGATTCGGATGAAACTTTGTGGAGTTGTTGGAAATGCCAAGGAACAAGTGATTAAATTTTGGCATCTCTGAGTGCAAATTAAGATGCCATGAGCTAAATACTAATAAATATTTCAAGTTACCTACTCTGCCAATAGCTGTCGCTGTGTATGAATCGGGTGCCGGAGCGTCTTCCTCTCGGAATTTCCGTCTAGGGGAACCCTCCCCCGTTCCTCTACGCCGCCCAGTCGTGAAAAATCCGCCTCGGAAGGCTCATAAGGACCCCGTGACGGCAGAGGTTTGCACTCTCTGTGGTATATATGCCTCTAGTTTGTATACCTCCGCCGAAGGAGGTATTGTTTTCACTGGCGTTGGTTATGTTGGTTTGTTAGTTTGTTGGTTTGTTAGTTTGTTGGTTTGTTAGTTTGTTGGTTGAGTTTGTGGGTTTGTTTGTCAGCAGGATAACTCAAAAAGTACGGAACGGATTCGGATGAAACTTTGTGGAGTTGTTGGAATGCCAAAAGAAACAAGTGATTAAATTTTGGCATCTCTGAGTGCAGAATTAAGATCCAAATGAGCTAAATACTAATAAATATATCAAGTTAGCCTACTCTGCAATAGATGTCGCTGTGCTGTGAAATCGGGTGCCAGGAGCGTCTTCCTCTCGGAATTTCGTCCAGGGTACCCTCCCCCGTCCCTCTACGCCGCCCTAGTCGTGAAAAATCCGCCTCGGAAGGCTCAAAGGACCCCGTGACGGCGGAGGTTGCACTCTCTGAGTGTATATACCTCTAGTTTATATTGTATTTACTATGCATTATGATCGATTTTTTTTATGTACATTTTAATTTATAATTCTATCTATTATATTTTCTGCACTGTCAGCTTTAAAAAATTGAAAAAAATAGTGAGTTTTATGTTTCCAGTCACAGAACCAATTTATTTCAATAAAAAAATATTTATAAAATATTTCATGTCTTATACTGCTGGATTCGACTATTTTATGCATCACCATCTTAGCATCTTGCTGAAACATAAGCAGAAGCCACTTATTTAATTCATAAACCTATTTAAAAAATTCTCAATCTTCTTTTAATTCATTAAAAATATTTAAGTAAATAAATATAAATTTAATATGAAAGTATTATGAAACTATAAAATGTTTTATTTTTTTGCAATCTAAATAAATAACATTTTAAGAAAAAAAGATTACTGTCAAATATTTAGAATTAAATAGCATAATTTTTAGTCAATAAAATGGCCTATTTTGTTACTCTTAGTCGCTTATAGCTCTTCTTTCTCTCATGATGTTCAAATTATATTTTTTATGCACGGAAAAGATGATTATTTCAACACTTTAAGGGTTTGTTATATTATTGTACCATTCGTAATGAACATAAAATATACATAACATACCATGAACAATGTACTTAAAATATAGAAAACTAGCAGTCACTCAAAGCTTGAGACGACTACATTTAAACTAGAGGCTATATACACTCAAAGAGTGCAAACCTCCACCGTCACGGGGTCCTTATGAGCCTTCCGAGGTGGATTTTTCACGACTGGGGCGGCGTAGAGGGACGGGGGAGCGTTCCCCTCGACGGAAATTCCGAGAGGAAGACGCTCCGGCACCCGATTTCACAGCACAGCGACATCTATTGGCAGAGTAGGCTAACTTGAAATATTTATTAGTATTTAGCTCATTTTGCATCTTAAATTTGCACTCAAAGATGCCAAAATTTAATCACTTGTTTCTTTTGGCATTTACAACAACTCCACAAAGTTTCATTCGAATCTGTTCAGTACTTTTTGAGTTATCCTGCTGACAAACAAACAAACCAACAAACGCCAGTGAAAACAATACCTCCTTCGGCGGAGGTAAATAAACATTAAATGAATGCAGCAATCCCTAAATAAAAAAATTGTTATGATTTTCATAGGGGAAGATTAGAGGTATTTAAATATCTAACATTTTCCCCTCAAATTCTTATTTACATAAAGTGTATCAAGATACATAAATAGACATTGTAGTCTAAAATTAAAACTTCATAAAGGTTAAAACAATTTTGATTTTTAACATCCATTAAAAACTGAATGCACAACAATAAAAAAGTAATATGCATTTGTAAAATTTCAATAACTCTTCATTATTTGTAAAAGATGCTTTGATATTGGTGGGAGATACTTTATTTCTTTGTGGTGACGGTCCAGGACATTTTGAATTGTTTAAATAATATTGTTTTTCGTCAAATGAGCTATCAATTAATTTAGGTTATAAGTGAAGACAAGGACTTTGGGGATAAAGTTTCAATCGGTGATAATGAGTAGCTAGAGGCACGCGGGGGGGGGGAGGATTACAAGGGAGCTTGACTATATGGGTTCTAGTAGTGTGAGTGTTGTAGTCTGGTGGGAGGGCTTCCTCCATTAATGCTGTTGTTCAGAGCCAAGTAATTAGAAGAGGAGTTTTTATTCTCTCTCCCTCTCTATCTCTCTCTCTTGATTCTTTTCTCT
This sequence comes from Caligus rogercresseyi, assembly GCA_013387185.1. Classification (NCBI taxonomy): domain Eukaryota; kingdom Metazoa; phylum Arthropoda; class Copepoda; order Siphonostomatoida; family Caligidae; genus Caligus; species Caligus rogercresseyi. The sequence goes on along the minus strand of CP045893.1, from coordinate 26,631,151 downwards.
ACATTCTCTCCATTGTGCTTTTTCATTGAATCGTAATAGTTTAATGGAAGATAACATAGTTAGAGGGGGGTAAACGCTGAAGAGGAATAACAATAATATGGTTGGCTTGGGCGACTCGTTGAGAGCTTCATTATTATTTATTTATTTATTTTTCTATCATATCATTCCTCAAAGATATAAAAAACAACGGAGTTCTTGGCTGCTTGCTGCCTGAGAGCGCTTAAAGTGAGTGCCCTCAAAATGTACTCCTTTGAAGAGCCTTCAAAGGCTGACAGGCCTCCTGTGCTTCAACACAAAAACCATGTATAGCATACCAATGCAGGTTTAATATATATATATATAACTTATCTTAACAGATGAATTAGAAAACCATTACATACAATAACATATTTTGTTGGTACCCATGATTCCAACCACATGCAATACAAAGAATTAAATCATATATATATATATATATATATATATATTTATTTATATAGCATATATAAACTCCTATATAAAACTGTTGTGTTTTTATTACAAATATTATTATCTTATTTTTATGTTTTTATTATAAATAATATTTTTTTCTTAATTTTGGTTTATTTGTTTATTTGAGTGCATCAGCCTAAATTAGTGTAAGCATATATATCCTTCATTGTATACTTAAATTCTATTAAATAAACACCATCTGAGTCTAACACTCTTTGTTTTACCATCAAATGAACTATTTTGCTGATTCAGCAATACCATAAAGTTTTACATTGTGATTGAAATAATTCACTTTTTTACACGTGATCTTAGGCTCACTTCTTTCTTCCCTAGGAGCTCATTTCTTGGATGATATAATTGCAAATAAATTATCTCATAGATAGAGCAAACTGCATATTTGTTTAAAAATATGCATATACTCCTTGGGGAATACTTGGAAATTTGTTACAAAAATGAATTACCAATTGTTGGTTAAAATATATTGTAGTATAAAGAATATTACCAACTAACCACTGTGGCTCCTGGTTATTTGACAGATAATACACACATTTTATATATTTGACATATTTTAAACAACTTTTTCATCATCATTTTTTGTCTAAAATAGAAATACATCCTTATATAAGTATCGTAAGGAACTTTTGTAGTATTTTCCCATTTCAATCTACAAATGACTTTTATATTAAATTTTAAATATATTTATTTATTAGTGGATTCGGATTTAAACTTGTTCCCCATAATTCACCCTTTACAAGTTCTATATCTTTATCTTAAAGCCTTGATGATTTAAGGCATGTCTTTTTATAAGTATAATTCAATGATAAAAGATTTGTACTTAAGCATGTCATTCTTTATCTCTTGAAGTATTAACTTCGTTGCATTTATTAAATGCATTACTTCACAGTTGCAGACAGTCATTGATATTGAATTATTGAAAATGAAGTCTCGAATGACGTACTTTTCGAAGAAGATGAAAATCATTTTGCGTTTTTAACTAATTAATTAATTAATAATATTATTTAATCATGTAAGAAAACAATATTTATTGAAATTAAAAAACTATAAAGTTTTTCCTCTTTATTTATATTCCGGGAATGAGGTTTATGCAATAAAAATATTGATTTTAAGCATTTTAACGCCTGTAACGTCCTCCTTCCTGGACTTCATAGAGGTCTATTTGAAATTCTTATGTCTTAATTTCAAACTACTATGAACACTTTTTTGACCCTTAGTTAATTAAATAATTATTCCTTCTACTTAAGTAGGTCATTTTTACCTTCTAGTGTACTTAGTTCTATAAAAATATAATTTAGTTTTGAAATTAATATGCATTCATTTTTAAATTTTATGGGCACTTTTTTGTCCCTTAGTTAATTAAATAATTACTGTTTCTACTTAAGTATGTCATTTTTACCTTCTAGTGTACTTAGTTATAAAAAAATCTTATCTAGTTTTTAAATTCTTATGTCTTCATTTTGACATTCCTGTGGGCACTACTTGGTCGAATAACTAATTAAATAATACTGATTCTACACAAGTATGGCATTCTTTATCTTCTTGTGTACTTAATTCTAAAGAGGTAATTTAAAATTATTATGCCTTCATTGTCAAATTCTTATAGGAGCTCTTTGTTCTTATACTTATTTGAATACTTGCATATACCATATACCTCTTCTTCCAAGTCTTTATCAACGTTTAGACATTAATAGAAAGCAATGAGAGTACACATAATAAGTACAAGATATATATTACTTTCACTTCGTGTTCATTAAGTTGTAAGCCTTAAGTTCATATATATATATATATATATATATATATACTTTATCATATTTCAACACTAAGATGAAATGCATTATTCATACTTTGTCTTTCTCCACTTCTTTGTTCACAGTGCATTTAAAAAAATATTAAGAAAATCCTTATGAAAGCTCTTATTCATACTTTTTCCATATTTACCTACTTTTATTTATTAAAAAACATAATTTCCCCAAAAATTATATAAATAAATATGCATTTCTTCATATTCACGAGGCTTAAAAGGTTCTTTTTAAGCCATAGAGATGCATTGTACTAATTATTTGCTTGCATAGAAGTATTTAAGCCCAACATACATACAATACTTTTTTTCAGCATTCACCAACATATCTACTGTACACATAGAATTAAACAGCTGAATTTGCCAGCTGAAGAAGGACCCAAATAAAAAGATCCTCTATTCTCATCCTGGTATAAGTTAAATGGAGATCAAACGCAGAAATGGTAATCACAAAACCTTTTATGTATAAAGATGACTTGATTAGTTTGTTAGTGACCTCCAGCGACAGTTGACCTATTCTTACACATTCTGTTATATAAGGAATCTATGGTTCTTATTGTTCTAGTTGTAATTTCTTAAGATGTGATACATCCTTAAGTATGTATTAATTTTTACCTCTTGGAGTATTTAATTATATATTTTTGAATAATATTGATCCAGGTTATATAAACATTTATCTGGTAGGCTGATAAAAGTTTCTTTGATCTTTTCTTTCACACTGTCTTTCTCTCTCTAACCTTCCCGAAAAATACTTCTTCCTCATTTTTTCCTCTGTTTCTATCTCTTCCAGCGCCTTCCCGATAGTTTTTTTTTCTCTTCTCCTTTTTACTTCTTCTATCCAAATGGTTGATTGTGTGGTTGTTATGTATAAAAACCAAAACATCACAACAAAAACAGTTCCTCTTATTCTCCAGTAGCTTTGTGTATGCATGCAGGCGTGCGTTTGGGCGCGCCTTATTTCCCCGCCTTCGTCCAATGAGCCCTTCCTTCTTATCCTCCTTCGTCCAATGAGAAGGAATGCTTTCTTTCCCTTTACACATACATACACACACACACACTGGCGCTTGTAAATATTTGTAAATCTCTCTCTCTCTTTCTTTTTTCTTCTCTACAATCAACGGCGAAGGCAAACAACAAACCATCCCTTTTTTCTTATTTGTCTACCAACAACCAAAACGAGGGAAAAAGAAAAACACAGAAAACAATCACACAGTGAATAATAAACACTCAGTCTGTTTTGAATGCCCGACCCGTCTTGTCTTTTGGAGAAACCACATAGAATGTCATCACTCATGTCACCACAAGGTGGCTCTGGCAGCAATAGTAGCAATAGCAACCCTGGATCCAACAGCCCCCCACTTCTCACCCCACACCACTTGGAGCAAATTCGACTTCATCAGCTTTACACTCTGGCACTGGCGGATCGAATGCGGTTCCTATCACAGGCCTCTGTTCTGAGTAGCCCCTCGCCCATGGGTGGATCACCCAAGCCCCCAAGCAGCTCTCCTCCCGGGGAGGATCCAAAGCCACAGCAGTCCTATATCGGACTCATATCCATGGCCATTTTGAGTGTTAAGGAGCATAAACTTGTCCTGGCGGATATTTATCAGTATATACTGGACAACTATGCCTACTTCCGTCATCGGGGGCCGGGATGGAGGAACTCTATTCGGCATAATCTCTCACTCAATGACTGCTTCATCAAAGCTGGACGGGCTGCAAATGGAAAAGGTAAAGAGGAATTTACAATGAGATGTCGAAATATATTTGTGTTTTTAATTAATAGTTAAAATATTCATTTTTACGAGTAGAAATTATAAAACATATATTTTAAAATGATAGAAAGGCAGTTACGCTTTATACGTATAAGAACCTATTTTTATATTGATAATTCATAATGTCTACATATATTTATACACAGAGTTTTCAATGTCGTCAAAGGAATCTCATTTTGTATTTTGTAAAATATTTTTTCTAAAGGAAAAAATGATTAAAAGATATTGAAGTTGAAAAAGATTGTTATACAATTATTCAGTTAGCTCTAAATGTAAAAGCTCAATCTACAACTGTGAACAATCCAAAATATCTCATTTTTATAATTTTATACAACTACGTTATTACTGAGGAAAGCTGAATAACATTATTTATTTTAAAAGTTTTAAAATATACGACACACTTACTTTACAATTTCCTGAATGATATATTTGCTATAAGAAGCTTTAGAATAATATATTTTTGTTATAAAATAAATTAGATACATATTAAAACAGAATTGAAGTAATATTTAATTTTAATATTTGATCTATATACTTTTTCTAATGATATAGTGTTATTCCTACCAACTAAAGTTATGTTTAAATAAGTTAAAAGTCAAAAATCGTTATTTTCAATTAGTTAATTGGATATTCTTACAAACATCTTTTAGTAAATGATTTAAGAATATGTATTTTTTATAAATTATAAAACATTCTATATAGTTTTAAAATGATCTACTTTCTTACATTTCCTGCATTTTGGAAATATTCATTATTTAGAAATCTCAACTATTACGTTTTATTTGCTTAAAATTTAATAAAAATAGTCGGTTGAATATAACTGTGTTTCAAATTTTTAGGACCTTTCTGTCAACAATAAACATATTTTTTCAAGTAGTTACAAAAAATAAATTATCAATATCTACCCCCAATACTAGCTGCGGCAAGGGACGTAGCCAGGACCATTGGCCGCAGTACCCCAATTTAGGGGGATTTATTTATTTATTTTAGTATTTTTAATTTTATACGTGTTTTTAGTGTTTATATATATGTGTATGTGTTTATACACAGGAATGATTTGTTTTTATGTTTTTTTATATTTTATATTATTATAGCTAAAACGGACCAGCAAATAGCTGATTATTTAAATCAAATAAATGATTACACACACACCTTATTAAATACGACGGTATGACGACACCGCCCACCGTCTTTTATTTTTAAAAATAGTTTTGTTGGCATAATACATATCGTTTTTTTCTTTATATAATATTATGGAATATAATCTTCAACAATGTTTCCTACCATAATATTTCGTTTACACATTTTGAATTGTATTTTTTTGTATAGTATATTTTAATATAATGAAGGAATATTTCCGCCAATTATCAAAATGCAACATTAATAACGAAATATACTATTTGAAATACTAAAAAGAGAGGAAAATATTTTTATTTTTCTTAATAATAAAAAAATACTTTCTACATACTCATTTGAAAGTAATATGATAAGTAAATTATATAATTACTTTTTTGCGTTTGAAAATTCTAGTTCTAAGTCACATCCTCATCAATTGAGCTATCTTTTTAAATTTTTGGAAAATAAATATGAGATTTTAATCATTTAAAATTTAGGGAAATGGTATAAATATGAATATAAATTTCAGTTTAAGGATATTCCCTTAGAAATTAACATATAAAAACAATATATTTAATATACAATCTCTGCAAGATTTTAAAATGGTTTTATGAAACTCTTGTGTTTTAAAGAAATGAACCAAATATATTTTAATCATACCTTCGCTTTTATTAATTGAATGTTTCTAAGGTTCCCTTTGAATCCAAACTCCTTAACAATTACTCCTATAAATAATATATAATTTCTCAATCCCTTCTCTCCACAACAATTTTTGAAACCACCAAAAGATGCGACCTCTATTTCTTGTTAATCCCTATTTTTTAACTCACTTGGAAAATTACCCCTTCCGCATAACTGAAAGCAATTTACTCTTCCCTTCCTCCCTTGAACGACTTTCAAATAAAAAAATATTCTTCCAAACATTAGCATTTTAAATTGAGACCTTTTTTCATCTTTCCATGGATTAGAAAACTATTGAGTTCATGAGAAGCAGTGGAATGATTTCGTATAAAGTTTATCCCTTCTGAAATCGTTATATAGCTGTAAATATTAACTAATTTAACGAATTTTTTAATGTATTAATTCAAAAAAATTATGATTGAGATTATAACTGTTCATATAAACTGACTTTATCTACATGTCAAAATTCTTATATACTATAGATATCACATGATCTCATTGATTACTTATTAAACACATGCAAAATATATGTATTTAAGCATATAAAATGCTTTATTGAAAGAATAATTCAAGCTGTTGAAGTTATATCTACCCGAAAAATAGTATTTAAGCTTTTAAGTATAAAGTATAAAGATTGAGTAATTTGAAGGCAAATCATCTATAAAATTCAATTATATGTGAATAAACATGTCTATGGGTTAAAAAAATATTATGTTTGGCATTTTTAAAACGAAACTGAACACTCCAGGAAGCTCAACATTATTTTATTCAGTATGAGTTTCTTATTTTATTGTCGGAATATAAAATTATATATATATATATATAATGTATCCTTTTTATAATAAATGAAATAGGAAATCCTCACCAAAAATTTCGTTTTTTTGTAATTACTGAAAAAGGGGAAAAATAATTTACTTGAATCAAAAGGGAAAAAGATGCGATACAAAACGTCCAATATAATTTTATTTGTCTGTTTACTTCCACAAAAAACGTTACAGTATTTTTCATAATTAAAATTTTGAAATAAAAAAAATTAAATTTAATGCAAATGTGTACAAAAGTTCACAAAATAAACTTAGTTAATATCTTTTTAATTTTAAAATAGTGGAATGACGTATATTTATCTGGTCATGTTTTCTTCTTGAACTAATAGTGAGAGATCTTTAGAAATTGACGTGTTTTTAAGCAGTTGGGTAGGTTTTAGATTATATTACTTATTTTATTAATAATTATTAAGCAAATCTTATAAACTGTGGTTGAATAATGTTTTATATATTATAATACAATTTAATTCATAGTCTCTTTGTTTATTCAATATATCGTCGCTGTCGGGCGAAAAATCATGATTTTTATTTTTTTTCATAAATCGGTACTATTGGTCACCCTTTATGTCTGTCTGTGATTTTACAAATATTTGACCAATGAAAAGTATGGAAAATGACATGTGACTAAAACTCCTAACTCCATTGGATCCTTAAACTGTCGATCAAACCTCCTATTTCCTGAAAACATAGGAGGTTTGCGCCCGACAGCGACGATATATAAATTAAGTATATTTTTCGTACCTTTTTTCAGAATAAATAATGCGTAAGAAAAATATCCGTATAACTGAAGATTAATTTAGATTAGATAATTCGAGTCAACATCAAAAAAATATGACAAACAAATAGATTCGATTCCCGCTTCCCATATAAAATCTAAATCATTTTCTATTTTCATTCAATCTTATTCAAACATAAAATATATGTTATTCATACTTTGATAATAATTAGATCACGACACCATTTTAGTATCAATAAATATTTTTAACTATTTTTTTAAACAGTTGATTGTTTCAAAATCTTATATTTTATAGTGTAAATTTATCTAATAATATTACACAATTAATAAAAATATAAGAACATAAGATGACTTGAATGTATTTAAAATCATGCTAATTAGAAAAAACATATTTAAGCAATTGGATTTTTCTAATTCACAGCTCAGAAAATAGACATAGATAATACTATAAATTTAAAAAATATATAAATCGATGATAATTCATAGATCAAATAATAAAATTAAGCATTTTAGCTTAAAATTATATCCTCGATGCTAAACAAACATAAATTAAATAATGTTTTACTATTCACATGTTTACATAAAAGTGAAAACAGGTAAAGGCGTTTCTTAAACTATTTTAACAGTTGTCTGTAGATTACTTGAAGAGAATGTGAGATTCCGAGATAGCTCTTAATCACAATTGCGGGTACCAATTGTACAACCATAAACAACAATAAAGTACTTTTAATTGAATTTGATTGTATCCAAAAATTAAGATATTTCTTTGTTTCTATGTTCAGGTCACTACTGGGCCATTCATCCAGCCTGCAAGGAGGACTTTAGCCGCGGAGACTACCGTCGTCGCAAGGCCCAGCGGAAAGTACGTCGCCACATGGGTCTGGCCGTTGAAGAAGAGGACTCCCCCTCACCCCCACCACCTCCTCCTCCCCCATCCCAGGTCAGCAACAGCACTCAGTCCCCAGGACTCCCCCTACCCCACTGGAACATATTCCCACCGGGAACATTCCTACCTAACCCCCTCACACCAAACACCATTTCAAGCAACAACACAACAGCAGCAGCTTTCCCTCACGAAAAAGAACCTTCGACGTCGCATCCCTCCTGCGACCCAAGTCACCCAGCGAGGACACCCCACAAGCCAACCTCCCCTGGCAACCCGGCAGCCCTGAGGGCTTTGCAAAGTACTATCAGACCCTCCTTGCCTCAGCACCTTTCGAAGCAAAGCAGCCAGAAAACCCTGAGGTTGACTAAAAAGCGAAAAAATTAAACCTATCACACATTCTCTCTCTCTCTCTGTATCTCTCTCCCTCTCTCTCTGTGTACCGTGTATGTACGTTTTGTTGCAAGGTGATTGTATGTATAATAGGATGTGTCAATAAGATTTAGATCCAAGGATTCTGATGAAGGTTAAACGGTATGATTGGACGTGCGGTGATGCTTTGGAGACTCTGACGTCATCAGTCATATTTATAAACATTCCGATAAATCTAATTGATGACGTCACCTCTTATCACTGCATATACATGGTCACAATATAAACAGCCGACTCTAACAAAGTCTAAGGAAATGCAGAGATGAAAGTGGTTCAAAGTACTTGACGGATGTCCTGAATTGCAAATAAGCTGCTTACAAATATATTTGTTTACCTCGTGATTGAAATTTAGTTCATTGTTATGAACAAACATGTTTTGGAACGCCCTACTGATCTTTAATATTCGATCGGGACGGCACTTCGGATCGCTTCCAGCTCACTTTCACCTCTTTAACTGTCTCTTTGCAACTAAAAAAACTATATTAAAAGAACTTCACGGGTTGAATTCATGTTAAAATATCAATTGATGCATCTTGCATTCATGGTTTCTTTGACATTTCTCACTTCTTTAGGCCTTCCTACATTTATTTTCTGTTTCCTTGATGACGTCATTCACAAGGCAAAAAAGGAAGAAAAAACCTTATTGACACACCTTCAATAAATATATATGCATTCACCTTGTCTTGTTGTTTACCCTATTTGTAATATAATCATATGTTATATAAACTCCTTAAATGATAATATAAAAAATAATATTTTCCGTCAGAAAACAAAACGTCGTCCTTGATTCATTTCTCACTACGGGGGGGTTCTTTGCTTCTTTTCTTAATATATACGCCAGCCATTACACTGATTGTTCCTAAGTGTGTACATACATCATCACGCTCTAAGTAGTTGTAATCATCCTTACAATTATTATTGTTATTATTATTATTATTACGGAATCCCATTGTGTGTGTTTTTTATATTTTTTTCTCCTCCTTCTATCCATTTAAGTGGTATTAAACAATCACAATGCTACAAGAACAACTAATATCTCAAAGAGAAGAAGAAGTAGTAAAAATAATAATAAACTGTTAAAGGTTTTATTTTTGGGGTTGACAGACTTCTCTTTCCTTTTCCTCTTTTCCTTTTCAAACAGCGCGGGAATAAGAAGTAGTAGAAAAGAAGAAGAAGAAGAATAGGAGGGTGTTTGACTATACAAAGTCAAAATATGTATTTCAGAGGCTCTTATATCTATATTAATATGTATGCTGAGAGAGGGAAATCACACCTACTTCTGTGTGTGTTTTTTATAGATATGCCGACAAATAACTACATTCTTATTATCATCATATTTTTCTCCATTAATAATCACTTATTTAGACTGTGCTTTTTTATAGAGTCATCCTCTGATTAGAGGGGGGCGCTTCGAGGAACCTTCTAATTATTTACCTTAGAAGGAAAGGTTGGAGGGGGAGGCTTGGAAAAATCAAAATACTTTAAACTTAGTGAATGAAGACATGAAGAAGACGCCTACTTCTAAGGGGAGACACGGAATGGGTTGCGCTACTTAAGAAGTTTATAAATTTTTTGAAACTAATCGAATGAATATATATATTTTTTGGTTTGATAGAATTGCATCCGAATGGACATGAATAAGCATTATAGCAATAAAATTAGTAATCGAACCTAGGATCTTATCAATGACGTTGACCAAAAAATGACCTTCCTCTCTCGGGAGTCGAACCTGCGCCTTCAACATTTAAAGTTGAACACGCTTTAATACACTGAGCAATCGCGCTCCTTTTAACACTGGATAGAACGTTCCTTCTGTTCAAAGACCTAAGCGTTCTCTCGGGGGAGGTCTTACTCGACTGTGCCATATAATACCAAAGGTGTATGTGAGAATTTTCAATGAAATAGCTACAAATCCTTCTATCGAGCGGAGGAGATCAATAGCATATAATGAAATTTACTGGTGGCTGATTTTCGGCTCTGACCTGACAAATCATATAACGTCAAGACTCTCTCGGGTTTGGGGTGCCGCTCAGCGTATTTTATGGAAATTAAAACCAATTTACGACACCAATACAACTGTTGACGTCATTAGACAGAACGCCAACAAGAGTTTTTACTTTCGAAATCTACCACGACCAGAGAGTTTGGAGGAAGAAGCCATCAAATCTAGAATCCTTACCATTCATGACCTCCACAAAGAAAATATATTTTCGGATGGACGATTTAAGTATCCTTTGACAAGGACATCTCAACAACAAATTCTTTGTACACCTTGGCATTTGAAAATGTCTCCTCCATCTCATAAAGGAGAGGTGGACAAAATTTGCAAAAAATATTTGAATCTCCTTGGCCTCCCCTCAAAATGGAACAATCGGATTCTTGAATCATTACTTGGCATTCATGATGGAAGGAAATTCACTTCTCAATTGATGATTTCGGCCGATCTTTTGTTTTTTACAAGACCATGTAAAGATTGTGGGTGTTTATTCAACTCGACACTTCATGTATTTGTGGAGTGTCGTGTGGTGAAAATTCTAAAAGATTTTATTCTTTTAAACTCTCCTAATCTCCGTTGTGAATCTTCAAATGCTTGGAAAGGCATTGTTCTCTTCTGCCTCGGAAAGAACAACAAATCACCGGAGTCTAAGGCACTGACCTTTAGTATTTTAAACTCAAAGGCCCTGATATGTCAAAAGCTGTCCTTCAACGAACCCCTGCATCCCTTCGAGCTGAGGAACATATTTTGTCGGCAGCAGCAAGATATGCAGCTTTATCTTTGAAAATCCCCTCGCTGGAAGAAAGAGCAACGTGGACGCCTGCCGGAAGAATCATTAAATACTTCCCAAGTCTCTCCCTCCAACATCAAAAACTGATAAAAACTATTTCAAAAGATTATGCTAATATATAGCCTTCTGAATTTCTATGTTTTATTTTTAACATTTTTGTTTAGAGTTTTAAAATATTTAATAGTTCTGTGATTGATTGTAAAATGATTTTAAAAGATGATTTGTTTTGTTTTTTAATTTATATAATATTTTATTGTCTGTGTTCCTCCCCAGAGCAAAAACTTTAAACTATAATGTTTATTTATGTTTTTATAACGCATTTGCTTTGGGTTTATGTAAATGTCTAATCTTTTTATTTTTTACATAATAACGAACTGGTTAATTATTTAAAAAAGCGATCTGAAAATATAGAACATTATAAAATATAAGAAAAGAATATTAAAATATATATAAAATACAACAAAAACAATCATAAATATAAGTCCTATAAAAGAAAATATAATCCTATAACTCTTGATTTTGGTGTGTTCTTATATTGCCGAGGATGAAAATTGAGTGTCATTGCGAGGTTGAAACGTACTTGATCAGTTACTTTGGGAAGGAGTACGTTTAAGGATGACTCTTCTAGTAAACTCACCAATGAGCATCTTATTTTTTAACTTGGTAACCTCTTTTCTATGCTTGTATGATAATAAGTAATTTAAAATGTCTGAAACGTCGTTAGGCTCGTGCTTATTCTTAACGCTTAGAGATGATTTGAGCGTATTTACCGCAATTCAACATTATTTTTTGTCGATATTTCATTTTTTTTCTAAGGATCTATTTATCGTCAGTTAAGAAAAAATTATTTTTATGCGTGCGAAGAGTTGTTAACTTTAAAAATAATATATCAATAAGTCACATAGAAGTAGTCTTTTCAAAGGATTCGTAAATTGTATAGATGTAGTCTTATGAAACAAGTAGAAGAGTTCATAAGCTTGATATTCGGATCTCTGAGTTGATGTTCAATACTTCAACCATCCCCGTTTTTTTGACTTCCAACAGTTTTTTTTATCACCCACGCTCTTTTATATCCATCAATCACGACTCAGAAATAAGCCTGATATCCTCGAGCAATCTTGTACACCAAGTCCCTATTACCCGCCCAGCAGAGTTTTTATTCCATAAGGAGTCTTCTTTCGTAATAAACTACTGAAACGGTAATGCATTAAATTTTAATCTATTGTATTTGAAAGTTTATTTTCTTTATCAATATTTATAATACCAATGCCTTGGAGCATTTGTTTAATATAAAGGGTGAAGTATAGGAGGAGAAAAGTCTTCTTTTTTTTCAAACCAGTTTTAATATTAAATCACCAGAACAACAAATAACAACTATAGATAGAATATAGTAATTGTAAAAACGATATGAAAAGTAGTATGCTTTTATAACCAATATCAAAACCAGATCATAACAATCAAGTTCATGCCTTGAAAATATAGTTGTGTTCATATGCAATTAAGAGCTTTTATTAGCATTTAACTGTTTTCAAACGTATCTTTAATGGTGAAAAATAGTTCTTATAAAAGTTTTAATTGCTAAAAAAATAAGTCTATTGCTAGTCATATAAACGCCAAAGAATTGGGAACCATATTTATTTGAGGTACATACGGATATTTGGCGTTCAATTCCTTATACGGATTATATAACATAGATATATATCATCCGAGACTACCCTTCGAGGTGCGGATGTCCATTAGAATTTTCTTTGCCGCCTCCTAAGGATCTAGAGAAAGTATTAAAAAACTCTGCCCAATGCTATCTTAATCTTAATGTATATATATATATATATATATATAAGTGTACAGTGTGTTCCATCAGAAATGTAGTTTTTAAATTGCAAATTAGAAGTATTCAAAATAATTCAAATCGTATTATTGATACGCCATTTTGTTCATAAAGAGGGGATTTTTATCAATATATAAAAAACTGCATTGATTGTCAACCTGAAAAATGTTTTCTGAACTTGAGAATAAATGGATAATTCTGCAGTTTGGCAAAACACCTTCTCCTTCCACAGTACGCCGAGAATTTATACTTCACTTCAAGATCAATGGGAAGGCGGCGAAATCTAACCAGCTGATCCAGTTCACAAGAATTCTTGATCATTTCAATAAGACTGTTTCCATCCACAAGAAAAAACAAATGAAAACAAAATCAAAAAGAACAGAAGCAGTGGTTCAGGAGGCAAAGAGTTTCTTTGAAGAAAACCCCAGTTACTCACTCAGAAAAGCTTCTCAGTAAATTTCACCCACCAAAACAACGTTGTGGAGGATCGTAAGACATGATCTTCAATTCCATTTTTATTATTACACTTCAGTTCAACCATTAACTGATAACCACAAAGCGCAGAGAAGGCTGTTTTGACAGTGGATTCTGCAGCAACCATCCAACATTGTCGATAGAATCATAGGGACTGACGATAAGTTCTTTTGCCTCCATCAAAAACTACATCGAAAAAATGACGGAGTTTGGACAAATGAAATTCCTCGAAATATCTGCGAAAAAAATTATAGGAATGATGTTAAGGTTGATCTTCGTTGCCATGATTAATGTAATGGTTCCAATCGCTCATGCATTCCTTGAAGATGATGGCCATTTTTCGTCAGTTAATGGTGTTTCATATCTCAGATTGCTCCAGGATATAATTTGGCCCAGGCTGCGCCATTCTGCAACTCGTTCTTCACTTTAGTGGATGTAAGACGGCGCTCCACCACATTGCACCAAATGCAGCTTTAGAATTTCTAAATGAAAAGTTTCGAGGCCGAGTCATCAGCAGAAGGACGGAAAATCCCTCGCCAGCTCACAGTCCAGATCTCAACCCTTTGGACTTCCACTTCTGGGCTGCAGCACAAACTCGAGTTTATAAGGAAATACCAGATTCCATTGAGTCTCTCATACAATGTGTCCAAACCTTCGCTGAAGGATATAGCCAGGAGACGATCAAAAACGTTTGCAAAAATGTCCTGAAGCGTGCGTCGTTCTGTCTTCAGGCTGGAGGGGTCATTTCCAGCAACTTTTGTAAGGCTTCAGATGTGCCTCTTATGATATAAGACAATATTTTTTTATTAATCATAAAAATCCATTCTTTCCTTTAAAATGATGTATCTATGAGGGACTTGGACGAATTTTAAGTACTTCTAATTCGCAATTTAAAAACTACATTTCTGATGGAACACACTGTATATATATAACATAAATATATTTTTAATTGCAATAATTCTTATTTATATCCAGTCGGATGCAATTCTATCGAACCATATTGGCAAAAAAATTATTTTCAAAAGAGTTAAACCAAACTTTATTACAATGTATTTCTTTGTTTATTAAAGCCCGGATCTAATCAGCACTTGTCTCGAGGCCTTTCAAGTGTCTATCTATCTGTCTGACTGAGTAATTAGCCCCTCTCACCATTCATTTCTTCATCCTTCCCAAGGGAGCAATTGCATTTTGGGACGTGCTGAGGGGGTCCCCATGGAGAAAAAAAGAAGAAACTTCTTTCCGTCTTGGTTCTTTTAACACTAAATGGATTAGATGATAAAAATAATAATAATAATAGTTTTGAAGCCTCTGTAACTTGAGAAGATTCCTTTGCTACAATCTCCTCCTTCTGATATATACGGGTTACTACTAAAAATACTAGGAACAATAAAATAGCTTGGCATCACATTGGCTGATGTAATATTTATTGAATTGTCTGAAGTCAGTATAACGTCAAAATGATTGTTTATATTTTTATACTTTTGACATGCATTAAATCCGGCAGGGGTCGTTGTTTTCGGGGAAAAGGAAGGGCGCCAAAAGAATCATCAATAGAGCCTTTGGACTAAACCCCCAAATGTCATTTGTATTTGTGACAGCTAAATATATAAATATATATATATTACAATGGATATGTACACATACATATAAAGCAAACTGAGGATCAGAAACGAATTTACACTTCTTGTGAGCTTCCAGGATTTCAACTCAAAAATGCTAAAACAATGCTGATAATTTAACATCAAGCTTAATTAGATCCTTTGGTACTCTTAAAATGATTTTACCCTCCGAAAAATCGTATCACAAAGACAATTAACTATAACGATTGTATTTATAAAGATACTTTAAAAGCCATTTGACTTAACTCTTTATATATTCATTTGTTAATTGTGCTTTTATGGTTGGAAAGTGGTTTTACATGTTAGATTGGTTGTGAGGAGCATAGTTTAACTTTAGATCAATGATATTTATTTGTTAAATATGTTATTCTTCTATGTACATACATCCAAAAGGTGTATTTAAAAATCAAGTAAAAAAAATCACGGGGGAATTTAAAAAAGGAAACAAGTTATAAATAATATAAACTCGTCAAATGGATTTTTTTTTGGTTCAATTATATGCTATCTAAGCGCCCTCTTTGAGACTGTATGAGCAAATTAATAGGCCATCTGCCCCTCTTGTGTGAGTGTGTATATGTATATGCCTGACTGCTATACCTACTATCAATAATATTAAAGGGAAATAATCATGGATGTCCATTGTGGGTCTTCAATGTTCTTCTAATAAAATTAATATTCTCATTGAATTTCTTTTTTTCTTCTCTCTGTCTTTGTTTTGATGATGGCTGTTATTGTGTGTATAAGTATGTGTGAAAGAGAGAGAGAGAGATACAAAGGAAGGAATGAGGCTTTTAAGATATCCATCGGCGGGCAATGGTAAAAGGGAATAAGAAAAAGAAAGAAATGAAGTAAGGAGGCGGAGCTAGCTACAAGAAGCTGGAGAAGCAATTCAAGCAGGACAACAACACCAGTAATAGTAGTAGTCACTTGAGGCTTCCTGTGAGAAAAATAGGATGGCTTTTTTACGAGAAGTGAAGGGTTCAATATAGAGAAAAATATGCTCCTAAATACAATCTTAAAAGCTAAGACTTCTCTCACTAATGGTATTTGAAGAATAAAGGTTATTATTCTTAATTACATACAAAATAAAACACATCATATACATAAAATCATTGAGACCTTGACAAATCTATCTTCTCTCCTTACATAAGAGCCTTTTCAGGGTCGATATGTTTATACGGAAAGGGGAAAGTCCGAGAGACTTCGATGTCTTTCCTAAACAGATCCAGACAAAGAACTCCATCCTCCATAGAGACTTTGGAGAGACATATTGAGGATAACTAATACTCTTTCAGCTCATCGCATTCTCATTCGAATTGATCTAAAAGAATGGTCCTGACGTACTTGTCACAGCATGTCTGTCCAAGACTGAGGAGTCTTGAACGTGTGATTATCAGTGTCTTAATCCAGAGAGAAAGGAAGATATCACTTTGGTAAGTTCTTATTGCAGCTAGGTCTTTTGGCAGGTAGTCTAGCTTTATACTATAATGTTTATTTATTTATTATTTTTGTAAACAATTATATCGTTCTTTTTTACTTTGTATCGCTCTGTTACAATTGAAATTAATACCTTAGTAAAAAAAAGCCAGATATTTGTCAGAAATCGGTTGTGTCTCTATATTCGTATAATCTTGTCGATGAATTTATAGTGTATAGAGACCAGTCAAAGATCCTTGTTCAGGACCTATGATCGTGGAGGGCTTTTGATCTCTTTTTTCATTGTCTATCTCAGCTTCCGAAGACATGCTTTGCCTTTTGATCAAGACGTTTGTCCTTCGTTTAGATGGAACTCACCATCTTAGTAGGCATTTTCTCTATCCCAAGAGAGTAGTTCCCTTTGGAGATAATTTAGGACCATGGAAGCCCTAAGTGATATCCTCATATCCTTGAATGCCCTTCTTTATTCAGCAAGTGAGTGAACAAGAAGACTGAACCCACTATTCAACAACTTATGTGGGAGAGGATTTGATGATTGTCTCTCGTCTAACCATTAGTTTTTCTACTCCTTCCATCCATCACAAATATCTATGATGATCATGTATCTATATGAACATACACAAAACATGGACTTTTTTGCCTATATGGTTCGATAGAATTGCATCCGACAGGATATAAATAAACATTATAGCATTCAAATTAGTCACTCGAACCTAGGATCTAATCAATGAGGTAGACCAAAAATGACCATCCCCTCTCGGGAGTATTCGAACCTGCGCCCCAACATTGAGAGTTGAACACGCCTTAACACTCATGGCTATCGCACTCCCTTAAGACCATTCGTTTAGATGGAACTCATCATCTTAGTAGGCATTTTCTCTATCCCAAGAGAGTAGTTCCCTTTGGAGAGAGTTTAGGACCTTGGAAGCCCTAAGTGAGATCCTCATATCCTTGAGTGTCCTTCTTTATGCAGCAAGTGAGTGAACAAGAGCTGAACTCACTATATGTCGGAGAGGATTTGATGATTATCTTGACTCTCGGCTAACCATTAGTTTTTCTACTCCTTCCATCCATCGCAAATATCTATGATATTTATAGATATTTATATGAGCATAAACAAAACATGGACATTTTTATTCTTCTATTCTTATGGATGAAAAGATGAATCCTGACCATAATTCCTTGATAAAAAAATGTATTTTTTCAAACACTTCTAAACTTCAAACATAATATATGAAATGAAACATCGCTGGAGACTAAGAACATTCAATCTCTTAAACTCTCAATAAGACCTCAAACCGAATAGCTCCAAGACATACAATTAATTTATTTTAAAGTGTGGTTTATATGTTTCAAATACGATATTTATTAATATTGTCTTATTATTACATTGAAGTTTTTTGCGAAAAATGTATTTAAATTTTATTCATATAATATATTTTTTACCTTGATTAAATTCCTTGAATTTTTTAGAGCCTTTCATAGTAATGTTTTTTTTAGTTTGGACATTGTTTAAGAGTTTTGATGTTATACTATCCAATCATATGTACGCATATCAATAAAGCAAATACAATTATTAAAGATCTCTGATGTAAATTGTTCCTCTTGGATGTATACAGGCGACTTAATCAGATTTTATCCGTCCAGTTCAAGGCAATATCTCAATTTCTTAAAAAACTTAATTAAGGTTGACAAAAAATTTAAGAAGTTAATAAATAATATTATAATTACCCTTTCTGCGGAAGTGATTAAACCTGGGAATTTCAAATTTTATTATACCATATTCATTATACAATGTTTTGTATAATGCATATTAAATTTGTTCCCACATAAAGATGTTCCATGCTATGAATATCATAAAAGAAGGTCTAAAGGATAAAATAGGAAGGGATCTGAGCCCAAACGAGATCCTGTATGGTTTTCTAACTAAGGACCCTAAACTGAGACTGGCATCGAAAGTCATCGCTGAATTCCAATCTATTCTGGCGAGGGCCAGGTTCAAAAACCACCAAATTTCCACAAGGATAGCAGAGGTGGATTTAAAAGAATATCATATCTCTTAAAACATTTTTAAAGATGCATTTACATTATAATTTTTATAAATCATATGTTTTTTAAACCATATTTCAAAAATTACTTGTCTTTCTCCTTCTAGTCATAGTATAATATGTAGTTATTTTTTTGTTGATTATTATGAATTTATTGTGTGATTGAATAAATGTATGTCCCCCATTGGGATTTAAAAAAAAAATGTTTTGTAACTTTTATTTGAATTTAATTTGTAAAGAACAATTTTTTAATTATTGTTATTGTCTGATGTATTGTGTTTTGTTTTAATATTGATGAATAACTTTTATATTTAAGGAACTAGTTTTATACTACAATGTTTATTTATACATTATATTATGTTTAATTTCTCAGAATAAATAAAGTTATGGATTTAAAAAAAGCAAATACAAAATCATTTAAACTTTCATTTATTTATGGTTACTACAATATCAATAATATTAAATTTGTTCCCACATAGAGATGTTTTCAAAATAAAAAACAATTCTTAAAAGGATAAATATTGTCACCATAGTTATTTTTTAATTGTTTTGAGAGGATGCTTCAAAATATTTGAGTGTGGTTCCCTCTCTGTATTTATAATATTTCAGTATAAAGACACATTTTACCTCCATTCAAGGACATTTTGAGAAGGTAAAAACATAATTTAACAATAAACTAACTGGTACTCTCAAGGAGATTTTAGCTATCAGCTCTATTTATCGTTACATTGATGGCCGTTTCTTAAATAATATTGTCAAATGAATAAATATTTTATGATAAACATGTTTAATACATATAATTTTAGCGAAATAAGCCTATTTATAAACTTTTAAAACATTTATTAGAGACGACTTGAGCTATCTCTTTATGAATACAAATCATTCGTTTGCTAAATTTTGCTTCTAAGAAGGAAACGTTTTAATTCTCTATTAGTAAGTTGAGGGCATTGAGCGATTAGAACTGGATTTCTTAACAGTTTACAAAGAGATAAATGGAAGCTTCAAGGACTACTTAGCAACTGTTGATTGCGATAATCGCTTCCCTTGAAAGTTACCGAATCCGTGGTTCGCGAAACATACATTCATTTGTGGTGATATTTAAGCATGTCAATGAATTAACGGTCACCAAGGCATTTAATAGATTCGCAAAAATATCAACTGATGGAATAATTTGAGCTCCAATTATGTTTAGAATGTAATATAAGTAACATAGATGGCACTCGGGGAGCTGATCTTTTCACGGTATATTCAATCCAATGAATACGTTTAATATGACGTCAGACTTAAATTAAGTTTCTTAATAGGAGTAAGGATCATCATCAGTCGAATCATCAGGCAACTGAGCGTAGGCTCACTCAGTATCTTAATATTATACACTATTATATTGTAACGTTTATCAAATAAACAATCACCAAAGAGAAACGAATATATTAAAATACCCATTCTCTCTCTGGGGTACACCAGCTAGAATTACAAAATCGAATAACATAGCATAGATGTGCTTTATCTTTTGTCCAATCATTGATACCATTTATATTTTTAAGGTTCGTAAAAGCGTTAGCAAGTACTGTATGTAATATATACAACACAAAGTAGATAATTAAACTCGTATGACGTCACATTATTGAACCAATGGGATTGTATACCAACATAAACATTCACCTTCGAGTAACGACAGCAATAGCCTGCATCACATCTGACCTCACTTTACATATGTATTCATACAAATGGATTGGATACCCAAATAAATATTCACCTTAGAGGTAGGACAGCAATGATCTGCACTACAAATGACGTCACATTACATAATTGTATATTCACATAAAGGTTCACCCTAGAGAAATGACAAAATAACCGCATATGACGTCACACTAATTAGATTTACAAAATTGAATTGGACGGTGTCCAGAGGAAGTGGCCCGGGAAAATACGGCCTAAATGACCCATGACAAAAAATGGCTCAGGAAGAAATGTCCTGAGATAGAAAAGGAAAACGATGACTCATAGAATAAATGGCCAAAATGCATGGATAGGCAAGTAACTGAGTAGAATACAACTAAGTATTGATCAAATACTATTTCTCATATAAATAGAGTAAATAAAGGCAAAAATAATTTTATTTTAGCCATTATCCATAAATGATTTCCTTATTACTTCCGCCGAAGGAGGTATTGTTTTCACTGGCGTTGGTTTGTTGGTTGGTCTGTTGGTTGGTTTGTTGGTTGTTTGTTTGTCAGCAGGATAACTCAAAAAGTGCGGAACAGATTCGGATGACACTTTGTGGAGTTGTTGGAAATGCCAAAAGGAACAAGTGATTAAATTTTGGCATCTCTGAGTGCTTCTTTAAGATGCAAAATGAGCTAAATACTAATAAATATTTCAAGTTAGCCTACTCTGCCAATAGATGTCGCTGTGCTATGCTCTCCTCTTTGATGACGTCAGTTTCTTTTTCTTTCCATGTACCTCTAGAGTGTAAATAAAGGGACAGTGCATAGAGGGTTGGAAATGACAAAAAGACCAAGTGATTCATTTGGTGGGGATCGGCGGAGGTTTGCACTCTCTGAGTGCTTCTAGTTGAAATTGTTATTAGGCAGTGCAAATATCTATTTGGGCCATTTTTCCATGGGTCATCCTTTCTATTTTGGGTCATTTCTTCTATGCCGTATTTTACTTAGTCATTTCTTCTTAATATCGAATTGGACACATGAATAAACAAGAGCGAAAAGGCAACAACAATCTACGTCACATAAGAAGTCACATAACATAGATCTAAACAATGGTATTGGAGGCCCAATTAAACATTCATCTAAAAGAAAGGAAAACAGCAGTCTGCACAAAATCTGACGTCACGTTACATCCATTCATACAATGAGAT
Organism: Caligus rogercresseyi; assembly: GCA_013387185.1. Lineage (NCBI taxonomy): Eukaryota > Metazoa > Arthropoda > Copepoda > Siphonostomatoida > Caligidae > Caligus > Caligus rogercresseyi. The sequence goes on along the minus strand of CP045893.1, from coordinate 26,609,350 downwards.
TATATATCCTTTTTTTCGATTATTACTCGGATTCTTTTGTGTTTTATAAAATAGAGAAATCAAACGGTAAAAATCATGTTTTTAATAAATACTTATCATGAGCTATCATGAGCTCTTCTATGAAACTATGTATATTATTGAACTTATGGGAGTCAGGTATCATAGGAATCGGGTTTTTTGTTTGTCTTAGACATTCTGGAGTCCTTCAGCCATCCTTAGGGAGGGGAACACCAAGGAACCACAATGTCTAGAGAGAAAAAAGTAGAAAAAATATGTATATTCAGTCTCATAACAAATTACTCTGTACTTAGGAGGAGGGGGGAAACCATGTATAGTGCTATGTATCTCTTCACTAACTAAATAAATAAATAAGGGGTCTATGGGCGCCCTCTGGCTTCAAACACGAGAAGAAGGAATATATTGTTTTCATAGCCTGGACTTTTTCATTCTTCTTTTCGAAAAAATATTTAAATATATACTATATATACTGGTTTTTAAGGTTTTACAAAATGAGAGATAATTTTTCTTTAGTTGACCACTTAAATAATATCCGCATGGAACATTTCGGTTGGAACAAATGGAAATACACACCTTTATATACTAAAAATTAGTAAATAAAACTTTTTTATTTTGCCACTATCGACTCAAACGATAGTGGAACGAATAACCTTTCAGAATAACTACTAAATGGTGTATTTACCCAAATATTGCCGTCAGAACTGTGGACGAACCACACATATATATATATATATATATTATATATATAGATATATATATATATAGATATATATATATATATATATATAGATAGATAGATAGATAGATAGATAGATATCTAATGTAAAAAACTCCCCTCAACCCCCCACATTCAATCCAAGAGTAACTCTATCAAGGGTTGTTTATACTAAATTAGAATCCTAAAATATGATTCTAAAATTTGAGATGGGTTTATTTCAAATATTATTTATATTTGACACAATTTAAAAATATTTTGCCACTAAAATGACACTTAAAAGGCGCTAGAATTAAGTAAACCCTTTAAACTAATATGCTTCCCGTCTTCTTCAAAGACGATCTTTAATAGTATAAAATGATTTTTAAAGCTTGTCAAACGTAGATAATAGTTTTTGAATGTTTTCAAGTTATCTATATTCTAAAAAAACGTTGTCATACAAAAACATTCTTTGTTTATGTTCTTATTTGATGCTAAATTAACCCTTTGAAGCCCAGGAAATCAAATTAAACAACGCCAACAGTTTCAGGAGCGTTGAATAAAAGTTCATTAGTAAAAATCAGCGAATGAATTATTAGACTCATGAAAAATCTACGATGAAATTTAATTGTTGTTTCGTTTTAAAATCAATTGTAAAAAGGATGCATATTATTTCAATCATTATCATATTGTGTCAGATAATAATCAATGCATATCTTGAAGTGTCTATCAAAGAAGAATCCTTTGATGCATTTTATCTTAATGAATATTAATGTATGAACAAAAAAACGATTATTCAGCCCTCTCAATAAAAATTCCCAATTCATCTGCGACCTCATGGACATGGGCCGGAGATTTGATGAAGTTTATTTCTTCAACTTCTCTCGAATACCTCAAACTCATCAAATCGACAAAAAGACCACATCGACGTTTTATATTGAATAAGAAATAATTTTTAATAAGTCATTTTATTTATTTTATTTTAGACTGTAATTTTGATTTATAATGTTCATTTATGTTTTGTTTTTAACGTAACTGTCTTCAGATTGTATTTTTTATCTCGTACTTTCTAGTGTATTGCTATTTTTTTACACTATATGGATTTGTAGCAAATAAATGAACATCTTAACCAAAAAAAACGAAGGCTGATAAATTTATTATGTGGGAAACATATAAAATGGATAGAATAAATAAATATTTTGGCTATTACGTAATTGTTGTCGCTATTCTTTTATTTTGTCATATATTTAGGGATAGAATAGGAGTTAGAAACTCAACATACATTATATATTTGAGTAATTTTTCGCTCCACAAATACGGAAATCTCTGATACGTCCATTGGCTTTCAAGGCTATTTTAAAAAACACAAAAACTTATTATAAATCAACTTACAAGAGCCTAACATTTATGTTGAATTTAATGGGATGACAAAATCCGTTTGGATACGAATAAGCATTATAGAATCATAATTAGTCCATTGAACCTAATATATTTTGAATGAGATTGATTAATAGATCTTAAGCTCTGGAGAGTTGAACCCTCATCATGGAAAATTGAGCATGCTTCCACTGAGCTAACACACTCTCTTTTTATAACACTATGGAATAGGAAAAAACTTAATATCTTCGGGATGCATTCAATGCAAATTATACTTCGATAATGGTTGCTGTCATTTTATGTCTCATTCGATATCCCAACTTATATTATCTCAAGACAAATGTCGACTCCACCAGAGATTTAATTACTTATTCATGATTACTCTTCTCAACATGTGATTTTAGAGTTACCAGATTAAATGTAATTTTTTTTAAACAAATTTCTTGTTCTATAACGACGGGACGGACACCACACATTAATTGTGCCCATTTACATTTTCCCTAAACGATTACACACCCACAGAGAACCTCTTGCAACCCCAATTGGGATCGGGACCACAAATGCAAGAATGGCTTCTCTAAAGTAATTATTAGTATCACATATTTATGTATATATATATATATATATATATATCAGGAAACGACCGGGATTAAAAAATTTCAAACCGGGCCGGGACTTTAATATATTTTCGTTCCTTCGTCATTCTCAAAGTGACGACATTTTTTTATAAAAGATTTTCCTTAAAAAAGAGTGACGACGTTTTTAAGAAACGATTTTCCTTTAAAAAAAATTGGAAGAAAGTTATGACGTTTTTTTAGCAAGTAATTTTTATATATTTCTTTTAATTTGAAAAAGTTCGTTTCTAAAAGAAAAAAAGATCGACACTTTCAGAATGAAGAACGACCGAAAGTCCAAAAAGTCCCGGCCGGTCTGGGACTTTTAGACACTGGGCCGGGACACTAAAAAAACAGCGGAACCCGGGCCGGATACCTCGTCGTTTCTTTAATATATATATATATATATATATTCTCTTAGTAAATAAACTAATAGGAAAATATTTAGCAACTATTCTCCAATAAATAATTTATTTGAGAAAACTCTATTCAATATGTTTTTGTGACTCATTGTTCCATGGAAAAATAATCAATTTTTAAATATGGGAAAAATATTACTTCATTAGAAATAATTTACCTTTAATCTCATAATGGAGATATCAATGAGAAAGTATTCTGATGATTCTGGATCTTACTTATGACGAATAAAGGGGAGGCGTATTCCGAGTTAATTGAGAAGTTGGAAATGAACATCTGCCCCCCCCCCCCTTTGGATTAGAGGCCTTCTGTTTGTATGGAGCATTTTTGAAATCATGTGGGGGGTTCATTATTGTAAAGAGGCTTTTTGATGACATTCCTAAATATCCTTAAGCCGGAAGCTAATTGAGAAATAACAGTATTCCAAGGTCCTAGCAGATACAAGGGGTTGACTAACTCCCTCCGTGAGCTTTTTATTATTTATTTGCTTTGCCATCCTGTGCAAATAAATGTTTGTGTATATTTTCTGTAAAATGAAATGAAGTAGTGTTTTCAATTTAAGATTAAACAAAAGGTTTTTTTAACATATTCAAAACAAACTTCAACAGAGGACTTGAAAGGTGTTCATCATGGCAGAATCGCGATTTAAAAAATGTAATGTAATATTTTTATGGCAACAATCTCGGTAACACCAAGCCAGTATTATTTCAAATGAAAAGAACCCCTAAATACATGTCCTGGCTAGTCAATATCTACGTCAGAGGCTTTGAGATTAAAATTGTAAAATATATACTACATGAAAAATGTAATTAAAATAAAATGTTCTTTCTTAATCACTTACAATGGCTGCAAGAATCTTATTCTATGTAATCATATGGATGGAAACAATGGAATAGCATAATATAAAAACAGCCTCTATATTTGCTATAGAGTTCTCGAAATAATAAAAGGGCATACCAAAAGAAAAAGATCCTCTAAACAGAAAAATATTGACCTTCTTCTTCATTGACAAATTAAAGGTCGATATAAAATGTGATAATATAGTTTGATATGGTTTAATTTTTAATATGTATAATACGTCATTTTGCGCCAACTCGACACTAAAATTTTTTAATTGTCAAAAATTTTATATATATATATATATATGTGTGTGTGTGTGTATTAGTGTTTTTCTTCATTTTAGCAAAGTGTTTGAAGTTGGGGGTAAAATAAGTATAATATAAGAAAAAATATATATAAAGATTCTATCATTTATAGTATATATCATATAAGTGCAAAATACTTTTATACCAATAGAATATTTATCCTTAATATTATTTAAGTACGTAATACAATAAATATATATTTAATAAAAGTTTATAATCAATGACATGCTTATTATTATTTATTTAGCCCTATAAACGGTTCTAGTGTTGCCTGCATAGCCAAATTCATAAGTCTTCATTACGTTTCATTAGACGTAATTGGACAAAAATAAAATAGACTTAGAACCACTAATATCATTGACTTTCCTACGGAATAGAGTTATAACATTACTAATACTGATAATAGTAATAATAATAATGGCCAGCTTGCCAAGGGTTCATCTTATTTCCTACCGAACATGTTGTTCCTCCTCTTGTACCAGGTGCAGTCTCTCTTTTCTGATCCAATAGAGAAGATTAAGAAAGGAAGAAAAAAGGAGAATTGTTGTCACTACTACGTACCTACGATTACCATTATTGTTGTTATTATCATTGGTTCTTAGGAAGACAAATAATAATAATAATACAAGTTGCGGGATCCTAGTAGAGTACAATACCTATCAAACACATTATCTCTTAAAACCAAATGGCCTTGCTCCAGCGTAGTCTTTTTGATACGCTCCAGGAGTGCTCAAAATATACACATACTTACAAACAATGGGATTAACTCTTCTTCTCGTTGGTGTGTTTGTGGATGTTTTATATGGTATTTAATCCCATTATTTAGTGTGTGTAAATATTTAAGTATAAATACATCAGGAAACGACCGGGGCACCTTTTTTTCGCCGGGACCCGGGCAGGGACTTAAATTTTTCAATTCGGGCCGGGACTTAATATATATTTTCGTTCTTTCGACATTCTGTGACGACGTTTTTTTTAGAAAATAATTTCCAAAAAAAGTGAGGACGTTTTTTGTAGAAAAGAATTTCTAAAAAATCTAAGAAAAAGTCCCGGCCCGGTGTCTAGAAAACCGGGACACTCAAAAACAGCCGGGACCCGGTCGTTTCCTGATATATATATATATATATGGCTCAGGCTAGTCTCTTTGCTGGGGACTGTTGGGGCTGTTGATAGGTTTGTAAATGTAAATACTTCAAAAGTTTTTTATATGAATATATATATTTTTTAAATAAATAAACACTTAGATACATAAATGTATGATATAGTTTTGATACCATGAATACATATCATGTTGTCGTTTTGATTTTCATCTTTAAACACATCAATGGATTTCATACGACCAAGGACAGATGCATGAATGTTATAACAACGAAAAAATGTAACCAGCCTTTAAAGATAGTATGAACATTATTATTTGAAATATAAAATAATATTTTATCCCTTTTCATATAAAGAAAGAAAAAAGTATACATTATAAGTATGATTATGAATACAAGTTATAACGATACTGCCACTGATTTGTAGAAGGTCATATAAATTATAGTTACTAAAAAACGGACGCATGAGAATAGATATGATAGACTGATAAATCCCTTTTGCAGTTTTGTTCTCATAGTTCAAAGCCTTAAATACTATATTATCAAATCCAGTTGTGGTCCTAGGAATTTGAGGCCATGGGTAAAGTGTTTTTTTTGGGGTCCTCAAAAACATATTTCTACCAATATTATGAGTCAAGGGGCTCCTGATTGGACGAAGATGTTCAATTTTGTCACTTACCAAGAAAGGTTGGAGTGCCCGTTATCACATCATAAAATTCATTGAAAATTGTTAACAAATTTGACTGTCCAATGGCAATTGAAGTTCAAGGTGTTATTTCCCCGTTCATATTGAAGTTGTAGGAATACATCTCCTCGTGACTGGCTTCGTGCAAACTATACTTGTATAGAATACCAGACATGTATATTTCATGTTTTATGCATATTGAAACATATATAATCCTATATTATTATTAACTTATAAAAAAAAAGTTAATGGTGCTAAATATGTTTGATGACGTAATATGTTAACCTTGTCATTCTTCCTACTTGCCACCGATATGACGTCATTTAGATCACTGTCAGCTCTCTTGACAATATGAACATACCTTCTTTTTTTTTTTTTTCAACAGTTCAAGCAAAATTTATATATAAAAGCGATGCTAATAAGTAAAAATACAATATATAAACATTATAGTTCATAAATTTTAGCAACATACATGAACATACTAATTAATTTCTCAAAAAGTAAAACTTAAACTATTAACACATAAAAACTAAAACGAAGTGTAAAGGATCATTTAATTTTTTTAATTTCTTTAAAAGTGATTTTAAGGCATCTCTTAAGACGATGGAACGGGAGGGGACATATTTCACCAAATCGCCAGCTAGCGTCCAAGAGTTATCCGTGACCGAAGGGATCCGAGATCCAATGCAGCATACGAGCGGAGGCGGATATGCATATTGTCCTAAGGTCCAGCGGCTGCAGGGGGCGATCCAATGTAAGGCTCTTACGCTAAGTAGAGCGTTGTTAATGGCTTTTGTCCTCGCGGAAGCATTTTGACTTGAAAGGCGAAATAAAATAGAGGCTTTGCAGTACTTTCCAGCGTTAGGTGCATCCATGCCCCTTACATTTAGTTTTATAATCTCACCAATATGTCTACCGATCGACACTCTGCAAAGGCGTGAATTATTTTCCAGTATACCTTGGGATAAGAATTGTCACACACACAGTTATTTAATTGCACTAGGAATTATTGTGATAAAGACTTTATATATATATATATATATATATATATATTTATATATATATATACTATACTTAGTGCCTAACTCCGCGACCACTAACTGAATAAGGACATGTCATATAAATAATTTATTTTCCATGCCAACAGTATCCTTTGAATCCCTATTATCAATATCCATACTAAGTGCTTTTGGCATTGTCAGGTTTACCGTCGTTTCTTCTATATTCAAACCTTCCAAGACACATTCAAATACAAATATCCTCTAAGAGGCCCAAACCAAGCAAAGAAATGGATAATTAGAGCCATCTAAATTTTCTAAAACAAATGAGTTTCATTATGCGAGGTCCGAATTTAATCGCACCTTCAAAACTACAATTATAGATTGTTTTGAACGTTCTAGTAGTTCACAAATATATCTAGTACATAATATTTCATTAGGTAACTCAATTACTTTTTCAAAGTCCCATTTGTAAAGTTTAGATTATTTATCTGCAAGAATGATAATAAAAAATAAGTATTGATTGTGTTTCTGAGCGTGAAAAACTTTAATTAATATCAGTTGTCAACATTGAAAGAGTTCATTCAAAGGAATCGTTAATTAACGAACGTGCCCTTTCGTTAATTATATGAACGTTCCCTGAACATTGGAGGGCAAACAAATGCGAACTTTCCCTTTCGTTATTTGGAACGTATCCAGAACGTAATGACGGTGTCCAAGAGCGGACGTTCCCTTTCATTAGTTATAAGAACGCTCCCAGAACGTTAAAAGGATAAAAAGTGATATACACCCTTTCGTTTGTTATAGGAACGTTCCCCGAACGTTAGGAAGGCAACCAAAAGTGAACGTTCTCTTCTGAAAGTTGTCAGAACATTCCACGAACGTTAATTCCGTTAGTTGTTTTGTAAACATGAGGTAACGCTATTAAAACCTTCAGGTTTTGGTTGCGTTCGAACGTAACCTTTAGAAACCAAAAACTATCGTTAGAATAACGTTATGTGTTGCTTTGGGTATAAATTAAAGCGTCAAAATCAATTATATTAAGCATTTGGTGTCATTTTTAATGCATTTATTCTTTGTTCCCTTTCCCACATGGATACATATGCAATTAATTCCATTGATCACAAACTTTCGAGTACTAATATTTCCCCGCCCTGCCATATTACCCTTCAACACCAATCTTCCCCCCCAATGAAAAAGGGCTTTTTTCCCCTGATACGAACATGATAGAAAACATATGTTGAATATTCTCCTTCTACATTTGATGATTATTAGGTTGATGACAGGAGCTCAAAGTTTTTTTTTTCTTCTTTAAATAAATATAATGATAGTGTTAACATTTAGACTTATATCTTCTTTTCCTCAGGAGAGGGATCCCCCTGTTTTCAATCTATTTCTCCTTGATAGATCAGTTTCTTGAAGAATACAATAGAGAAGAAGAAGAAAAAAAGAAAGATTATTATTTGGTTATTTTTTTTCGTTTTTTAAAAGAAACCTTCTTAACCTCCTTGGATTCCTAATTGACTTGAAGAAGGGAAAGAGGGGTGATTCCCTTTGAAATACGTAGATGATGATAAATAGAGTTTATCCAAGAATTGTATACTATACTTAAAACATTTACATAAGAGAGAAAGAGTTGATCCCTTATTAAAGGAATAACATCTGGTATAATGTAGATGGTAAAGATAGATGGTTTACCTTCCTTAATCCTTGGAAGTTACAAAAATTAATAAACATAGGTCCTTGGACATCGAAGAATCATTTTATCATTACATATTTTCGAGCCTTTTTCGACGCTGCTAATATAAAATAAAACAATTTTGAATGCTTCATTTATTGTTTAAATAAAGAGGTACATTTTTTTTTAACTATAGAACGGCTTATGATGTATTTTCTTCAAACTATCGCTGCTGCATTATTTTTTGTGGTTAACCGAGGTATAACTTTATCTTTACATCTCTATAGAACAAACACATAACAAAATTTTATTCTTCCGCTTGCGGGTGGTACGTCATTAAAAATCCCTGGCAAGCAAGTAGAAATAGGGGTCTACTTTGTTTTCAATATACCTTGTAATCAATCTAACAACAAGGGATCATCTTATTTTTGTATGTTTTATTCTTTGTTATATCTGTATTATGCAGATAATACAAACTATACATATATATATATATAAACCTGAGGAATTGCAGTAATCAATATTATATTTTCTCTAATATTAAAATATTAGTTGTTTTAATCAACCAAACAACCACATAAGTAAGTTACCTTTTTAACCTTTCGATGGAATTGCAGCATCCTTATCGATATAAAAAGTCTTATAGCATTGAAAGTATTCCAAAGAACATAAATAAATGCATGGTTACAAGTGATTTAATATTTTTGTTGTGATAAATTACTATCAAAGTATTTTGTAATGTTTTACAGTTGACCAATATTTCGTTCATCTAATTATTGTAATTGTTATTCACGTTGACTGTTCAAATAAATATAATGTCTTAGAGCAGAGTGGTTCTGATATCTGCAATATATGCTTAATATAGCTACTGGTTTCTCGATCTATCAGTAAGGCTTTAGGCGTATTCAACTCTCAATGTTGGGGGCGCAGGTTCGAATACTCCGAGAGGGGATGGTCATTTTTGTCTACCTCATTGATAAGATCCTAGGTTCGATAGACTAATTTTAATGCTATAATGCTTATTTATATCCTGTCGGATGCAATTCTAACGAACCATAAAGGCAAAAAAAAAAAAAATAAGGGTTTTATATATTAAACGTATACAATCAGCATTGGAAGAGGCAACTACCTTATATTTTATGGAATTGTACAAACAAATAAAGCTAGATTTTATTTTTTTCTACTTAACAATATATAAAGTTTAATTGTCATTTTAATACATGTTTCAAAGCAAATTATATACAACAGTCTTATATGCCCCATCCCAATAGAACATGCTTGGTACAGCAAAGTGTCTTCTCTAATTATTGATCTCCAAACCCAAAAAAAGTAAACTTTCAAATACATAAGATGATATCAGCCATATTTAAAACTTCCAATTTTCGCAATGGACGTTTGGAAGATAAAATATTTCTTTTTACATCAGATTGCAGATATTATATATATATATATATATAGTCAAATTAGATATCTTATCTAAATTCATCTTAAGAACCATCTGATAACGCTATTAGGGGTTATTTCTCCGGTAACGCCAGCTGATAAATAGTTACTTAGAGGAGCATTAGCCACCCTTCAGTACCTATTTTAAAAACAAAGAGATTAATTGTTTTGAAAATATGTCGTGACATAATATTTTAATAAACTGCAAACACAAGCATGTTATTGTATCAAAACTGATTTCCCGGTTAGTTTGATAATATTTATCAAAATTAAATTACTATTATTAATATGATTAGTATTATAACTATGTATTTTTTGTCATATAGCATTAGATCTATTCTAATGTTACTCTTTAAAAAATCAAATATATTATTTTTTGCTAATGCAAGGCTTAAAAATTGAAGAAAATTGTTTTTGGAGCCCTGGAATGGAATTTTGAGCAAGGTAAACTAAACAACTAAGTGAGGTTTTATCCCCAGTTGCATGGATGACAAATCGTATGTGTATTTTTTATGTAAGGTTTGGGTGGGATATCATTAAATGACATTTGGGTCAAAATGATAACTATGCTTAAAATATAATTTATAGGTAAAATAATTTAGTCTCCAATGGTTTTTGGGATAAAGACAAAATTGATTTAAAATTTGTCTTGCGATTACCGATAACTAATTAAAATTCAAGACTCAAATGCAATAACAGTGTATAGATGTTTTTTATACTTAGTGACAAACAAACGATAACAATTCAAAAAAAGTAGACCTCATTTTAATGATTTTGAACGATTCCGAAGAGCCAACTTAAGGTATTTATTGATTATAACTTCTCAATTAAACAAAGAGTTCGGAAATTAGAATATTGTATATACATACATATATCATAAATTTAATTGATGAGCGATTATAGGTCATAATAATTCACCAGAATTTTCAAATGTATCAATTCTAGTATTTTTTGTGTTTCATTACTTTTATTTGGTCATGTTTATTTGTGTGCTTTACTGTTTGCCCTTTATTATACTTGTTAATTAATTGAATTTTAAGATGAAAATTCAGTCTCATCGCAACGATTCGTGGACCTTTACTTCAGAGGAGGTACGATACTTCCCATCAAGTTCCCCATCTCATTTAAAGATTTTACGTCGCATTTTGAAATATTCAAAGTAATTTATTATAATTATAATATTGGAGAAGCGTTTTTTTAAAGTATGACTTGTGCCATTTTATGTTTGATTAATTTTTATTGTATGTTTTAATTGTTGTCGTTGTTCTCCAAAGTATTCATTTTAGACTATAATGTCTATTTATATTTTTTAATGCAATTACTTTGGAAGTTTAAAAACTGAAATCAATTGAGAAAAAAATGTAATTTTATTGTATAGTTCGATGCTAAATTATAGACTATAAGGATTATTTTTTGTCTTTTGATTTGCATTAGCATCGTTTTTATATAATTGTGTTGTAAATATGTAAAAATAAAATAAAATTGGTCAGTTTTTCTTGAACTATTTTTTTCCTTGACATATATTTTCTTAACAATTTTTAACTTAACAACTGTTTCCATTGGCATCCATGAACACCCTGGCTGTTTTAAATGGTGTCCAGAACAAATGGTCAAGGAAAATGTGGCCTCGCAAGAAATTACCCAATATAGAAAGGTAAATGATGACTCAAGGAAAAATGCCCCAAATACATAGTTAAGCGAGTATAGAAGTGAAATACAAATAACTTTTGTACTAATACTAATTATTATATAAATTAAGTAAATGATGCCAAAAAAATTACTAAATTTTTGTAATTATTGATAAATGAATTCCTTGTTGTTGCCATGAGGAAAATATTTAGTTGGGCCATTTTTCGAGCTTCAACATTTTCCATTTCTATCTTGAGCCATTTCTTCCTAATACCCTAAAAAAGCCTTCATACAATATTAAGATATAAAATTTCATATTGGAAATTATCATTCATGTACGATGAATGAAAATAATAATATTCGCCATTCGGACTTTCCGTTAAAATATTCAATAATAAAAACTTATAATAAAAAACCTCTTGAATACCTCAAACTCATCAAATCGACAAAAAGACCACATCAATGTTTTATATTTCATAAAAAATAATTTTTAATAAGTCATTTTATATTATGGTTGCATCTTTAGACCGTAATTTTTGAATTATAATTCATTTATGTTGTTTTTTAACGTAACTGTCTTCAGATTGTGTTTTTTTTATCTCCTACTTTCTAGTGTATTCTTATTTATTTACACTGTATGGATTTGTAGCAAAAAATAAATAAAATATCATAAATATATATAATTCTTCATACTAAACAATAAATAAGAGACAAATAATTTTTCCAACATTTTATTAATAATTATTAAAATTCCTTTTTTATTTTTTATATTATTCGCGCTCTTAAAGCTTTCATAAGTAAGGGCCATTTTTTCCTAATGTCGTTCTAAATATAAATAAAAACAAAAGGCGTTGAATGGCTGCATTGTTTGAACAGTCAATGGTACTTAATGCTAGAGCAAGCAGCAGAAGCTTCTGAGCAGTTTTTCTATTCATTATATAATAGGATTCTAATCCCCCTACCCCAGGGGGTGCCAAGTGATGATTTTCGCTCTTATTTCCCCTCCTCACAGCAGAAGTATGCCCATTGTAATTAATAACAACATACACAATATATTTTTAGAAGTATCTCTTTTAAAATGGTGTTAGCAAATATGTATGTGTATATATAAATATAACATATTTTCTTTCTTTCTTTCTTTCTCTCGCACCAAATATGATCTCCATTCAGACTTTTGAAAAAATGAGGATTATGAATTCTTGAAATAGTTGTTAGTTCGTGGGTAGTTTTTTTAAAGTAATAATAGTCTTTGAACCTCAAAAATGGTATTTCAAAACATAGATGATGTACAGTCTTAAATGATATAATTTTTACTTCCTTGATACAACTTTAAATATATCAAAATAAAAAGAATGAAAAAATCTATATTAGAATAAATTGTCGGCCAACGAACTGATCTTCATCTACTGGCCGTATTCCATCACAAGGGATTATCGATAGAACAACATGTTAATACTAGTAGGAGTGCGATGGCCATGTGCGTTAAGGCGCGTTCAACTCTCAATGTTGGGGGCGCATGTTCGAATACTCCCGAGAGGGGATGGTCATTTTTGGTCTACCTCATTGATAAGATCCTAGGTTCGAGTGACTAATTTTAATGCTAGTATGCTTTTTATATCCTGTCGAATGCAATTCTATCGAACCATATATGCAAAAAAATGCTAGTTTACATGGCTATTGCTCTGTCAAGGAGTTTCAACAGCTTCATGGCCGTAACTGAATATATTCACCCCGGTACTCGACTCTTTTTTTTTTTGGACTGCCGAGTTCAGCTTAGATTAGAGCGCCGCGAATGGTTTTCTCATAGGGTTTTTTTTCATATCTTTATACATATATTAAATGGCCTGGCCTGGATAGAGGAATCCTCCTGGGTGCGATTTGACATAATTGCCTCTTGGTCGTTTTTTTGTGATAAGGTGATAAGGATAGATCTCGGGCCGATCGATATTATATCAAAAAAGGGTCTGGACACTGATGCTATATGAAAAGTATCTCTGAACTTTAAAGAGGTTGGACATCCCTCTCCTGGAAGAACTGCAAGGTCTCTTCTAAAATGGTACCGTAAACTTTAAATTCAAGCGTAATCATTTTTTTTAATTTCTTTATTTTGGGAGAAGTGTGTTAATGATCTTTAAAAGCAATTATGATGGTATCTATTTATTATTGTGAAATGAAGTATTAAATATTATTATATCATAAAATTTTAACAACCCCCCAGGGAATTGATCAATCATAGTTTCAGTTGTTAATAATAATAATAAACAGCTCCTGTAGATTTACTTTAAAATATCCTGAACGTATAAAAAAATAATATATAATCAAGTACGACGGGTGAGGCAATGGCAAGTGAGAATCTGAGCGTCATAAGACAGATTTACAGAGCACCATGTCATTCGGGGCTTGTAAATCTGACTAATGACGTCATTGGCTCACGTACGTCATTGATAATAAAATATATTTTTAAACGCTTAGGATATTTTAGAGCAAGTCCACGGAAGCCTGGGTGTCCTTGTAAGAGAGGGAGGAAAGGGATTGTTATGATTACTTCTTTTGAACACTTCATATTCAAATCCCAGGGCTTGTTATTGAAACTCCTCCAGGGTTTTTTTCTTCTTATTTCAAGTGTTATTTTAATGGTATCCACAACATTATAAAAACATTAATCTTCAGAGAAGAAAATACAATATAAATAATAATAATAAATGCTGTGTAACTGACAACATACATATACAGGACAAGGTAGACAGAGTGACGTCAACATGAAAGATAGTGCAGATAAGAAGGAACCTTTCAGAATGATCTAATGAGACATTTAAAACTGGACACTATAAATATATTATTAAGTCATTAGATTCTCAGTTTTAAGAGAGAGGCGATTTTATCTATGTTGTTTTCAAATGCTTTTGTGGGCGAGGAGTTATTAATTATCTAATGGCTATTTGAAAACATGAAAAATGCTTTGCACAAAAATTGTTTTTCTTAATAACAACAATTTGAATCAAGATATATAAAATTGTACATCATATCAAATGAGGAGTATTTTATATTTCACAAATAAACATAATGGCGTTTTTAAATTTATTGGCCAAATATCAAAAAAGGGAGTGCGATAGTCGTGTGCGTTAAGGTGTGTTCAACTCTCAATGTTGAGGGACCAGGTTCGAATCCCGAGAAGGGATGGTCATTTTTGGTCTACCTCATTGATAAGATCTTAGGTTCGATCGACTAATGCTAATGCTAAAATGCTTATTTGTATCCTGTCGGATGCAATTCTATCGAACTATATAGGCATAAAAAGTTAATACGTTATTTAATATTATTGAATAAAGAATTGTTAATGTGTACACTGTACACTGTACAGCCATCATCAAATTAAAACTACAGTATTTTTCGACGATAATATGATTCAATGCGTAACCCAACAAAATATATTCCTCGCATTTAATGAAGGAAGTAACTCGCTCAAAAATGATGAAGGGGCTATTAGTTTTGTAATAGACTACTGACTCATATCCACTATAGATCGATAATAAAAAATACCGTTTTTTGTCACTAATTACTATAATTTTGTATTTTTATAAAACCACCAAATTCCACTACCGATTGTATGATTTGCAGTCGATAGATAGCAGTAGAATGAAGAGTGAATATTTTATTCTTTAATTTTTTGTTAGTAATTTGGTATAATTCAATAAAACCTTCATAAGTAAATAAATAATGTTTTATTTTCTATTTCAAGCGTAAGCAATTAGTTTTACTCATGTTTATTAAAGTTATGTCCACGTATCCAGGGAGGTGAAGGTTTACTTTTCTGATCTGAGGTACAATAAAATGACAACCGAGGTGGGAGGAAATTCAGTTGTAATTTAGTTAGAACAAAAAGTGTGGCCGCGACCAGTCGAATGTTCAGATTTGGTTGAATTGGTTACTTTTGAAAAAAATAAAAATAATGTATAAAATATGTGAAATGACATTCGAAAAAATAAGGAAATATTTTAAATTCATTTCCATTCTTAAGTTAACCAACAAAGTTGTTTAATAGCTTAGAAAGTTTGTTATGTGCCTCCAAAATGGTTTTAGTTGTTATAGAGCTTTTCTAATCTACCGATATCTCCTTCAATCTTTAATTGGTGAAAATCTATAGATCATTTTGAAATAATTGGGACACAGCTCGGTACTCAATTTCAGCTGTGGTTTTAAAATAAGAATGTCCTTTTAACTTATTTAGTATCGCTTCCAATTACAAAAAAGACAAAACACAAAATTAAATCAAAATTTTAAAACTGCAAATACAAGGCTAATACTTTTCAAAAACGGAACCCTCCCTATGTGAGTAGAAGAGTATCATTCATTTGGTCGCAATCATATCTTTGAACTTATCATGTTGTTGCGATTCCGAATTTGAAATTGATTAAATTGAAGCCAAAATTTTACGTCTAGATGTAAAAATATATTATCAAAGTTAAGACTCAAATTATATCAATATTCAAAACCAATATTTTTTTACCCGAAATGATACCAAGCCGATGTACAGCTAATCGAATGGATTAGACTCCAAATCACGACCATTCCATGTGGTGACTCTAGAGATCAATTCAACATGGTTTTCAATGCAACAATTTTCAATGCTTGGAAAACACATTCTCAAGACAAATAAAGCCTCTGTTAAAACGATTAATACATCAATTGTATATTTTGCTAGTAGCATATCGTATTTGCAGGATTATTTGCTGATTTTTTTTAATTTGGCCAGGGGTCCTACTTTATTTGTGAAAATGAAGGTTGTTACACAAATTACTCGACATGCCAGTCATATAATCTTGATATACTAAATATTTTTATTCAGCCATTTATTCTCTTTATATATATGTAATATAAGATAATTTATATTTACTTCTCCTAAAAATATTTTAAATTGATTACATAAAGGTTTTATCATATACAGGGTCTTGCAGGTAAATCCGCACAAAGTTTAATATCCTCCAGATCCAAAATGGGAACAAAAGTGATACCTATTTTGAATAAGAAAGTTGTTTATTACACATAATACTAGATTACTATTCAATATGGCCGCCCTCAGCCTCTAGGATATCCTCCAAACGACGCCTGAACCTCCCACAGGCCGTGGAGACCTCCGCAGGATCCAGCTTGTTCATCTCCGACTTGATGGAGGCCTTCAGGGACGCCAAATTGCTGTGGTGTGTGGCATACACCTCCCTCTCCAACTTCCCCTACCACTAGTAGTCGCATGGGTTCAAGTCGGGCTGTTGGGGGCCAGGTGTTGAAGCCCTTCAAGTTGGGCACATTCTTCTTCAGCCAGGACTGCACAAGTTTGGCCTTGTGGGCGGGCGCCGAGTCCTGCTGGAATGTGTACGGGGCCCCAGAGGCCACAAAGTCCATCCAGGGGACGACGACAGGTGGACCCCACGCTTCCTGGCGAGGATGGACATAGACGTCCCCGGATTGGCCTTGATGGACCTCTTGAGTCCAGCCACAAATGTGGGCGTGCAGATCCAGTCAATCCTGGGCTTGTGTTCCTTCATCTTGGACATCCCTGACTCCTCCCACTTCTTGGTGATGTCGTAGACCGTCCTCCTGGGGTACTTGAGCAACTTGATGATGGCTGCAGGACAGTGCCCTGCGCACAGCAACTCGATGACCGTGTTCCTCCGGGTCTTCTCCATCTCCGTATCAGTATATTTGTTTTGTATTCGGGCGCAATTCGACAGTACATTCACGAACCTCCCTCATGTGCAATATCTAAGCTCTACCTGCACTCCTTATGGATCTGGACGAAGTTGAACTTTGTGCGGATTTACCTGCAAGACCCTGTATCAGCCTTTAAACTATTTCATGTTCTTTTAGATAATCCTCAAGAGATAAAAGATGTACTTGTTTTTTACATAACTCCATTTAGCAAACACAAAATACCTCTTCTTCATTCAATTTGTCAAAACTCAGTCATAACGGATGAATGAAATAAAAAGCTTCCATTCATCAGGGACACAATGCAATGTCTCAAAATAAACAGCATGAGCTTATTCATTTGAACTATGTGAAAAAACGCCGTTCTCAATAGCACTAACTCCTTAATATGAGATATTAGATCGATACTCACCGTAACACTAAAAGGGATAAAAATTCCATGAAATCCTTTTGAAAGAGATTCAAACAATGCACGGATTCTCGAGGGTCCCTATTTGTCACAACAAAATAATAATAATAATAGTATCACACTCATTAATACGTGAAATGAGATGTAAAAATATTTACACCTTTTACAGAGAAGTAAATAAATAAATAATAAGTAAATAGACGGACAAAAAGAAAAATAATAATAATTCGTAAATATGTTTTTTTTAGAATTACTTATGTATATAAATATAGATGTACACATAGTATTATTGAAGCGGGTAGACTAAAGAAAGACATTTGTCATTATAAGCAAAGAAAGCTATGAAAACATATGAAACATATTTTTAAACAATGAACGGAATGAAGGCGTTTGAATGAGACATTGTGGCATATTTCGAGGAATAGGACCTTAGAGGAAGAAGAACCTCTTCCTCTAAGGAACATCGTATGTTTTCAAATCATTGGCCATTTGAAAAGTTTATTTTTATCACTTACAAAGTTTGAGAGAAACACACTTTTATGATAAAAAGCTGAAATCGAGACATTTGAATATTAAGAGAATGACTTCACAACAGAATTGTAAAACTTTAAATTTGCTTAAAATGAGAACTTATCTTGTCAAAAAGTATTTGTTGCATAAATTCATATAAATATTAGGATGTATCGGATGTACCATAAAGAATGCGTCAAACCATGAAAAATAATAATACCAACAGCTATTTAACAATAGAAAAAAGGGAGAAGTTTGTGATTAATTTGATACTATAATCAAAGAGATGCATGAAGATTTGTTTTCTTTTTCTATTTCATATTGGGTATAAAGTAATCCCTTGCCCCAATATATGTATAATAAGATAATAATGGCTATGGATGATTTTAATACCGACTTGACATAGAAAGAGAAAAAAACTGAAAACATAGAGACATCTCTCTGGCCTCTCTTTTATTATAGTATTAAACCTCACAAACCTCTCCCTTTTTCATAACATATTTTTTACTAATTATTTTATTATTTTTACATTTATTACAAAAAAATTCAATACATTTTGATGCGTTGTTTCTTTTATCTTCTATATGAATTATGAGGGGCGGTCTTACTGTCTTCCTCCTTCACTTTCGTCGTCAAATCGGCCAGAAAAATGCTAAGAGAATTAATAAGCTTTGAGAGGAAGCCTAGAGAGCCTTCCGTGACGAGGGAGGCATTGAACTACTTACCATAAGAACAAGTCAGTCCCGACAAGAGACGATGGAGTTCCTCTCGTCCAGGAATCCTGTCGAATAAGTGACTCCGGACACAGGGGGAACTCCGTATCAAGGTTCCTCCTCTAGAGTTAAATAACTCAAGCTGTTTAATGTAACGCAATAATAATAATTACAGCTTCGTTATGAAAAAGGAGAGGTTTGTGAGGTTTAATACTATAATAAAAGAGAGGCCAGAGAGATGTTTTCAGTTTTTTTTCTCTTTCTATGTCAAGTCGGTATTAAAATCATCCACAGCCATACATAAAAATACAGATGAAAATGACGCAATGCTTTTAACAAAGGATTAGCTCAATATTTAAGACACAAGGGAAGAATGAGATCTTGTAATCCAAGTCTTATATAAGAATTGAGCAATTTCAAGAAAGCATGGTTATTTATCAGTTCTGTAGTATATTTTTATTTGTTAATCAATTGAATTATCATTTGCTTTTGTGTGTAATAATATTATTTTTGTCCTTTATTTATTTAAAACAAATAATTGCGTAAAAATGTAAATGAATAAAGATAATATTATTCGCTTTGATATATCCTTAATGACAATCGTGCATTAAGCCAAGGGCAGTATTAAAAGAATCCGAGGCACACAACTATGATTAAAATAAATTTAGCACCACAATATTTATTTTACTATAGGAACGTTAATCATTAGATCATCATTGAAAAATTGGAAATAAAAAATAAAATATCAACCTTGCCTTATTATTCTATAAGCAGCATTGGTCTAGTAGACTCAAAGTAAATGCTTTTCAGACGCATCTAACATAATATTTAGATATGTAGCAAGAGTTCGAACCATGAACTGGACCGGTTCATCACTCTGGGCCGTCTCATCACTAGGAGGGGGTTTGTTGATATATTTTGGCGCCTAAATGAATCAGTGATAATATAGTTATTTAAGTGTTAACACGTCCATTGTTTTATTATGCCTAAGAGTACGACACAAGCTATCACGGCCATGAAGATAGCGGATATCCTTCCTCGGTTTGATGGGACGAAGGGAAAAGATGTGAGTGCGTGGCTCGAGCAGGTGGAACTCGCCAAGGAACTGTTTGAGATCGACAACATGGCGAAGGTGATACCTTTCTTTATGGACGGGGAGGCGTTTGAGGTTTTCAAGCAGTTGGCTCCGGAGGATAAGGGAGTGGAGGGGAAAATCAAGGACGCGTTAACAAGAGCATTTGCTGTGAGCAAGTGGACGGCATACGAGGAATTCTGCGGAAGGAGGTGGAGGATGGACGAGACCGTTGAAGCTTTCCTCACGGACCTTAAACGACTGGCCAGAATATCTGGAATGGACAAGGCTGACAACGCAGTGAGATTCGCCTTCGTTGTGGGTCTCCCTCAGGATGTGAGTGTCCATATTAGGGCGACACCCAACATTGAGTCCATGGAAATGAGTGGAGTTGTTCATATGGCTAAGTCCTTAATGTCCAGCTCCCATCAAGGAGAGAGTCTTGGGGCCGTATCTCAAAGAACTACAAAAGAAATGTCATGTTTCTCTTGCGGAGGCCCTCACTTTATTAAAAGTTGCCCAAATAGGAAGGGAGCGTGCTACATTTGTGGAAAAACGGGGCACTATGCGCGAATGTGCAGGAGGACGGGAAACGGAGTGGGGCCGGCGCCTGCGCCAACGGCGGTCTATCACAGCTCTCAGGCGCAACCATCCCCACAATAAAAGTAAAAGTGGACGGAGAGGAGGTTAGTGGCCTTCTCGATACTGGCTGCTCCAAAACAATTTTGGGGGCACGCTTCAGCCAGTATAAACCATTGAAGCAGGAGAAGAGCGTACGGGTGATGGCATTCGATGGAAGGACCTCTGTGTGCCAAGGAACATCATGGAGGAGGATCGAGCTCGTGGGGAAGTCTGTCTGGAATGAGTGTATCCTTAGTTCTAGCATGATGCCTGGGATTGACGTTGTTTTGGGCACCGATGTCCTTGCACACTTTAACTTCTCGCTGTTAAGAGGAGTTGTGTCTATAAGTGCTCCAGCATTAGTGAGTGAGGTCGAACCGAGTCCCGAGGTGTCTGCCGAGGGTAGAAATTTTAGGGCCTCTTTTTGTGGCGATCGTTGGTCTGTAGAGTGGGAATGGATTGAAGATCCCAAGATCCAAGGTCGGGTCGGACAGTACAACGTTGACGAGAGGTGGAGGACGAGGTTCGAGAGTGAAGTGAATAGATGGATCCAAAGTGGATGGTTGGTCAAGAGCGAAGAAAGTCACCAAGGAGTTATACCGCTTATGGCCGTTTATCAGGAAACCAAGGACAAAGTGAGACCCGTTTTGGATTTTAGGGAGCTCAACAAATTTGTAGAATGCTCTGGTGCTGAAGCTGATGTCTGCGGGGAAAAGCTGCGGACGTGGAGGCAATGGCCTGAGAATTGTGCATTGTTGGATCTGAAAGATGCTTATATGCAAATAGGAGTCAGTCCGAGATGCAGCAGATACCAAAACATAAGGTACAAGGGCCAATGTTACCAACTTTGCCGTCTAGGGTTTGGACTAAACTGTGCACCAGAAATAATGAAAGTCATCATAGCTAAGGTCTTGTCTTTAAACCCAAGAATGAAAGGTTCTGTGGATCACTACTACGACGATCTGATAGTTAACCTGGACAAGATATCGGTGACTGACGTAAGGGACCATCTAGCGAAATTTGGGCTACAATGCAAAGAACACATTTTGTTGAGCAAGTCAAAGGTCCTCGGTTTGCAATTGGAAACAAAGGATGGAACCTTGTGGTGGAGAAGACCAAATTGTGCCGATCTCGCTGTGAACCCAGGTGTCACAAGGAGGGAGGTATTCTCATTGTGTGGTAAACTCGTTGGTCATTTCCCTATTGTCGGTTGGTTGAGGGTTGCAACGAGTTACATCAAAAGATGTTGTGAAGGACAAAAATGGGACGATAAAGCGGGAGTCATCGTAGAAAATCTACTGGAAGAGGTGATTTCAAGAATCACTCGAGATGATCCCGTCAAAGGGAAGTGGAACGTAGAAAGTGGAGGTTCCTTTCAATTGTGGGCCGACGCTAGTTCAATCGCATATGGAGCTTTATTGTGCAAAAATGGAGTTGTGATCGAGGATGGTGCATGGTTGAGGAAAAAAGAAGACGGGGCTCATATTAATTTAGCTGAGTTGACTGCGATTGTGAAAGGAGTAAATCTCGCTACAAAATGGGGAGCTGAAACTCTTAACATTGTGACCGATTCGGCAACTGTATTTTCTTGGTTGAGATCGTTGAGGACTGGAGATAAAAAGATAAGAGTGTCCGGCCTCTCTGAGATGCTTGTAAAACGAAGAATTTCAACACTAAAAGAAACTTTGGAAGCCTACAACATCTCATGGGAAATCGTTCTTGTCCCCTCAGCCAAGAATAAAGCAGACGTACTGACTAGGGTACCCAAGAATTGGATAAGTAAAGGAAAAATGTCTCTATGCAATTCAGCAAATAATATAACACCAGAACGAATACGGGAAATTCATGACATGAATCATATGGGACGAGAGAAAACCCTCCATTTTGCCAGGAAATTGGATAAAGAGGTCACAGCCGATGAAGTAGCGAGGGCAATCCAGGGATGCGAAGAATGCACATCAATTGATCCAGCACCTAAGACTTTAGAGGGGGGGAAACTCTCTGTGGCGAAGATCTGGGACAGAATTGCCATCGATGTGACACACGTTGGCAAAGAAAATATCTCACTGCTGTGGATTGTGGACCCAGCCGATTCTCCACTTGGACCTACATAAGGAGCGAGAGTGAATTTGAGGTGTGCATCGCTGTGGGTCAATTGTTTGGTCATATGGGCCCTCCTATGGAAGTTCTTTGCGATAATGGTAGAACGTTCAGATCAAAAGCGTTTGCCAACCTTATGTCATCCTGGAACGTTACCTTGTCCTTCAGGTGCGCCTACAAACCATCAGGCAACGGTATAGTGGAGAGAAACCATAGAACTATCAAATCCATGGTAGCAAGAACGGGCAGTCCGGTATCAACGTGTGTGTTCTGGTACAATGCATCACCAAGATCGGAAGATAAAGTGATTCCTGCTGAGAAACTTTTCAAGAGAGAATGGCGGATTTCCATGATAGATGAAAAGCGGACAGAAAAACCTACCCCGGAGGCAGGAGAATTTGTCAAGGGTGATGAAGTTTGGGTGAAACCAAACAACGCAAAGTGCACGACAAAATGGTTGAAGGGAACTATTACAAAAGTCGTTTCTCCTTTCCAAGCAGACGTTAATGGAGTACCTCTTCAGACATACGACTGAGGAATCGGGTCGACTAAGTTTCCTTGCTTCAAAAACTAAAGGTGATGTTAACATCATGGGGCCGTGTAGCAAGAGTTCGAACCATGAACTGGACCGGTTCATCACTCTGGGCCGTCTCATCACTAGGAGGGGGTTTGTTGATATATTTTGGCGCCTAAATGAATCAGTGATAATATAGTTATTTAAGTGTTAACACGTCCATTGTTTTATTATGGCTAAGAGTACAACACAAGATAAAACTTAGCTATTTAGAACGATAAGATAATCTCTGAATCCCCGGAACCTATAATGTGGTTTGGAAGTCGTTATTTTTAATATCATTTCACAAAGCATTTGCTTGTGTATTTTATAAACCCAATTGTTCCAGCTCAGTAAAAATGGACGTGTTTGATATGCATCAAGTATGGACAAGAGCTGATATATTCTTAATAAAAAAGGTATTCTTCGAACCATCGGAACCCACGAAATGGTTCAAAAGTCATTAATCAGGATTATTTCTAAAGAAAAAAAAAACGGAATGTCATTTATTAAATATCAATGTTTATAGGATATTTATTTTGCTTTTAATATTAAATCAAATGCCCATCTATTCCGACGAGGTTTGGAACCACTTAAGCCCTCCGCTACGAGGGAAAATCATTCGCTATCACGCTTTGATACAAATTAAAAATTCAAGCAATAAACTACACCTTGTTTTTCCTTCTTTGCGTCATATACAGATAAGACCATATTCTATTACAACGATCAAATATTTCGGCACTCGTCCATAAAAGATGTATCTAAAAAAGAATATATTTGCCAAGTTTTTTAAAGGATCTATGGAATGAAGAGGGCGTCCTTTTATAGTCCCAATAATAATAATAATAGAACTGAATGAATACATCACAAGTCTCAGAAGTTTGTTTGACGATAAAATTCTTTGTTAGGAATAAATAAATCAAGAATGCGCCAACTCATGATATATATGTTTTAAAAGAAGAGAAAAAGTATTGGGGGGGGGGGGGGGGATAAATATATATATATAAAGATAGGGGCGCTTGACACGGAACTTCTGTTAACCTATCGTCTTATACACAATGATGAGGATGATAGGTGTACAAACATGCCAAGGCCTCTCTTATAACAATTTATTTATTGTATAAAATGGTAAACGGATGGGCCAAGCATTCAATAGAAACCTTCTGTTGGGAGAGGGAAATGTTGTATAAAGAACTTTGCTAGATGGCGTTCATGTTGTTATCCTATTATTGTGATAATTCCGAGTTGTGAAACACTAAGTGGCTACGTGCAAGCTCCTAAGTATCGATTGTGTCTAAGGTATTTTATGTATCCATTTAACGGAGCGTCAGAATGTTATTGTTAACGTCGCTCTTAGCGAGTGAACAAACGTAATGTGAAAATTTTATATTAAATTGCTTACTCGATTTTATCAAAAGAAACCTTAACAACAATATTCACCGCTCTATGATGTCATGTTAAATGAAATAATATAATGCCAAAGAGTACTTCTTTGATTACATATATAAATTGCCGACAGTCTTGAACGGTTCACCAGATGGACCATTCCATGATTCGAATGTAGAACAACAAAAATGCACTTTTAGCCTTTCTTTCCAACATAGATTACTGAAGTTAGAATGCCAATTAATGAACGAAAGGCATGGGAGCTGCAGGATCTGAACGAAAAAACTTACATTCTTAAATTTATACTACATATGATTCAGCAGAGCGGGTTTTCATAGCTATATACCACATAAATGATGTGATATTAAGTTTTTTAAGTGAGTTGATTGTCATAGAATGTCTTAAATATTGTACGAGGAAGGTCTTAATATAGATGTATAAGAATTATGGTATGAACGTTCCCGCAAACTTATCAATAAACATCAATTTCCATTTGGTAGCTCAATTTTTATTCTTTTCTACGCTTTATAATAAGAGTGAGGATCCATTTATCGACAGATATGAACAAATATAATCAGCATTCTTCCTTTCCCTTGAGTTGAGCAGTTGTTTAATTGCTCTGTATTGATATTCCCACCTCAACAGCCGCAAGTGAAGTGATGCTTCATTTTAAGGGACCAATTGCTTGCATTTGTATTATTCTCTTTCCTTTTCTTTAGACCAATACGTTCGACAACAGAGTTCAGAGGTGTAGTCTGAAGCAGAGCCTTTAAGTCAAGGAGAATAAGGTGAGGCAATGGGAATCGACGTAGGCAATTGCAGGACGACAGCTGACTATTTTGTTGTGATGTCACAGGTGCTACGCTTGATTTATAGTTCAGTTTGTATTGTAAAGCGAAAATGTCATATTTTCGAGGAAGTAATCGTGTTTGTGCCATCCTCTCTTGCTCTAATCCTCAAGATGCACAATATTTTGCACTTCCGACGAAGGATCTCGATATCCAACGTCTGTGGATCGCACGATGCAGATGATCCGACAGGACTGGGCCTAAAGAATACGAAGATCTGCGATCGTCATTTTACTCCAGATGAATTCCAAAGGAATGTTCAGGCTAAGCTTCTTGGCATCTTTGCTTGGAAGAAACTTAAGTCTCAAGCCCATGAACGAAAAAAAATTGTGAATTGGCTATTGAGGAGGAATGAGGAACTCTCACTCACGAAAATGAAGCTGTCCTGCTACAAAGTTAAGTGCCTCAAACTTAGCTCATAAAGCTTAAAGGAAACTTTAATTAAAACCTCATTGGAAAATAACTACACAGCGATTCAAACAAAAAGTCCATGAATCCTTCGACAAATTCAATCGTGGCCACTCAAAAGAAGATGTAGGTACCGCCCTCATCCTACGGAGCATATGTAACCGGGCCTTTGAGTACTTGCGCTCACGGAAACTCCTTCCTCTGCCTAGTCGGCAAGCACAGGAAAAATTCCAATGACTGTTCCAACGAGGGTCTCTCCTATATCACTGGATACTTAGCCAGGAAGTTGAAAGACCTGCACCCAACTTTGGGGAAACAGACGAGTAACATTGAAGGATTTGAAGAAACTCAAAGTTCTTGGATTGAGTTATTACTGCCCATTCACTCGATTTTTAAAGTTCTGCCATCTCTTAGAAAATCAATTCCATTTTTTCATAATAGCCATCAAGACGCAATCGATAGAAACACCATGTTTTTCAAAGACTTTTTAAGCCACTTATCAATTAATATCCAAATTGTTCAAAAGAAATGATTATTGCTTTTGTAAATAAATAAAAATAACACGGATTCGAGTCAATTTTCTTAATAAGCTTCTTAAACTGAAAAATGGTAATGAAGACTAAAACACATAGGCCAGGCTACTAATTACCGTAATTACATATTCATATTCTTATGTTACCCCCTTTTTGTATGTACATATATATAATTCTATTATTGGGAATTATAAATTCTTTCAAATAAATCAAGATGTTGATTGTAAAAATCATTTTTATTATGTGAAATTATTATTTGCTAAATACTTAAAATAATGAATACTATTGATAAATCAATTACATAACACTTTTTTCATGCAACATGGGTTCTATACACTAGCACAGAACATTATTGTGATGAAATATTTAAATTGAGAAATAAAGTTGATAAATAATTTATAAATTATAGCACTAATAAATATGTTTTTTATTGTAGCATTCGTGACGTCAGAAAAATCTCCCTTTTGAACAAGAGCATGAGTCAAAGATCTCCTCTTTGACTCACCTTATTTATATTCTCCTTGGTATCCCTATCCATAAGCACAGCTATTTGTTAGCTACGTTCATGAGTTGATGAATCACTCCAAGAGGAAAAGGATAACAAGAAGTAGAAGTGTCGAAGTCAATCCTCGTCAAATGACACCCTGTTTATTGATATTTGAGTCCTTGAGCAAATAACTGAGGTATGTGAGGTGAGTAAAAGGGTAAGGAACCAATAACAACTAAAAAACATGTCGGCGAAAGAGTGACTCTAAGTGAAAAATAAAACACTTTGATTCGGTTTCTGTACAAAAGGATTAACTTGATAAGTCTTGAGAGAAAGTTATTGTGATTTTGAGTTCAATCATGATTTGCATTTTTAAAAGATGCTTCTATAATAAGAAAATCAAGTTACAATAGCGGGGGGGGAAATAACGACGAGGGCAATGTTTAGAAGGAAAATTAATCGACAAATCGACTTTTTCTATATATATATATATATATATGTGTATATATATATATATATATATATATATATCAGCCCTTAAATCACTACGTGTCGACCACTAATTAGAAATACAGTTATTGAAGACAATATATAAAATACATTATTATTATTAACAGAGGAACATTTTTTTCAAATAGAAAAATGAAAATAATTTCATAAATAAAAATGTTAAAAAGAAGAAAAATGTTATTTATTTGTTTAGCTCCTAGATAATCCCCATCTCACCGGAACTTTATCTTCTATCAGCCTGTAAGAGTCTACCTATGTACAAGTATTTATCTCCGATTTAACTAATAACTAAGGATATATTGATTGAATAAAAAAGCAAATATCAATGTTCGATTCAGCAACTGATAAAACAAAGAAGAGAAAGAAGAAAGTTATATATAAAATATGACAACTTTACACAGTCAATGTATATTATTAAGCCTTGAGCAGTCAAAAACTAAATATCAAGTGTTAAGGAATAAAAAGGAGACTACTTTTTAAGGAATATAACATAATGGAAATTTATTGCAGGATTTCCTTTTTCCATTCCCAAGACAACTGCATTTTTCACCAAGTGAGCAGCTATCTTAGTCATAAAAAATTTCTTTAAGTGGACTATTTTGAACAATACTCAAGTATTGTTAATAATGGATGAAATTACCCCCGTTAAATATCTTATTTTGAATTTTCGAGATCGTTCAAAATCAATTTAATACTGTGAAATAATTCGTCTCATCATACAGTCGATATGAATATAGAATAATTATATTATTGTCTTAGTCTAAGTGACTACGACCATTCACCAATAATGTGAAGTCGTTTAAAAATATATATAAAACAAAAAAAACTACCAACGAAACATATTGAATGGTAGGTTGTGTGATTATATTTGCTGTAAAGCCCCGAAGACTTTTATTAGACGAACAACGTATGTACTACAGTTTTATTAACCAAAAAAAAAATATTTTGCACGCTATAATACTTTTTCATGTCCACACGGATCGAACCAAATAGGCAAAAAATTAAATTAAGACGAAATGCATTCTCTCTGAGCTACATTTTTAAAACTCAAAATAAAAAATGCTTTAATAACGTGAGGAATTTTAAATTTTCATATTTCTATTTGATAAAGATGTATATTTTGCATTTAAACAAAATATAGGATGTGTCTTATTTTTTACTTTATATGATATCTATACATCATACATCTAAGAATAACTTACTTCACGTTTTTCAGGAAAATATATTACATAAGGATATTATTTTGGACATAATAAAAATAAAAACATTTTGTAGGATATATATGCAAGTCCGTGAGTGAAATAAATACATAAAGGATGAAATCTAAAATGTATTCACATGGCATAGATAATAAAAGGGATTTTTGTGGCCTTTTCGTTCTTTATGTATTTTAGTTCTTTCTATATGAATGGTTTATCAATTAATAATATACATAAACTCAATAATTTGCAAAAATTAACGTCTAATTTTATATATGCGCAATTATTGATTATAATTTATAAATAAGAATATGTTACCATAACTATTTCCAACCTATAATTTATATTATCGTTTTGATGGAATAGACAAGTTCTAAGCTAGACCATAGAATAAATTAATTTGCAAAGTAATTTCGGACTGATGACACAAATTTGCCCATGTCTTCCATAACCTCCTCCATATTGAAGACTTTTTCCACTTTTTGGAATTTGCTATTGGACGCCTCAGTCCTGCATTTCCATGAAATAAGCCCCATGATGTCCTGATGGCTGTCCAAAAGATATGAAGACCATAAAATCTCGATGAGCCTTTAACATCAGCAACACCTCTCCTTCCTATTATATCTGTTCAAAATTTCATAAATATTTCCAAATTCTGGCATAAATATATTTTGGCATTTATTTTTGATATCAGTACATATATACTACCATAAACACATCATTTATCGAACATAATAGATATTTAAACACTAGGCATTAATTTTTTTATTGATTTAAATAATACTATTTTCAGAATAGTTCAAAAATTATGTCTGTATTGATAAGATAATATCTTAATTATGAGGGAGACCTAAAAACAATTCTCATATCAGCAGCAGCTCGTTACATGGCGCTCTACATAAGGATTCTGTAGGTTTCAAGCTGGCGATGTGCGGGTGACATCGTTCGTTACTGCTCCGAGAGGACCTCTCCCTATCTTAAGTTTTTACTATGGTTCTACAAAAAATTATAATCTTAAATTGAATGACAACTATTATTTCCTAAATATTTTAATGATATTTTTATTCCAGTTGATTTTGATTATATTTGTACTTGATTTTTTAATGATAGAATTTTATTTTTTTATTGACTTTATTTATTGTATAAATTTTAAACTATAGTTTTTATTTATAGATTTACAACATGCATTGACGTTAAATTCAATAAAGTTTTAATAGTGATAAAAAAACTGGTGAAAAAGTAGTTAAAATTATTTATTTCAAAGTGATGCCTATAACTTCTTGGATTTCTAAGAAATTTTGTAAAAGGCATATATCCATAGTAAAAACTCTTTCAAATCATGTTAAAGTAAAAATTTATTAGCACAATCATTGTAACGACATATCTTAGAAAATGAATAAAAATTAATTAGAACTTTTAATGCTAATTTTTGATAGGTTTGGTGGCCAGTTACAATTATTGCGGGATTTGAAATGAGAAACATAAGATATACTAAATAATGATAAACTTTTAACTACCTTGGATAAACTAAAGTATGTATTATAATAGTTTTATCTGATTACATTCAAATTTAAACTGGTCAATTGTCACAAAAAACATAGTTAACTTCATAAGCGGACTTCATGGAATAAAAATATTAGTAATGGGAGTAAGTGGCACGGGGGGTTGTAGTCATGTTATGGTTAATGATCAAGGCTCCTTCACCGAGATTTTACGATCTTCATGTCCTTTGGACTGTTAGATTCATCAGGACATCATGAGACTTATTTCATAGAAATACAGGACTGAGGCGTCCAATAGCAAATTCCAAAAAGTGAATTCAATATGGAGGAGGTTATGGAAGACGGAACTCCAATCACGAAGATGAGGGATAGGGCTCCATTCATGAATACGAGGGGCAGGACTCCATTCACGAAGAGGAGGGACGAGGAGCCCTATGCCGAAGACGACGAAGGAAGGAACTCCTTGGACGAAAACGAGGGATGGGAAGCTCTCTAACGAAGACGAGGTGTAGGGCTCCATTCACGAAGTAGAGAGGAGACTCGTTTCTTGGTGTCCAAGGCATTTATCCCGGAGTCAAGACCGTCCCATTCGCCCCGGGAAGATAGAAGGTGGGATCGAGGGATCTCCTACAAGTTTGAAGTCTAGGCCAGAGTGTTTCATAGCACCCAAAAAATAGATTCCAACTATGATCAGTGGAGGCTCTATTATTTGACGATTGTGATGTTGACGTCACTCTTGACTCTCTTTCTCCCCCCTCCCCCTGATGGTTATGCATGTGTATATAAGGCGTGCGTTTTCAAGCCGTGTAAAATTTGTTCCTGTGAAAATAGCTTTATCGCTGGCCATGGGCAGACTTGTATCATCAGTCCGTAATTCCATACTACTATTTAATGCAAGAAAAACCCGTTATTATTGTCAAACAGGTTGGAATTCGCTAACCAATAAGTAGATCGATAGATTTTATAATCTACGATAATAAAACATATCGGTAGTTTAAAAAAGATCTATATAAAAAGGTAATTTTAATGGCGTATGACACACTATTTAAAAAAAGTATTACCTCTTTAAAATTAAAAAAAGATTATATAATAACAAATAATTTTATTATATTACAATAAACAACCATATATAAGTTTTATTAAAGCCAATTAAATATAATATGGACATTCTACGGCCTGCAAATCATGTGTGTTCACCTATGTGGCCCGCAAGCCAACACTTAAGATGTTTTTTATGTTATTAGCATAAGTAATACGATAAAAACATAGTATTCTTATTTTTGACTAGTCCTATTTGCATATTTTTAAACTAAATATTAGAAGATATCTTACTTTCAAACTCATGAAATGCAAAAGGAATTTAGTTCTTTATAAAATTAATTACCGAGTAGTAAAACATTTCGCTACTTTCGATTTCAAATTAATAAATTAAATTCCTATCAAATAATTCATCATCTTTATTTTGAATCATCGTTATACAATCTGTCTTCAGCTAATTTTCTAATATATATAATACAGTGAACTTCGGATCCATCTATAAAGAAATAAAAATAAGCTTTTATTACCGAAAAAAAAATATATCAGTCCAAATTATTTAAACTTCACAAATATTATGGTACTGAGTGGTACGATAGCAATATGCGAATTTAACAATTGGTTCAAAATCCTTATAGGGGTTTACAGAAAGCCGAATGAAACCTAACTATTTTATTAATAACTGGATTGTTTAATAAGTAAACTCGTTTTTATATAAAATACCTCAAGACACAAGCACATTCTGAGTCTTATATAGAAATAGAATTTGATATAATAAATAAAAATTGATTGGTGCTCTGCAGAAAAAAAAAATTGAGAAAAATTAATTGTCTAAACGACAGTTTAAAAAAATCCGGTTCCAAACACCATTTAAAAGTATGCCTCAAATTCTTAAAAGCGCTAATATAAAACCGAGGAAATTTGCAAGAGGAAAAAATCGGTTCATTGTCCATCAATGACTAATACACGATATTAAGAGCAACTTCATTTTTTTAATTCTTCTGAGCTATGATACATTTATCGTCAGATGAAACTAAGTCAAGATTTAATATTTCCTTTGGATTTAGGGGTTTCTTTACATAATTAATAATGACAATAAGTGATATTAAGATATCTGATTCAAAGGATTCGTTTAATTTACATTGATTCAAACCCATGAGAAGAGGCAATTTGTATTTTGATGATGAATTTCTTCTCTCTGAATGCCTGGTGTTCCCTCTTCAACAGCAGCCGGTAGTGGAGTGATGATCTATTACATAATGCCAAATGTTTTTATTATTCACGCTTATTTCCTTTCCTCCAATCACGGTCGAAAAATTGTATCCTTTGTTAGGTTTATATGGATTCGAAAATAAAATTGATTATAGACCATTAGGACAGACAGTTAATGTTTAGAATATAAAAATCATATATTTGATGCTAAACACATCAATAGCACGAGTGACGTGAAAATGCCAACTACTTCCTTTCATTATTTATTTTTAGTTCCTTCCCAAGGATCATGTTTGAGTAAAAGGTCCTAGGTTTATTATTCTCTGTTATATCTTATAAGGACGCAAATAAAAAAAGGATTACACGAATTCGCATTTTTCATTTTTTATTATTTGTAAAAAAAAAAAGTATAAAACCATTTACATAAGAGATTTCTTTTAAAATATGAGAAAAAACAAAAATCATGTAACACAACACGAATAGACTTCCGTGAGTCTTAAACCCGTGGGTTTTTAGGGCAGGTGGTGTTCGTATTATATTTCATACGAAGTGTGAGAATCTTTATGGCCATCAAAACATTTAATAACAATGTGGTGTTGGCCCAGCATGAATAGAACTTAGAATGCAAGGAAAACAAAAAAATGGGGAGCTCAAAGAAGCTGAAGATTGGCTGGACGTGATCCGAGCTCAGGAGTTGTTGATGATCTTGTAGTCGTTTTGTCGCTGATTGACCTTGTCCAGGGGGGTCCACGTCATGTCGGACTCTAGCTTATAGGCGCCAAGGAACTCTGGACATTTGTCACCCATTCTTAACATTTGAGGAAGAAAAAAATAAATATGTTAATGTTAATTTGTTATAGTTTTTTTTTCAAATGGGATTCAACACCATAAATTAATTTTACTCATACTGAATCGGTCAAAAATGATTACATATTGCTAAGAAATATATACATATTTTAATAATTAAGATAAAACATTATAATGAGGCACAAGGATATGGAAAGAATACAAATGTATATCTACATTGTCGACTAATACAATATAATTCTTTTAAAAAAAGATAAATATATTTTATTGGAATATTATTTTTTGCATATATAGCAGTCAATACACATACCGTCCAATGTAAAGAATAAAAACGATAGTAAAAGTTGTTAGTAAAGCAGTAATGTTGGCTTTGCTGTGGTTTTAAAAGATAAAATTTTTTTGTATAAAGTATTTAGAAAATTGTAAAGATTTGTTATAAACTATTGCTTAATGGTTCTTTGGGTGGTTGAAATAAATAATAATAAAGACTGAATGAAGATTTGAGAATTACAATAACAAATGGATAAAAATGTAATTTATCAAGAGTGAAAGTCATATGGATACAATATAAAAAAAACGCCTCATTATGAGAAAACACTAATGAAGTGAGGAAAAATTGAATGGAAAATGATTTGAAATATCCATTCAGGCTTCAATGATAGAGGACTTTACTCCTCGACAATATTGTGCTAAAATAGCTTAAATCTACGCTATAAATGATTGAAGAATTGTAAAAGATCAAAGGTTGAGCTACGTTTTTTTAAAGATTTATGAGAATTTTTATTCGCGAGTAGTTAATAAATGAAAATAAGTTATGTTAAGACAAATAATTGATACAATTTACTTTTTTCAATAAAGAACAAAAAATAGGCATGTAAATGAATGTAATATGGGACAATGTTCTAATGAGCGTTCCATTAAATGAAAGGATTTTTATTTAAGGGTTCTGTTCAAATAATATTTTTATGTGGAACCACTAGTGATGTAGATGAATTTCGGATTACAAATAAAGGAATATTAAATAACTTCTATTATTTTGTAAAAATAAGTCATTTTTGGAGTAGTAAGAATTTTTTGAAGCTTTAAACTTATATAGCATTATTTATATAAAAGATATATATATATATATTTGTTGATTACTAAATTACACTTCAATCAATAAGCAGTGGCATTTCATTTACATAATTGTTTATAATTCCATCCCAAAACACCAAATTTATTTGGAAGTAATTGTTTGAATGAGAAATAAACAGAATCCTTAAACATGTTTTTAATAGATTTACGACAACTTTAACATACCTTCGGTGAGAGCATACGATGTACTCTTGTCCAGAGGAGCCGCTTATAGACGTAGTAGATTTTACCAGGGACTTTTTGAAGTTACAGGCAATGTGATTCAGCTCTTTGTTTCGGTTAGATTCTCTAGGACTTTCTTGCTTGCTGTTGAAGGAATTTCATTTGTTCCACGATGACGGAGAGCTTACTTCCCGCTGTTGCTATAGTGAAGTCGTCCGCCTAGAAAAAAAATATGTAACACGTCAGTCATCCGTAAAAGAAAACGCAAAATGAACTTATATACTTTGAGTTATCAAAATTGTTTATGAGGATTTAAACATGATTGGTTGATAAAAGAAGAAAATAGTGAATTTATTGTAACTTCTACAAAATAGAAAAAAATAGTGTTCATTTTCTTATATTGGTCTAATAACAGCCAGGATTCGTATGAGAGATTTTCAAGTCAAAAATTATTAACTTTACCCTCAAATTCAAAATACGAGATGTCTTTGTACAACATGAATATTGGAAATATGATG
>CP045893.1:26561916-26574030 GCA_013387185.1 Caligus rogercresseyi | reverse complement strand
AAAACAGTCATTCGACTGCGATTGCCTATACGTACACTCACGTTCTATTAAAAAGGGCCTTTCTTAACCCTATCTTCCTCAGAAGAAAGCAAAAAAAGCAAAAGCATTTACCACTATTGGATCCCCTGCATGTTTTTGCGTTTTTTCACGCCTTTCATAACAAAATGTGGGTGAAGATGTAGAGTAATGCCTTTTTGGTCTTCCTGTTGGGAGAAAGATAACGAAATGAAGAACTCCAAGAGAGAGTGAAAGTTCATACCTACGGCGATTGTTGTGACATCACCTTCCATTTTTTATGATTAAAAAAAATGTGAAATCTCACTCATTACGGAGAGCGGAAAAAAGGTTTCTTCTATTTTCAAAATAGAAGAACCTTTTTCAAGATATACCTTTCAATATTTAAAAATTTGCTCATCATCACTTTTTCTCCTTATTCTATTCTAAATACACAAGCACACTAAAAGTCAAGGAAATAGAACCTTCAAAATAACTCAGTCTATATACAACATAGAGTGCCGAAGTCACGTATGATAGAGCTGAATATCAGGGCATTGGTTCGCTCTCCGTAAATAATTTTGCGTTTTCTTCATTTTTTTAATTGTGGATATTTGTTAAT
This sequence comes from Caligus rogercresseyi, assembly GCA_013387185.1. NCBI lineage: Eukaryota > Metazoa > Arthropoda > Copepoda > Siphonostomatoida > Caligidae > Caligus > Caligus rogercresseyi. Next base: position 26,573,414 of record CP045893.1, on the reverse strand, counting down.
GGATTTATGGTTTAAAGTAGACTTGTTGATTCGTCGTTCATTGTAATCGTTCGTCGTTCACGAATGACAAGAAAAAATCCTTTCGTTCGTCGGCTCGTTTTTGCGGCCAAAAAAAAACAGATTTTTCTTTTTCATTGGAAAAATTTCCTTTAAAAAAAACATCACTTTTTCAAGATGACCAGAAAAATTTCCTTTAAAAAAATCGTCAATTTTTTTTCAGAATGACAAACGAACGATAACTTTTGGTGAACGACAATTTTTCGTGAACGTCAACAAGTTTGGTTTAAAGGTATGACTGCTTTTAAACTTTAAAAATGTCTGGATAAAGTAGTACCTTTTTGCAGTGGTTTCCGTTTGCGATAAAATGATCAATAAACTATATTTATCACTGAGGTATAAAAAAATACTGCGATAAAATGATTGATCAACTATATTTATAGCTGAGGCATAAAAAACACTGCGATAAAATTATCGATAACTATATTTATTGCTGAGGTAACAAACCACTATCATTTATAGCTAAGTTTTAAATAATTTATCTATAATCCATCACTTCTCGCTTGTCCCATAAAACGAGGAATAATATATTCATTAACAACTCATATATATATATATATATACATATTTGCTTTTTGTCGGAGAAAAATACATAAATATATGAATAACTCCAGTTTCCAAATAGCTACAAATACCATGACTTCTGTTCTTACACTTTTTTATTAATAAGATAAAACTGAGTCTATAAATTCATCGTCATTTTGTTTTTATTCAACCAAAAAAAAAACATATTTTTCATAGCTTTTCCAAACCGAAGCCTTCATAAGTATCGGTATTTTTATTACAAAAATAACCAGAAATTGTGCATTTATGTGAAGCACAAGGTGTCTTAAAAGTATCGCATAAACCAATGAACATTATACATAATGTATAAAATTTTCATTTGTGTCTGTACGACCCACAATTCAACTTTAAATATCAAGGATCAGGAACTTATTTGAGGTGAAAAATTCCTCTAAAAAAAAAACGTCGTCACTTTCAGAATGACGAACGACAACTTTAATGAACGACGAACGACAATTTTTTGCGAACGTCAACAAGTCTGATATATATATATATATATACATAACGGAAACACACATTATTATATTTATAATTAAAAAAGATATCGGACAAAGCCGATATCTTTTTGCCGATTCCGATTTTTTTGAAAATTGCGTGATCGGCCCCGGTCGATCTGGACATCTCTAATTAAATTTACATTAAAAAGATAGTATTGATCATCTACAAGAACTGGGAAGTAAATCGTTTTTGAAGATAGGGATTCCGTCTCTTTGTTATATTTAAGCAAATCCTATCGTGACGTAGACAAAAAAATGTTTGCCATTGTGATTGTAGTTAAATTTCAATAAATCAATGGAAGAAATCATCCATACTTCGGATTAAATATCTGGCAGTTTGTTACAAAACAGTTTCGAACATGAAAGTGGTTTCTAATTGGATTGGAGAATTGCTATTGTTTTTCTCAGGCCTGTGAATAGAACACGAAATGGAACGGCGTTTTGTCAACCATCCCTACTTCTACGACAAAATACGGCGTTAAATGATTCATAATCCTTCATATCATTTTTCCTTTAAAAGATAAGAGTGTTTTTTTTTGTAATAAACGAAATGTTAAGAATATATATTTTTCTTATTAATTGTCGTCATAACGGTTTCTTTCTTAGAAACAATACGACTAACATAAATATAATACATGATTAATCCCATAAAAAATGATTCCATCAACACAAAAAAAAACAATAAATTCTATGATAATTTGATCCTTTTGGGTCACTCTCCGAATCAAAACATTCATCATCATAATATTAAATCCAATGGTTCTCACAACAAGGCTCCTCAATGACTCATCTGTGAGAGAGTGAACCCCCTCGAAATGTCCAATGGTTTGGCAGACTTTACATAACATTTGTATGGACTTGCAGTTCTCACTGGGGTGACCGAAGCGAGTACATCGACCACAGACTTCATCCAAGGAAGCCTTTTTCTCATCTCCGCCCACGCTAACAATAGGCCAATCTGCGTCCATACCAATGGCCAGTGGGCTTTGAGAAAGAGTCACTCGGTGTATTTCGTCTAATAGTCTGTCTGCTCCAAAGCGTCCGAGTATAAGGGCCGATCCGGGGCTGGTACTCCCGAACCACTCCCGCCTGAATTCCCCTCACTCTCATACTCTTTTTCTGTGCGTGATATGAGAGATGGGACGTGAAGTATTTTTAGTTTGGGGTACGGGATGGTCTTAAGTGTTTCTTTGGCTAACTCCTCCCACTGATGATGTATCTCGATCCTTTCGTCGTAGCCCCGTGGGGGAATATGAGTATGACGGAGGGTGAAATACTCAGGAGCTTTTGTATGAGGGATTTGAGGGTGGAGGCCTTTTTGAGTAGAATGGGTAAGTTATGCTTGCGAACACTTTCGAGGCTCCCCTTCTTGAGGTTGATGAGGGAGTTTTCTCGGAGATCTCGTGAGCCCACAGAGAGGACAAAGGTCCGAGACTCGGCAGGAAGGGGAACGACCACTTGGTTTCGCTTCTCGTCGTAGAGGCCAAAGAGGCTTTGCCCCTCAACACTGCATATTCGCATGGAAGGCATGTGCTTCTTTATCTTGGACTCGATTTCCTTATGATGACTAAAGCTCTTCCAAAGCTCATCGCCTAAAACACAAATGAAAGAAATATAATTCAAACAGAATTGGGACGTATCAAATATAATCGGTCGATCGATACTACCCGCGGTAAATAAAAGTACGGATCAATTTAAAACTAAAAAAACATAATGCTTAAATGCTCCTACACCTAGGTATCTAGAATAGCAAGTATTTTTAACTCATGTTTAGTGAAACGTAAGCGTTCTTATTAATATTTGCGACGTATCAAAAAATAGTGTAGCATTATATATTTTGATGACCTAAGCGGAAAGAATATTTTTTTAAATAAATAGTATTCTTCCCGCTTCTTGCTAGTATGAAGTCATTAAAAATCACCGGCAAGCGACAAGTCAGCTCTCTTAGCAATATGAACGTTAGTCTTGACTTAACCTAGGATTGTGGATAATATAGTAAAAAATTTGCCACTTTGAACTCTTAAAAAATAACTATGTCACTACTTAGAAAAAGACGATAGATAGTTTAAAATGCATTTTTATAATTTTGATTTATTTATTTTAATGACTTATTTGTTTAGATAGTTCTTTATTTATCGTTGGTTATGTAATATGTATCGAAGTGGATAATTTTTAAATACGCCACTTTTGCACACTACCAAAACTTAATGATGTCAATCGGTAGGGGTTATTATCTTTTTATCTGTATTTATATATATATCTAATATATATATATATATATATATATATATATATATATATATATGTGTGTGTGTTAAAATGTGATCTAATAAAGTCTTTAAAAACAATCGCAGTATATTTAAATATTTCCTTTTAAGTAAGTTAAAAAACATAAACCAAATCCAAAATGAACCATCCACAGGCTAAAAATATAGGGGAAAAGTGCAAATTGGATTAGATAAGACATACGAACATTAAGCATTACAAACAAGAAAAAAAAAATCATGACGTAGTAGCATTTAATACCAATTTCAAGCATAGCGTTTAGCATGTTTGAAATAACCAAATATTCCAATAATAAGAAAGCAGATTAAATAACAAACAAAATATTTTTTGCCTTGAGTTATAGAAAGAGTTCAAACTAATGCAGTTTAATTAATATTTTTTGCATATAGATATAAAAAATACACGTCTCAATCTACAAACGAATTTAGTCATTTTGATACGACCATCCACCGGCTCGAATGATCTTAAAAAATAAAGAATATGACCAGAATTTAGAAGTCAACCTACCCATCAAGGTCATGCCTTGCGACCATGCAAACTCGTCATCATCGTGTCTGCTTGAGGAGGTTGTATTGAGGGGCTCTGAGAGTTTTGTATCTAGCGTGGATATTCTTTTAAGTATCTTTTTTGGTTCGAGACGCAGTCCTCAGTGAACATAGTAAACTCTCTATTTGGTGTGAAGATCGTTTTCCTAAAAAACAAAAAACAGTTAAAATATAATATCTGTGATGAGCAGTGGTTTCGAGGTACATAAAATGAGTGATAAATGGCAATTATTGCTGAGGTAAATTTTATTATCGTGTATGGCTAAATTTTTAAAATATTATTGTTCATCACTATTCACAAATCCCCCAAAATGTGGAACGATAAATTTGTTAAATAGAAATATATCGTTTATGTTATTGAAAGCCAATATTTTATTATCACTATTGTTGTATTGTTTCTTTATCGTTTATTTAAAGATAAGTTATTGTATAAACAACTGGTTAAAACCAAGGTATAATAAAATAAAAGTTACGCCCATATAGCCTAGAGAGCTGAGTTTTCGCTAGCTGGCGGTCATTAATGGCATCACACCGACAAGCGGAACGACTAACATTTTGTTATGATATTCTATATACCTTGATTATTTCTCTATAAGAATAGAGGGCATGAATTTCATATATTGCATTAATGTCATACTAATGTATTTTTTAATTATTTGCTAACGCATGGCAGACTTAATATCTATTTCATAGTCAACTTAACTTAATAATAAAAATATTTAAAAGGGCACATTCCTATCATTATTATGTATCACTTGTTACAAATAAATTATTATAATAAATGTTGAATAAAATGTTCCTTTTTGTATTTAAAAAAAATCTCCTTTCCGAAATATAAATATAATAATTAAATTCTAATGAACCAAATCATTTTTTATAGTTCACGGTTTTTACTAGGAGTGACAGGGACACTTTTTCCGCCGGGACCCGGGCCGGACCTTCAGGATATTTTCGTTCCTTTGTCATTCTAAAGTGACAAAGTTTTTTTAGAAAATAAATTCCAAAAAAGTGACGACGTTTTTTTTTCAAAGAAACTCTAAAAAAAGTGATGAAGATTTCTTTTTTTAAAGTAATTCTTAAAAAAATGATGACATTTTTTAAAAAAACAATTTCCAAAAAAAGTGACGACATTTTTAAGAAAACATTTTCATAATATTTTTTAAAATTTTGATTTTTTTCTTTCTAAAAAAACGTCATCACTCAAAGAATGACGAATGAACAAAAATATTTAAGTCCCGGTCCGGTGATTTTTAGACACCGTACCGGGACGTTCGAAAAACAGCCGGGACCCGGGCCGGGTACCAAGTCGTTTCCTGTTTTTACCAACTACATACATTTAAAAGGGTACGGTTACTTCGATCTCCTACCTGAGCTAGAAACAAAGAGAAACCACACTTCAACACGGCCATCGTGCTAACATTCCTCACAAAACCTCTCTATAATTTACTTATTATAGAAGAAGAAGGAAAAAAAGTACTCGTTATCCAGAGTGTTGAACATATTCATGAGCCGAGTCAGTGCTAGGAGCGACACATTGATGAAGGAGCTCCCAAACGTCTCGCCTCCTCCTCCGATCATTGAGGAGGAGGATGAGACGAGACGGGGCAAATATAATGACTGGAATCATGCCACCCGTCCACTCCAATTCGAGAAATTTGATCCCAAGCAATGATGAATCAATGTAAACAATAACAATAATAAGAACAAGGCAGGAGCACTCTGGATGACGAATACTTTTTTCCTTCTTCTATAATAAGTAAATTAATAGAGAGGTTTTGTGAGGAATGTTAGCACGATGGCCGTGTTGAAGTGTGGTTTCTCTTTGTTTCTAGCTCAGGTAGGAGATCGAAGTAACCGTACCCCATTTAAAATATTAATAGGAGGAAATGTTATATATTTTTAATCTATTTGGTTCAATGGAATTGAGTATGAATATAAAAAAGCATACTGGCATTAAAGTTAGTCAATGGAACTGAGGATATTTTGAATGAAGTGCATCAACTTTGATCTTCCCTTTACATCCATATGGAGAGTTTGTTTGGGGGTAGGATTTCTGAAGTACAAGGCATTGAGAGCACATTTTTCATTCAAGGTGGAATCGAATAAGCGATATTTTATGAGAAACTACTACTTTAAGCATGGTTTTATTCAGGCTTGTGAGCGATCAGGAAAAAAATAGCGATCCGATCAAAAATAGCGATCATAAATTCTTTGCGATATAGCGATATAACGATCAGGGATTTTTCCGATCAGCGATCGATCAATTTAATTGCGATCAACAAAAAAATTACCTATGTAATACTAATTCTAAGTAAAAATTTAATGTATATAAAGTCAAACCTTTATAAGTATTCATCTTTATATGGCAATGGAATGATTGTTTCCCATAGCCTATGAGTTCCAAAATAACGAATTCTCCATAGGCGCCTGTCTGTATATTTTAGGACAAAAATATCAGAATGATTGTTTCTCATAACCTATGAGCTCCAACACTCTGGCTCCACAATTGACATATGTCTGCATATTTTAAGACAGGAGATGCCAGAATAAATGTTTCCCATCGCCTATGAGCTCCAAAACAATGACTTCAACGTAGTCGCCTGTCTGTATATTTTAGGACAAAAATATATCAGGATAGCACAAACTGGCTTTTTCCATTAGTATTAGTTTGTATTTTGTGTTTTCTAAACAAATATTAGTTGTTGAAATGGATTTTGGTCAATGTGACAGCTAATTAAGTTTTAAGAAATGGAGGGGTTGTCTCAAAAATCCTTATTACAAACATTTATTCTTTTTTAGTTATTTTATAAAAAATTGATCGGATCGCTATTTTTTAGTGATTTTCTTACGATCAAAAGATATAAAGATCAGGACCTTTTGCGATACTCCGATCAGCGATCAAATATCGCTATATCGCTATTGATCGCCGATCAGAAAAAAACTCCGATCAACAAGCCTGGTTTTATGATTGTTCCTTCTACTTCGAGTAATTAAACAGTTAGTTGCAATGCTAACTTAAGAGCTGCGACTAACGAATGTAAATTGGTATTTAGAACTGGAAGTGTTGTTACCTGGTGTGAAGAAGTTGAACTATGATTAATAAAAACAACGCCGGAGCTGAAAGCGCATTAATATCGGACAACGTACTGTCAAAAGGACAGTTAAGGAAAGAATTGTTTTGCTATTGCCTTCCATTTCCTTCAAAATCCGAGTGCATATATGATTTATATAAAAATAACATGTATTAAATTTCAAAAAATCTCTAAAAAATTATAACAAATTATGTACTTATACTAATATATGTTATAAATTGTCCGGTACTAAATGCATATGAGAAGTCACAAAGCAGATATATAAATATTTTTTATCTTTCTTATCTATCCGATCAATATTAGGTAGATATATATAAAATCTACCGAATCCAACTTTAATATACTTTCTAGGAATTGCAAAAAGATTATGATTATCTATCTCTATGTTGTGCAATCTAGAAATTTTGTTGTCTTATAATAATATTACTTCACGACTTACTAATATGTATATATAAAATGTAATTATGACCAATTACCTTACTTAATGACCTCTTGGTTCCATTAGCTCTTCCTCGAGGGCCGCTATCCGATTCTCTTTTCTCATGGTTTCACGCTCAAGATTAGCTATTTTATGCTGAAGCTCCGATTCCATGGCCTTGGTACGCTCCGAAATGTCCTCCACCAAGGAAAATAATGTTTCATTGAAGTGTGATCCATGAAAATTTCCATATTTACTCATCCTGAGGATGTCGGAACTTACTATGTCATGGATCCCTCAAAGAATGTGAGTTTCAAACTGACTTAAGAATTCTCTTGGTTTGTTTATGTTTCTCATGGCAGCTGTTGAAAAATGTGTGTATTTTTTCTTCTTAATCTCTTTTGTAGTCAACAAAACCTCATTAAATTCTCAGGGGGGAAATAAAATAACAAACACCTTTTTTTACTATATTTATATCGTTAGCTTGTAACGATAAAAACCGATAAATATATAAATACTTTGTTTTACTTTTAAGTCAAACCGCGTTTTAATCAATGAGATCTTCTAATTTAATTCGATTCCTAAGCCGAAGTTTACGGGTTTCCTTGCTTAAGATTTTCTACTGAAGCTACTAATATTATATAGCTACCTTGATAGCTACATTCCGATGATCAAATATATCTGATTGGGCATTCATTATTTATATAGCTTATTAAAAATATTACAAACAAAAGTGAGGGGGGAAATCAGCAATGAGATCGAAACTGCATACGAATATAATATATTATTAAACGATAGCCGTTAACTAAGTTTATGCCCATTTTTTCTTGGGCAATTTCTTAGTAGGCCGTATTTAACCAGGCATTTCTTCCTAATATCATGCTCCTTAATTAATTTCCCTTGTACGAACATATAATGAATATATATTTGATTTGTTAATATTTACTCTATATAAGTTGGTGTCCAGAGGAAATGGCCAAAGAAAAAATGGACCAGGAAGCCCCCAAAATAGAAAAGGAAAATGATGAACCACAGAAAGAATGGGCCAAATACATGGGTAGTAAGTATTTGAGGGAATACAATGAAGTATGGATCAAAAGCTATTTTCATATAAATTAAACAAGTAAACGGTAATGGTAAGTTTATTTAGCAATTATAGATAAATGATTTCGTGTGTAGTAAATATTAGACGGGGAGAAATATTTGGATCATTTTTTTTCATGTGTCATCATTTTTATTTCTATCTTTGGCCATTTCTTGCTATTATCATTTATTCAGTTATTAATAATAGTCGGAATAGGAATATATTTTATCAAAGGATATTGACAATGACGTCATGAATATGTGCCCATGAGGAACATACAATTAGTATTTGTAAGGATAAAATTCTTCTCTCTGAATGGCGATGTTCACTTCTCAACAGCCACGAGTGATGCGATAAAACTTTAGAACATAATGCAAATGACTTTTGGATGTTTCTCCTCTCTCTTTCAATCAATCACGTGTCAAGAAGCACCACCGTTTCTCTATCTTAGTCATTGGTTGAATGGGTCTACCATCTCAGAGGGCTATTGCTGGTAAGCCGTTTTGACCGTAATAGGCTCTCTTTATTCCCTTTACAGTACGTAAAATTTACATAAGATTGTAATGTGGTCCATTGAACTTTTGATATTTTACTCATTATATATAAGAAACATGTTTTGAAGCCAAAAAGCATACATATTTTGTCGACGAATAGTCTCATTTATGATATTTATATAATGCATAATTTATTTAAAAAATACGGCGGTGGATGATTTTAATACGACTGACATAGAAAGAGAAAAAAACTGAAAACATAGACATCTTTTCTGCCTCCTTTTATTATAGTATTAAAAAACTCGCAAACTTCTCCTTTTTTCATAAACAAAGCTCTTATTATACCTCCGCCGAAGGAGGTAGTTTTTCACTGGCGTGGTTGGTTTGTCAGCAGAATAACTCAAAAAGTACTGAACGGTTTTGGATGAAATTTTGTGGAGTGTTGGAAGTGCCAAAAGAAAGAAGTGAGAAATTTTGGCATCTCTGAGTGCAGAATTAAGGCCAAAATGAGCTAAATACTCTATAATTTTTCAAGTTAGCTTACTCTGCCAATAGATGTCGCTGTGTTGTGAATTGGGTGCCGGGAGGTCTTCCTCTCGGAATATTCCGTCTAGGGGAACCCTCCCCCGTCTCTCTACGCCTCCCCAGTCGTGAAAAATCCGCATCGGAAGGCTCATGACGGCGGAGGTTTGCACTCTCTGAGTGTATATATGCCTCAGTATTATGCGTTTACATTATACAGCTTGAGTTATTTAACTCTAGAGAGAAACCTTGATACGGAGTTCCCCCCTGTGTCCGGAGGTCACTTATCGACAGGATCCTGGACGAGAGGAACTCCATCGTCTCTTCCAAAATCATCCACAGCCAAAAATACTATGAAGAGACATATAAAAATGCTTTCAAACAAACTACTTCCATCTATTGAGTATCACATCTTACAGGCCTTCCAATTCATGCCGTTTTGATCCTTTCAAGCTCTATTTCTATATTTATAACAATACCTAAGGAGAAGAGAAAAAGATAAATCTTGTTCAATATCCAATGACGTCGCCGAACTTTTATAGAAATATGTAATATTATTATTGCTCACCTTTATTTTTTTAAATCTATTTCAGTCAATTACATAAGAAATAAATGATGGGCAAATTTATTAATAGGATAAATTAAACCAAGGACATGCATGTCTTTTATATTACACTTATATGGTAATGGTGCGTATGAATCGTTTATTTCAGTAATCAATTGAGTTATTCTAATTAAAAGTAAAGATGACTGCAATGTACCACTACGCTACTATGATGTGAATATCAGGCTTGTGAAACGGAAAGCAAAAATGAACGGAACGCTGAACGCAAAAAAGCTGAAACGCTCACAAGCCTGAAAATATTACAGTGATACATAACTTAGTTAATGTTACTTATTTTAGTAACTCTCAATGACGCAATTGGTATTTTATATGGTTTATTCCTTTCTCTACTCCAATGTGCTTATGTGATTGATTTATTATTCCCGCTAAAAATTTTTATTATTGTTTTTAAGAAGAGTAATTCCTCAAATCGGGTCAGTTCGTTTCTTTCCCTCCATTTGTGTCTTGTCGTCATGTCTCCTCCCACTGATTCAGCAGCCATTCCACGTCATGAAGAAACCCTGTTTGAGCCCCATCTCCAAGTCTCAAGCTAAGCGAGAATGCCACCCTCCCAGCCGGGGTTCCCCCTCTCCGCTGCCTCGACTCTACGCCGCAAAGGACGTGTCCATCGAGCCCCGAGGGGGGTCGGGCCCTCGTCCCACGGACCTTTCCATCGCAGTTCCCACGGTACCTACGGCCGCGTCGCTCCTCGCTCCGGACTTGCTCTCAAGAAGGGGATCGACGTTGGTGCGGGTTGGTGGATGCAGACTATCGAGGTACCCTGGGGGTCATCTTGTTTAACATGGCACGGAGACTTCGAGGTCAAGACGGGGGATCGCATTGCGCAGCTCATTTGTGAGGCCATTCGTATCCGGAGATCAAGGAAGTGGAGAAACTTGAAGAAACGGCGCGGGGAGAAGGTGATTTGGATCCACGGGAACTAATTAAAGAAATTCATCCAAAATATATTATATATAATTATTTGTCAAAACCACTCCATTTACTCAAAGTATTATCCTGTTCTTCTAACTTCCATCATTCTGTAATAAATAAACCAATTTTTAGAAATAAACTATTATTCAAATGTAAATGGTCTCTTTCATCTCTAATTCATCATTTAATTTAGTCATGAATCCAGTTGTTCCTTCTTATTTATCTGATCCAAGCAATACTTGTATACTTTAGTGAAATGAAATGAGGTTTTTAATTTTGATCATTCTGATATCTTGAATTGGAACTATCCATAGTAATGAGACGAAATAAAACATGTTTTAATCTAAGACATCAAATAATGATGAGTAATGAATGATCTCTTTAATTAGAACAGGAATTACA
>CP045893.1:26520016-26561816 GCA_013387185.1 Caligus rogercresseyi | reverse complement strand
TTATAATATATCCTAGTATCGATTGCTTCCCGTGTTGGCCCTGAAACGTCCACTTTGACCTTATATGTCCTTGGCACCTTATGCTTGCCCATTGAAAAGTGTTTAGGAGATACAAAATACCGAACAAGCAAATAAACAGATTGATTTTTATTATATATATTTTTCTGAGAACAACCACTCACGTCAAAAATATTTCTATGCACCCCCACATTCTCCTATAAAAGTTTGTCCAAACTGAACGTGCCATATATCAAGAAAGGGTGGAAAACGTTTTTTTTGGCATAAATAAATGGAAAATGACTTTTCCGCGAATAACCCAAATAGTCCATTACAAAGTCATTCACAGACCATTGTTTCAATTTAACTGATAATTATAAGAAATGGCAAAGAGGCTTTGGCGAATGATATAATAGTGAAATAAAGATTTTTATAAAATAAAACACTCCATAAACCATCAAAATATTCAATGAAAACTTTGTCAAGATCTAATTAATCGTTTGGGAAGAAACGAACGAATTCTTATTATACTACAGTAGATAAGTTAATATACAAAGAACCATATAAAAAATAAAGACATTTAAATAGAAATAACCCACAGAGGATAATGGTACGTGAGTATCTCGAATTCACAGTCGACAATGCAATAAATATACTACACAACTAACTCTGAGTATTATAATATCATGATAACGAAAAAAAATATATAAAGACTCGCCAGTTCTTTAAAAAAATTAAGACTCTGGATTGACGAATTTCCAAGCGAGGCGAGTGCTTCAAACAGTTCAAATAAAAATTAAACGAGTGTGGTGAAACTCAGGGGCATTTATTTAAACACGGAGTATTAAAAAATAACCATCTCGAATACATAACATTAAGTATCAAATATTAAGGAGTAACATTAGAATATTATAACATTAATTTTTTAAACTTACATATGAAACTAATTAAATAAATAAAAACAATCTATATATATTAGTACAGTTCATAACGATTGGAGGATTTGGAATAAAGTAAGGCGATGAGCATCATTTCAGAGAGGTAGCGTCTTTGAATGCCCTTTTTATAACCCATGCAGTGAAATTTTACAAAAACTGCGTTACATGTTGGATGTACGAGAAAGTGAGAAATTTTTCTTCTGAAGGACTCTCATTGAAAGATCCATGGTGATATTTAGAACGACTCGATATGTTTCATTAAAATGATTTGATTTTTGCAAAAGATACGGTTTCTTCCATCATCTTTGAATAATGTGTTTGCAACTTTCAATAAAACCAAACGCTTTCTACATTTAAATAATTTGTCTGCCAATGTTTAAAATGATTGCTTACGACTTATACGTACTCACTCATATTTCTGTTGAGTTGTAAAATAAATAAGTAAGCTTAAGTTTTTATCCAAACTTCATAACTTCTACTAATTTTAAGAATTAAATACCTTATAAGTAAATACAATCAATGTTCTTCTAAATTTATAAGAAGGAGAAAGGAAAATACACAAATTCATATTTTAAATATTAACTCAAAACCTGCCATAGATCCTTGTATTTAAAAATATGAGTCAATTCGTTGAAATTAATCCTAAATGAAGGATTCAAAGTGATTGTTTCCTCACATGTGAACAAAAAGAGTTCAATTTCTTTTGAAAACTATGATATTAAAGATCTTGCTAAAGTAAGACAATTGAAAAATCGAAATAACTCATAAGTCAAGGATTCGATTCATGTAATGAATTGCATTAAATAACTTATTCCTTTAATTTTACAAGCAACTATTGAATTTGCACTAACAAATACTTTATCAAACTACAACATTCATCAAATGACAAAACACCAAATAATTGTCATTTCTTTTTATTTGGCACTGCAAATATTATATATATTAGAACAAAATAATTTGTAAGTCTATGTAGGAATGCTGAATAAGTCCAACTAAAAAGCTTCATGAAACGCACATAGTAACCAAATATTGATGTTCTTATGGACACATGTATCAAACATTTACCATCAAATGCCCTTTAAAGGTTGTTGAATGAGACATCCTCTTCCATCATAAGGATAACATGTAATGTTGATGTTTATATGGTAGTTCTTACAAACTCGTTAATAAGCATCATTTTTTACTGATAACTCTCATTTTCTTTCTGTCGGTACTAGTATCGTCACATTAAAGATTTATTTATCGTCAAATAAACAAAATATTTAATAAAATTCACTATAATCCATGATATTGGATAATTTTAATCATAATTATGTTATTCCATATGTCATCGTTATTAGAAAATACCACTGACATGAAAACTCAATAGTGAATAATGAGTCAATCCACTTAAAGAACTATTTTAATGACTAAAATGGCTGACCGCTTGTGATGAAACAACCAATGTTCTTGGGAATTGAAAACAGGGAAATCCTGCAAGTGATGTCTAGTGAAGTCGTCAGTTATATTTCATAAAATAGTAGGCTTGAAACTACGTCATTGAGTATTATTGTCATTTCTTCCCTTTTTTATTTCTTAAGACTTGGTCTCAGATTGCTTAAGTCTAAATTAATCATTCCTCCTTCTCTTTTCATTCATCAGCTCCTGACTTCAACATGTCTCTTACATCTTCATATGCAGTCTATGGAGAGACACAATGGTGATCTGGAGGTCTATATACTTTATGTATTTGTCACAGCATAGATGGAGATCCAGTAGAATCGTTGACTCTCCTAGTAGAGATACGATCCTATCTCTCCTAGGAGAGATGACGACTATAATATAAGATATATTTAACGATCTTGTACAAACTATTTCGTTCATTTCATTCTATATTCTGGTGGAAATGATTTCATGTTTGTGTTCAAGGACCGAATGCAGCCCAATGTATATATTGTATCACCAACCTATGTAATAATAATTTGATACTTATCTGAGAAGAAATTAAATATGATAAAATAGTTTGAGTAACATCATCATACCATTTTCATATTTAAGTCGTTATCCCTTAACTATATAGAGATAACACTCCTGATCTCTTCTAACAAAGTCATTGATTCGTCCTGATAGATCACGATCGTAGACACTCCCAGGAGAGGATACGATCGTTATCTCTACCAGAGAGTCGACTACTCTACTGGATCTCCATCTCTACTGCGATAATGTTCGTTCTTTCGTTCGTTTCCCTGTATCTTCGAACGATTCATTAGATCTTTACGAAATTTTCAGTGAATAGTTGAGAGTTAGGGAGTGTTTTAGTGTAACTTCGTCATCTCCATATATTTTTATTCGCCAACACGTTATTGTTGCTTTTTTTATTGTCAAGTTAGATTTTGATTAAATTTTCTGTCTATGATTTCGAGGCGATAAGACGTGTTTTTGGTTCATTGGGTGTTTACTGGAAAAATCGTTTTCCTTATGCTTACTTAAAATAAGTTATTTCTGTCCATTTAAGTTTGCAGAAAATTACAACTTTTTATTCCTCAACCTCACGCAAATCAATTTTAATCATGCCTAAAAGATAGAGAGTGATGTCACATCACCCTCAATTTTCTTGATAAGATATGAAGTTGCACTCTCTCTTAAGATTTTTATTTTGCTGTTTTCCCCTCATCGACCAAATAAATACTCTGATATTCAGTGCGTCCTTACGTATCTTCGGCACTCTTTAATCTCTATGAAATGACTTAAAATTTACTTATTTTTATGATATTTGGAACTCCTTTCCTAAGGCATCGAAAATGGAAGAAATGGCAAGGAAGACACAACGACAACTTTTTATTGTGAAAAAAACATACGATGGCATCACTGAAATTGTTCATATATATTTTTTCTATTCCAAAGAGTATATTCAAGTTGGAAAATCCCGAACAGCGCCTGGTAACATCCGCTAGTAAAGTATAATATATTTATTTCATCTTCTTTTTCTGCTTAAAAAAAGCTAACTCGCATTGAGAAATAAAACCCAGTCAGGGGATGTCCTACGTAATGGGCAATGTTGGTCAACTGCCCTGAACCCATCCAATCAGGGGTCAATACTCATTATTTTTCCATTATTATGTTTATAAGCATGACTTTGAGTTAAGAGGACACCAAAATAGCTTTTGCACAAGGCGTCAATCCTCTGTAACCATATCTGAACCTGATAAATCTTAAAGGCATTTTAACCAATGATAACCTACTAAAAAATCTAAAGGTACTGAAAAATATAACATAGTCAACTTAGTTCATATTTTTATACTTATCCTCATAGGTATGTGAAGCTTCAAAACGGCATCCGAATCCTTCTCGTGAGTGACTCTGATACGGAAATGAGCGCTGCGTCTCTGGACATCAAGCCGGAAGCTTCTCAGACCCCGTTAACCTTCAAGGACTCTCTCACCTTGTGAACACATGCTCTTCACGGGCTCCGAGACCTTTCCAAATGAGTCCTATTCCGAGTTTCTAAGCAAGAAAGGCGGATCCTCCAATGCTTTCACGACCTCTGAGCACACAAACTTTCACTTTGAGGTCCCTTCGGATCACTTTGAAGAGTCTCTCAAGCGATTCATTTCTTATTTCGAGAGCCCTGTCTTTCGAGAAAATGCTATGAACACGGAGCTGGACATCATTGAGTCCGAGCATGAAAAGAATCGCTTTAACGACGTCTGGAGAACAAATCAGGTAAGATGAAGTAGAAGTTTATTTCTTTGCCAAATCAGGGTATAATTTTTTATGTTATGTCCAACATGTATAGTTTGTCATGGGATCTCATTAACAAGAAATAAATGTGACAAAGCTATTTGTTATGCATATTTTAGACACCTTACAAAATATTCCTATAAAATAGTTCTCTCAAACTATGATTTTATATTTGATAACACTGTTTTCCTTCTTTTTTGGTCATAGTGATGTGATCCAATTATCGATAGATATGAAAAAAAACGAACATTGTTTTTTCTTTAAGTAAGAGAAGTGGACTTATTCAATTAATATCAATACATAGAATAGGAGGAGTCCATTCAAAGGATTCGCCAATGACGTCATGGATTTTATAGGATGAATTTCTTCTCTCTGAGTGATTGATGTTCACCCCTCAAGAGGCGCCGGGAGTAAAGTGAATCCATAGAGATATAAAGACATAGAGGGCTTCATATTGGATTCTTCAGAGGAATACGTTTTTGTGTCCAATATATACAAATCTTTCTATGATCAGCTTACGATGACGTAGTATAAATTACTTTGTTTGCATTGGCTCAGGCGACAGCTGAACGATGTTTCTCTGCTATTGAAGGGAATAAGCGCTCTATATCTTTATATATCTATGAGTGAATCTCAGGTCTCCCAACTGCGTCTTTATTATTCCCATTCTTTTCAACCAATCTCGATTTAAAAAATATTTCCTTCTTATCCTTATCTTTATGGAATAGGTCTTGGCGTGTAATTATTATTAATAGTAGCAATAAAAGCCAGCCCTAGGATCCAAATTGTAAATGAAAAAATGCAGCTGTTACCGTGGAAGCACATTTAGTTAGCTTACTGCATCGTTGCTTTTTTCTTGAAGCAACAAATTAACAACTTAATAGCCCTTTGGAGCTCCTCTCCTCATTGTCTGCACCTTCTTGAATGATGTATTTTTCTAAATATAAATATTATTATAGTTTTGTTGTGATGGCATTAATAGGAAGTTGCTACGAAATTAAAAATAGTGTCATTTTAAAACCGGTTTAAAGGGATTAATTTGATGATTAGAAATATATCAAATCACTACACATTGTGCGAGATTCCAAATATAAATAATAAAAGGACTTTGTTATTAATTTCAAGGAGCTCTAGCATCAAAGCGCCCCTTACGGACTAAAGAAGAACTAAAATTTTGGCCGATTCCTTTTGGGGAAAAAGGAAGAATTTTATGTTATGCATGCGCTACTTCACTTAAACGTTTAATATGAACCGTAGGGGAGCGCCTTAGCTCAGTGTGTAAAGGGGTTTTCAACTATCAATATTGAGTGCACAGATTTGCCTCCCGAGAGGGAAAAACCAATGTGGGTCAGATTCATTGAATAGATTTAGGTTCCATATACCGATTTCAACGCTTTGATGCTTATTTACATATATCCAGTTGGATACTACATTTCCAATTAACCAAAAAGGCAAAAACACAGTAAGCAATTTTGCCAAATCATTTAAGAGAAAGACTAAATAAGCTCCTACTTTATAAAGCTATTTCTTTGTAAGTAAATAAATATATATAGATTATATATTTAAACAAACCCAAATAAGTAAAATAAATATCTTATTTGTAGTATAGATTTGCAAGTTCCCAATTGCAGAGTCCATAGATCCTTTAAAAGTTATCCAATCGCCCGAAAAACGTTTGATTCATAAAGTTATACTACATCATGGATCCCCAACATTTTATTGTCTGTCAATATATATTTTTTTATTTGTATAATAAACGAAGAGGAAGAAAAAAAGTATTATATTCATCCAAGACAAGGAAAAGTTAGACGAGGTGGCTATACATACATTAAATATTTAGGTTTGTATAACTGGCTCAAAGTATATTGTCATAGATGCATTTGATTCAAGTAAATAATAAATATAAATAATACAAACAAATACGTTATGACGTTACGTATCCGAACATACTATATTTTGTATTTAGGTTCTATGTTAGCATCCTCATCCATGTAAAAATTAAAACCTCTTTAGGTATTAAGTTGATCAAACAAGTTGATCTAAAACAAAGATTTTTCAATATTGCTAAAAACAATGATATACAGTTCATGATCTTAATTTGCTTACTGTCATTTTTTGCCTATAAGAGAACGTCATCGTGGAGGTACATTAACTTTTTTGAAAATGCATTTAATAAAAGGAATGTATGAATCATAATTTAAAGGCATGGAATACATTAAATAAAAAAATAGAATTTTGTATTATATATATATATACATTCTTTTGTCTTTGAATTTCGACGCGCAGTCTAATAGCTGGGTTTCCTTACTTTAATTAATTGTTACGACCTTCATAAATAAACCTCGGGCTGCCGGTGTAAGGTTTCCCTAGGGCTTTAAAGTATGAAGATTTTGTCTTTTCATGTATGTTTATATATAATAAACATTCATTAAACATAAGTTGTAACAATAATCTCTTAAGGCAGTGGTGCGCAAACGGTGGTACGCGTACCAGTGGTACGCGAGCACCCTCTGGTGGTACGCGAGCACCCTCTGGTGGTACGCGAGCACCCTCTGGTGGTACGCGAGCACTCTCTGGTGGTATGCGGGGATGTTTTCATTTTCCACATTTTCACTTTAAAAAAACAGAAAAATACAATGCATTATAAATACAATGTTTCAAACGAAATATGTAGCTTGATATAATTAAAATTCTGTCTTATATATGGCTATATTTTAAAATCGGTCATCATGGTGGTACTTGGACAGCTGAATAGTTTCTCAGGTGGTACTCAGTATTGAAAGTTTGAGAACCACTGTCTTAAGGTATATATTATAAAAATATTTTTGTTGTGTGCACGCTATATGGAAAGATAATAGTAAAATATGCTACTCTTGAGAATGGATTTAAAAGACTGTTGTGAGAATTAAAAAGTTGTTGTTCCTAAAGTAGAATTAATGGATAACGAGTTGAGGATTTAATAAGTAATGAATTTATGTTCAAATAAGTATTCGCTGTATATTCCCTGCAGCATTAGTCTGTAAAAGCTATTATTAAATTTTGAATAAAGACTACCTCAGAGTAGGAATTATATTTCCTACTCTATTACACTTTGAGGTTGTTATATTGTACTGTATTTTTTATTGGCTCAGTAAATGAAATATAGGTACATATAGAATGTTACAAAACCCATATAAATGATTATCAACGGATCAAGAGCATTAATATCTTAAAATCTTTGAACTCTTTCAAAATGCTTATGTTCTTATTGAGAGAGGTCGGGACGGGCAGATCCGGAATTTTTTAGCCCCATGCACATTCTTTCAGAGATGGGATCCTAAGGCCCAGGGCGCCGTATCTCGACGCAGCTGCCCGAAATAATGCCTTCAAGTTTAAGGGCTGAAGAGGCTGGTATTCCATCGATTTTTTTTTACTCAATTAATAATGTATTTGATGTTCTTTGCCTATTCTGGTCAATGGAATTGGAGCTTCCATGTAGATATGAACAATAGTTATAGCATTAAAATAATCCATCGAATGTAAGACATCTCTTTGTATCAACATATATATTAACAGTCATCCATATCATGTCAAAAGGCTGTGAGGCTTCCTCAAAGTATTTATATATTATAGACATCAGGATGGTAAACGGGGAATTTTTTTAAGACTTCGTCTCTTCACAACGACTAATATACTTTTCTGGACAAAGAAATCACACAATTATTAAATAAAATAAGTAATTTAAAAAAAAATTGAATTATCTTTTTTTAAACTGACTAACAGAAATGACTTGGTCAGACTTAGATATACATTAAATAATCATTGAATAAACCGATGTATTCGGATTATATTTTGTTAATTACATTTAGTTTTTTTTAGAAAGGGCTTCAACTAATAAATTGTTTAAAAATTGCGGAAAAATTAAATATTTAGTACGTATTTAGATATAAATAAAACTAATACATAGTACTCCTGACAACTCAGAATCTTAATGAGTTATATTTGAGTGTAAAATATTAACTATCTCCCTGGAAGCATTCATTTGTAATTTGAGTGCAGAAAGAAGTCATCGAATTTCACGAATGAAAATAATATATAATTGGGCAATGTAAATAAAGTTTTCCTATCAAAGTATCAACGGATCTTTGTTCATGAATGAGACCTACCATGATTGACCTTGGATAATAAATCCAAGTTGTTAAGTTTTGCTACATTTATGCTTTTAAATAATATATCTTTACTTTATAAAGCTTCGATTGTTTAAAGGACAATACAAAAATTATATCAAATATTAACGCTATTCGTTGAGGAAAAATATCTTGTTAAGCTCTGTAATATTTTAAACCTACGCCATATGAACATTAGTAGGTACCTTGGAAGCGAAGATGAATATTACATATGTTTTTTAATAAATGAATGGCAATCTTCTACCCTACACATAGAGCGTTGACGTTATGTATTCAGCTAACGTTTTCCAGTAGCAAAAATACCACAAGTTTTAACAGCAAAACAAGCTTCGTTTTCATAAAACAAAATTTTATTGTTATTATTGACATGATGTTAGCTCTATGATAATGATAAATATATAGTAATATATATTTCAGCTGATACAACCCGACATATAAACTTTCATGACTAGCATGATGGATGAAACGTGAAGTAAAAATATATTCTGTTGGCTTTACAGACACATAAATTATGGAAATATTCACAAAGTGCACGATGATAAGAGGAAAAAAAATATTCTTATGATTACACAACTTTGAAGCAAGCACTATTTTATATTGTTTTATAATTGCTACCCAAATATACGACAATAGGTCGATTTACAATACAAAACAACGTTCTTTATTTAAGTTAAATAAATAAGTTTATCAATACAAATACTGACTATCCTAATGGATGAAATTTGAAATTATAATATATTCTATTGGCTTTACAGACTAATGAATTATGCAAATATTTCGGAGAATGCATATTCCCAAGAGACAAATATATAATGAAGTTATGTGTTGTCGTTGTTGTTGTATGATTTATTACAGAGATACTATAGCCCTAGCCTTCATGGCTACTAATATAAAAAACATGTATCTTTATATACAAACAAATAATTATACAATAATAATAATAATAAAATATTAATTAAAGAAAAATAACAAAAAAAAAATATATATCTAAAAGTAAATATTAATTACCATATGTCATTTTATGTATTTAAAAAATTCATATGATTAAATTACTGGTATTAATCATTTAGGCAGGAGCTATATTTAATATTAATATTATAATTAATGGTCCAATTTACGACAAAACACACAAATAAGTAGGTTGAGAAAATAGTTTTGGTAGTAAAAAAACTATAAAATGGGATATATATATATATATAGGGATCAATTTAGTTTTATATGTTTGTTTTTATTTATGCTATATTATTTTTTTATTAATGATACAAAACTTGTCATATTGTCATTTATTTTAGCTTGGTGTGAGTTTTAAACTTTTATGTGACGTCGACTGATATATCAAAGAATGCATATAAAAATATGTATTATGCGTACATACTTAGCCAAAGTGTTGAATATTTGCAAGAGCTATTGCTACAAGAATAGGTACAATCTGTGTCGTCTAAGTGTTGAGTAGGACTCCCAAAAATTGTTTATTGAAGTCGAACATGATAGGTCGAAAACAAAAGAATTCTTAATAAAAACTTTAATTTATTTACGGACTTTTTGATGTTGATGATAAAATCATTTTAATCAGTTACCAAATAAAGTACGCTAAAAACCAATAACAAGAAAATTAAATGAATTATAGACAGATATACAAAATCAAATGGATTACTAGGTAAAAGAAGATGTATCCTTTAAAAAAAACTACATATAAAGAATGAAGTTAAAATCCTCTAAGATTCATCTGTTTTCTTCTTAAGTTTGTGTCTCTCTGAAAATATCCACCACCATCTAAAAAGGAAAAAAAAGAAAATAAGTTTTATTTTATAAGTCAATAGGCATTATAAAATTATGATGTTCAAATATGTTTTTATTTTAACGATTCTGGTTTAGATTATTATTAAATAGATTATATAGTGGAGTTGTTGCTGTTGTACTCATTTATATTGTCAAATATATAGCTAGTCAATCATTGCAGTTCTTATATAGATAATAGTAATTGTTAATTATGCAAACAAGTAAACTTACTATTAAAAATTAAATAAACAAATAATTATGAATAAAGATAAATAATTTTAAAATGATTTTTTTAAAACCTCTTGGCATTTACTACATAGCGTCTTCACCTCACACAGATGACAGAACTCGTTTCAAAGTTTGTGATGGTGATCTTGTTAAATTTAGTTTAGTAAATAAATATTTAATTTAGTATGTTAAATAAGAAGCCAATAAATGTACTTCATATTAACTTTTATTTATAGTGATGCTTAAGTAACAATTCAATATTTAAATTATATATAATTGTATAATGTTGTACAATATAGATGAAGGACTTAAAAGCTAGGATATCTATATTCATATGATATAATATACACAACCACACTTGGTATTTTTATATGTATGCATATTTTATTGATATATATATGAAGTGCCTTGAGAACACTTAATATAAATTTCACTCTTATACATAATGAATCTGGACTGAAGGGTTTAGAAGATGATAAGGAACTCTTCTGTATTTCACATAAAGGACAACAACAAAAATAACGAAGAAGAAGAATATTTATAATACAATAAACGGAGGGTTTCAACAGGACTAATAAGGAGGCACCTCATATATATATATATATATAATTTGGTATTTTATTACTATATATATATATATGTATGTATACATTGAAAGTACTTATTTTATATAAAAGATTTATAAAAATAGCTTTCTTTTCGAGGAATAATCAATATGCCTATAAAATGCATTTTTCGAATAAATGTAGATTTGTATGTGATATGTGATAAACGTTTCACAAAATGCATATAATTTCAAAATTGAATCACTATATTATTTACGATTTACAGACGTCTTCTTTGGTTTTCTGCCGCATACAAAAAGTATTATCAAAATATACATTAAATACTAATAGCTGTTCATCAAAGCATGAAAGCCTACCCAATATTTAAAACATGAGCAGTAGTCTAAAATGTGTTAAATAAGCTTTATAATTTCAAATTAAAGCTCTAGGAATAATATTACAAAAGCAAACAAAAAATAATACAACTAAAAGTCGTACATAGAAAAATACCCCATATGTTTTATAAAGTCCATTTAAAACAATAAATGATTTGTAGGGGGGGGGATTTAAGTTACACAACATTTTCGAACACCAGAAATAGAAGGCAAAATGCTTTCAGGACTTTGGTCACTCTATTAGTCAGACGGCTTTCCATTCGATTAAATTGCTGTGATGAAGAGGCTTTTTTGACCACACAAAAAATAAAATTTAAATTGAATTGAAGTATGTACACTAAATAGATTCCATTTCATTTACTTTTCACTAATTGTATTTCCTTATTGTATTAGATGAAAAAATAATGCCAAGTTGACCACACGGAAGAGGAACAGATTTAGTTTAAGTGTATAAAGAATGATAAGAAGTTATTTAAAACCATCTGTTAATTTAAAATCTTATGAAGAACATTATTTAAGGATCCAGAAAAGAAACACGTTTAATTGCTTTGGTTTGATTAATTGTATTGTTTGTTTAGCTCCTAGAATAGACCCACTTCACCGCAACTTAATCCGGTATCAATTGGTAGTGATTATCTAAGAGTTTTTATCAATAAAAATATTTTGCAAAGGGATAAAATTTTAAATGTTTAAAAATATAATCATCCAAGGACAGTCATTGTCTTCCGACATGTTCTTTGAGTTGCTTTCTTCCTAATTGCATTGTTATTGTGTGACGTATGTGTCACGTGTTCTTTTAATGATTGTTTATATATTATTATGGTATTATACTATAAGTGGATAAAAGCGAAGGAGGGATCCCTACTCCTAAGTGAATCAATTAAATTAATCAACAAATGCACTTCTTTATCACATGATTGATGAAAACTTTGGAGACATTCTTAAACTTTCTTGACATCATAATGAACAAAAAATACATATACAAAAGACCTACAACCTTCCTGAGATAAAGTGTTTTTTAATGTTTGTTTTACAATAATACACAATAAGTAAAAAACAACGATGAGGATCCTTTTTTAACCAATATTTAAGTCTTCTGAAAGTCGTGTGAAACAGACTTTATTATATTATAGATCATTGTCTTATATGCAGTTAAAAAATCAACTTGATCAATGTTTTCTAATATGTGATTTAAAGTATATCTTATATTTGTCATAAAGTAATATTCCTCTACCTGATGCAAAACATATACATGTACATATAGTATATATATATATATATATATATATATATATATATATATATATATATATATATTATATATATATATATATATATATATATATATATATATATATATATATATATATGATAAGAGCAATGATAGAATCGAATGATCCGGTATTGTGTTTGTAAGACATTATTTCAAAAAAAAACTTTTATTTGTAGAGAAATGTAAATCTTTGGTTTATATTAATATAAACATATTTAGAAATCATAAATAATTTACACTATCCTTAAATGATTCTCTTAGAATACCTTTGTCCAAAATATTTTCCTTTTTGTAGATAATCGTTGGAAAATTTGATTGAGGGTCCTCAAAGCTTAGACATTTTACATCAATTTAAATACATATTTATTATAAATAAAATTTAAAGCTCATATCAAAGGGCCTTATATAGTTCTACGTTGGTCCAAATCAAGCGGAGGCAATTATTTTAATGTTGAAAAGTTATTTTACTTATGAAGATATCGAAACACATGATTGAATATTATCTGTTTTTTAAGATGGTTTTTTAAGATAGGTTCCACGCTGGCAATATAAAATTCTAAATAGTAAACATTTCATAGGTTGATAAAATAACGTTGTAGTTTTCAAAAATTAATAGCTTTAAAAAAGTTGTAATACAGTTATCGGATTTGTTTTGCATACTACATAAGATTATTTTGTAATAAAGAATAATAATAAAGGTGTGTGCGATAGCTCAATGCGTTAAAGCGTCTTCAACTTTCAACGCTTAGGGCGTAGGTCAACCCCATCAAAAAGAGATTCCTAGGTTCGATGGACATATTTAAACGCTACAATTCGTATTCATATCCATACGGATACTGATAAAAGTAATCAAATAGACAAAAAAGCATTGTGACTCTTCCTTCATTTTCTAAATGATGACTTGGACCATGATTCTTGTTCCTTGACGTCACATTAAATCAATACATAAAATGAGATTGGAGCCCATCAAGCATCAAAAAGTCTTCCTATGAAAAAGCAATCCATTACCCCCAAAAGACGTTTATTCCCTTACTCTGAAGCGTCCACAGCTTTTCCGTCTCTCTTTGACAATGAATGAATGAATTTGTGTTAAGGGAATATTGATTATAGTGTTTCTTTCTTCTTTTTTTCTTGTTTTCACGTCTATAATAATATATATAAACAGAATTCCTTAAGAACCCAGGGATGTAATTTACGTTAAAAGCCTTTCCAATCAAAGAAATTACCCTTCTTTCATATTCTTTCAATAGAGGGAGAGAGAGAGAGGGCAAAGAAAAGCGTGTTGTAATGCGGGTACATAAAGGATAATTACATATAAAGAGACAAGAACAGGCACTTTATTTGTACAATATAAACCTCAATATATTTTATATTAGTGGAGTATCATAGGAGACAACGTTTAAGGGTGTTCAAAATAAATGAGTCGGGAAAATAGGGCTGAGGAAGAAATAGCCAAGATAGAATGGGATGACTCATGGGAAAAATGGTCCGAATGTATATGTGGGCAAGTATTTCAGTGGAAATCAACTACGAGTTGTGTAAATACTATTTCTCATATAAATTGTGGACAAAGATTTATTTGGTGTAGTTATTAGAAGGGGCAAAGATATATTTGGAGCATTTTTTCATACATCATTATTTTATCTTTCTATCTAGGATCATTTATTCCTGGGCCGTATTTTCCTCGGTCATTTCTTCCTAATATCAAGTTTAAGATATCCAACGGTTAAGCTAGTCAAAAGTTGCGTTTTGAGAAAAGTAATTATAGTAGATAAATGGACTTGTGTGTGAACCTGAAGCAATGCTTCATTTTATTAAATAGATAAGAATTGCAATATTTTTGGTTGTCTCATGGTTATTGTTGGGGATAACAAAAAGATAATATCTTATAACGCGATTGCTGGAAAGAAAAGAGAAGGGAATGATTAAGAATTGAAATCTGGAGCTTAGCCTTGGTGCTTACAGATTCTATGACTGTTTTTAGCCGTGAAAAAGAGAAGAGAATCCCTTTCTTTACCCCTCTCTCTTTTTACGGCTAAAAACAGTCATAGAATCTGTAACCACCAAAGCTAAGCTCCAGATTTCTTATGAATAATAATAAAAACAGTTGGCATTATGCAAGACTGCATCACTCCCAGCTGTTGAATTCTGAACATCAATAATTCAGCGAGAAGAAGAATCATTCTTAAAAATACAAATTGTACCTTCTTCATGGGCTTCGATCCATGTCATTGTCGAGTCCTTTAAAGGTATTCTTCCTATATCGTCCATTAATATTAATAAAGCAAACTGGTCAATCTCATGGAAATGATGAACGTGTATACTGCTTCATCTATCGATAAATGGATCATCATTCTGACTATCGGACGTAGAAAACGAAGGAATACAATGTTATCAAATAGAAAATATATGTTCGCTGACGAGTTTTGGGCCTTTTTGTTATTCCTGCTCATAGCATTTATAGAATACGCTATTACGTGAAAAATGTTTGGCGTGTATTTAGAACTTCGATCTCATTTTCGGTCTCAAGAAACGATTATACGAGGTGTTTATATAATATAAAAAGTTATTAATTTTGGATTATAAAGCTTTTTGTCTCCATGTTTATCTTTAAAAATTGATAGCAAAACAGTTTTGCTTCAAAAGAAGATACTAAGAGGTGCCAACTGAAGAGGATTTTTTGCTGCTGAGTTTTTAAGCCTACCTCAAATATATTCTTAACAATACATCACTCACTAAAAAAGTACCTTTATTTAAATTGTATATTTTTAAGTAAATAGTTGGCTTTGAAACAGAGTGTTTATAGCCCAAAAAATCAGCATAATTGGACAACCTTAGCTACCACAATGCGAACGTAACTAAAATGTAGTAGTATATTTTTATTCAAATTATATCTTTTTAGGAGCTTCTCGAGAATATTTTGAAAAACAGAGTTAAAAGTTTCAGTTAGTAAAAGAACCCAGCAAAATACTAAAGTATCAGAAATATAACTGTGGTGGAAATATTAAATTCTCTTACGCGTATTAATGCGGTACCCTATTTGTCCAAATTACTTTTCTCTAGACAATTTGACTTTTGGGCTCTTGAAGCTATTTCTCTCAGGTATTTTAAATCGAGTTGGATGGGTTCCAAAACTGAAATTGAGTTGATGAATAAGGGAAATCGAGGCTATATGGAAAGTTAATATTTCTTAAACCCAGAAATTCATTTACCTTTTTATATTCAATAATGATAGGATAAATTTTACTATATTTTATACTGATATACATATTGTACAAATACATTTCATTAAGAATGCTTAATAAACCCAACATTTTCTTGAATATCTTCCCCCAAAATATGTATGCTCTATTTTATTGTCTTATGGCAATATTTTTACATTTGAGGCAAATAATAGCACAAGTGTGAGAAAAAAATATTAAGTACTTTAAATAAAATATTTTAAAATGTTAAAAGTAAGAAAGACTTTCATTGCGACACAAGTACAAAAATAACTTGTGTCATATGTGAAAGAACGACAAAATATAAAAATGTGAGGAATGAAAAAACAAAGTGATTCGAAACACAGAAAAAATGATGTTGATGAGGTAAAACTTTAGAAGGTAATTTTATCTGAACGAGAGTTTTCATATAACTTTTAGAGTTGAAATATGTTGTAAACCCCAGGGTTTCTTTGAAAAAGTATAAAACACCCATATTTGATTGACTTTTTGGAGTTTTTAATCGTGTATAAAACCATTTAGTAGGAAGAAATAGAAGTGAAAGCTTTTACGTTATTGTTGTTCTTGAAGGATTGTATTTAGGACTAATTTGGACAAGGACTGTTTGAAAAAATAATATAAATTATTTCAAAAGAAAATATATAAACATCAAATAACATAAAATAAATATAATAGAGAACTCTGACCATAGAGATCAATAAGTTCTTGCTATAGCCATTGCCAACCCAGTGTGCCTTTTTCAGGGACCTTGGAGTAGACAGATGCGCCGCAATTGGTTGAAGCTTGTTAAAGCACAACATAAACGTATGTCTCCCAGCGAGATTGACTTGACAAGGGAATGAATATGATAAAATGATGATTAAGTCTGGTATTTTAAAGGCCATCATCCATTCTGTTCGCCAGTATAGTAAATGCTTCGAGAGTCAATCGACTTTCAAAGAATGGGAAACTGTATGAAAAAAGTCATACGACAGTTGTTTTTCAAAATTTATTTTGAATTAAATATTGACAACTGTAAACTAAAGCTAATATTTAGAATGGCGAAATTCATGATTGTCTTCAATTTGGTTGTAATATTAAAAAGGCAAAAAACTCAATCTACTATCTGAAAAAGAAAAAATATATTCACTGTGTTACAGCTAAATGTCCAATAATAGGTTGAAAATAATTAAATACTAAAAAGGACATGAAAAAATAGATTTTGGTATCATTTATATTTTCATGCATTTTAGATATTAAATACAGTTATAGTATGATATATCTCTATCAAATCTTTTGTGCTTCAATATACAAGCGGAAGAAACAAATGGATAAAAGGCAAAAGTTTTATTCGACTTGAACGAAAATGGCGCATTTAACTCTCAATATTTGGGGTGCACATTCGAATCCCGAGAGGGGATAGTCATTTTTGGTTTAACTCATCTATAAGATCCTAAGTTCGATAGACTAATTTTAATGCTATAATGCTGTCGGATGCATTGTATCGAACCATATAGGCAAAAAAATCTAGAGTAATATTTTTGTTAGATGTTTAAATAAGCCAATACTGTGTGTTTTAATTCATTATCTTTGTATTAAAAAATGTTTAAGTTAATCTTCAAGGATACAATTTTAAAGTATATTGTTTATTTATGTTTCATTTAAACGCATAAACTTTGGTTTTTAGTATTTATGTGTATTTTGTATAAATGAACTAAGAAAAAATGGATAGTGTATATTTTTGGGTAAAATTAAAGTATATACAATAATTGTTTAGCAAGAATTTCAATATTTTAACATAAGTGAATGTATCTACTAATAATAGATTTATATATTTTACTCTTTTTGATAGGTTGAACGTGCCACAGCCAATCCTAATCATGTCTTCAGTCGCTTTTCTACAGGCTCCAAGCCACACTCAATTCATCCAGATGTTCCTCGGGACGAAACCTTCGCTACGAAATCTACAACTTCTACAAATCCAATTACTCTGCCAACTTAATGACGGTGTGTTTAGTTCATTCTGGATCCTGGACGAGCTGGAGGAGCTATGTCAGACGTCATTTACAAAGATAACAAACAAAAATATCCCAGAATGCATTTGGCCAGCAAAACCCTTTCGAAGCATGAAGTCCAAAACGTATATTGTCCCTGTGAAGGACATTCTTCATCTGAATATGACGTTTTGCCTAGAGGACCTGAGTCGATACTATAGTGCATCCCCTGAGGGGATTTTGGCACAGCTCATTGGGCATAAAGGACCTGGGAGTCTATTTTCTTACCTCAAACAACAAGGATATGCAAATCACATCATTGGTAAATATGAACATCAAAACATATGAATTAATTTAAAAAGAATGAAAGAAAAAAATACAGATGAAGGAATTATTATGTTGGATTTTTGGCCTAAATGTTTTGATCGAGTTACATCCTTCTGAATATGAATAAGCATTTAAGCGATTTTTTTGTCTATTTGGTTAATAGAATTGCAGGAAATATATCAAATCACTGCAACACTTTTTTCAATATAAAAAACGTCTCCAAATCAGGCCCACCCACTGAGTGACGTGGGTCCGATTTTTATGAATGTGCCAACTGTGCCCCCCATAACAACTGTAGGACCCCCCCCCCCCAACAGCCTGGCCCTGCTGCCGGGCCTGCTCCAAAGATAAATAATAAAAGGACTTTGTTATTATTTTCAAAGAGCTCTAGCATCAAAGCGCCCCTTACAGACTAAAGAAGAACTAAAATATTGGCCAATTCCTTTTTGGATTTAAAAAAGGAAGAGTTTCATGTTATACATGCGCTACTTTAATTTAACGCTTTAGGAAAGCCTATTCATGAAGTGGGGGTTTTAAGATGCATTCTGGCAAAGAGTGAGATGAATTTCTTTAGCGAAAAAAATGAGTAATAGTCATTAATAATCATATATGACACTTCTCGTACATTTACTAATAAACATAAATCTTCCAATTGGTACCTCTTATTTTCTTTCTTTCTCAGAGAGTAAGAGTCCGTTGTATCGTCGTCAAAGATTATAAAAACAAAAACCCTCTTTATTTCGATGTGTGTTGTGAATTGCGTCATCTAATTAATCCATAATATCGATAATATAAGGACTTTTGAAGAATCTATTCAAGGATTAGCAAAAATTATTGGATAGAGGCCCATGAGGATTAACCTCTAATGTGTTCCTAAGGACGAAAACTCTTAGCTCTGAGTTGATAGTTATAGGATATTGCTTCAAAAATCAAAATAAATATATAACTTTATATTTATCATTCCTCCTTCTTTTAAATACATATCGAGATAACGCACAAATAAAAGGGGATATCAATTATTCTGCTTACTATAATTATTTCAACATAATAAGGATTAAGAATGCTTTTTGATATATCTAAAAAAACTCCGAAGTTAAGATCCCTTTTTCAGTAATGCGTCTGATTCATTGAGATATAAAGATATAGAGAGCTTATTCCCTTCTATAGAAGAAGAAACATCATTCAGCTGTATTCTGTGTGTCCAATATAAACAAAGTAATTTGATCTACGTCATCGTAAGCTGATCATAGAGATAGATTATATCTCTATGATCAGCTTACGATGACGTAGTACATATTACTTTGTTTATATTGGACACAGAGATACAGATGAAGGGAATAAGCTCTCTATATCTGCTTATCTCTATGGTCTGATTACTTTATTTTGTTGTTTTATCCTCAAGGATTATAAAACAAAAACAAACATATATTTTCATGGTGAGTTACTTTATTTAATTAATATTAAGAGTCAATATTTAGGTGATTCCTCCAATGGACTTGTAAATGTAATCGTTCAAGGTCATTTGAATTAAATTAATATTTTTGAGTTTATGTTCATACATCAACTGATAAGAGTGAAGTGATACCTTATTTAATAATGCCAACTGCTTTTTATTATTATTATATAGAGTACTTCACTAAAAGGCGGCATTTCCCGCCATTAGTGAAAATACGAATAAATAGAACAAAAATATAATTTTGCCCCGGGTAATATTTTGGTAACCTATATGATATCTTAGTCGCACCTATACTTTAAACAAAGTTTTTAAACCTAAACATGGCTGTTCACTCATGAACTTATATATACGTTTTCTTCTTGACTACAGCAAGTCACCGGTGCCTTGCCAGTGGCTTTGCTTTCTTTCTCATCACGGTTCAACTCGCTCCGGGGAACGAGAGCCGCGTGGATGAAATCATACGCCTCGTCTTCCAGTACATCAAGCTCCTCAAAGACAAAGGCCCTCAGAAATGGTTCTTTGATGAAATCAAAACGCTTTCAATCCAACAGTTTGAGCACAAGGACCTAGAAAAGGTTCAGGGCTACGCCAGCTCCATTGCAACGTGGTTGCATCTCTATGATGTGAAAGATGTCCTATGTGGAGACTACATCATCGATGATTGGAGACCCGACTTGGTGGACTCTGTACTTGGATGCCTCAGGCCCGATAATGTCCGCATTACAGTACTCTCAAAGCAAAATGTTTTCATAACGACCCAAGTGAGTGAAAAGAGTTTTTGTATCATTTATATTCAGGCTTGTGAACGGAACGCAAAATTGAACGGCGTTCAGCTGAACGCACGTTCAATGAACGGAACACAACTTTTTTTTGAACGCTGAACGTTGAACGCAAAAAAAAAAGAGTTTTGCGTTCAATTTTCAATTTTCCAAACATTTCAATGTAGTTTTGATTAAGTATTTTTTTTCTGGGATATAAACAAGGGGATGAAATATTATGAGAAGAACTTATAAACTACTCTCCCAAGAACTCTCTATAGAATAGTGAAGCACTTTTTAAAAAAAATTACCCCAAGTGGCCAAAATTTACACACAATTGAATGACCTTTTTTCATTAATTCATTACAAATAAACAAAATAAAGTATTTAGGTATGCAACTATCAGGAAACGACCGAAGGAATTTTTCGAAATACTCTTTTCTAAAAAAAAACGTCATCACTGTTTAAAAAAAACGTCATCACTCCTTTTCTATAAAAAAGTCGTCACTTTTTTGGGAGATTATTTTCTAAAAAAACGTCATCACTTCTTTTTTTTAAGTCGTCACTTTTTTGGAGATTATTTTCTTAAAAAAGACGTCATCACTTCTTTTTATAAGTCGTCACTTTGTTTGGAGATTCTTTTTATAAAAAAAAACGACGTCACTTATTTTATTTTAGAAATTATTTTCTAAAAAAAACATCGTCGTCACTTATTTGTGAAATTCTTTTCTAAAAAAAGACCCTCTTATGTTGTGAATATAGACATTCTGTGGACCCCATGTAACCTATATGATAAGATTAGATCCAGTCAACAAATTTATATCACTTGAAAATCGGTTCGGGCTCATTTTTATTATAAAAACCCTAAATAGTACTTCCAGTTTTCAAAATTACACACTGTTATTTTTTTATATTTGAACGCTGAACGCTAACGGAACGCTGAGCGTAAAAATATTGAACGGAACGCTATTTTTTTTAACGCTGAATGCTCACAAGCCTGTTTATATTACAAAAGGATAGGAAGGGAAAATGAAATATCTCATAGGAAGGAGTGAACCATTAAATCACAGCGAGCTTAGCTCTTTTCCTTTGCTATTTGATTGGCTTAAAATTATACAGCTGGAAATGGGTCCCAAGGCAGGAATTCATTACGTCACATATTTAAAAAAACTGTTCAAAAGTGACAAGACATTATTATAATGTCTTGTCACTTTTGAAGAGTTTTTTTAAATATATAATGATTATAGTAGGATAATGTTCTTTATAAGAAGCTTGGTATCCAAGTTTGATACATAGGCGTATCAATTTTTTGTAATGCTGCAGCACTTCCATCACAATGTTAACACTAGACTTAAGAACAAACACACAAAATAGTTCATTCAGTAATAAATAATGAGTGAATTATGAGAGCATCCTCAATGAACCAAAGAAAAAATGAATGACGACGCTTCAATAATTTAGTAATTCTCCCTTCACACCTTTATAAATCGTTCTTCGTACCTTTTTGTTGACTAATCCTCTCACCCGAGATAGGGACCCATTTTGGACATCGTACTTTAATTCTTAATATTTTCATCAACCTTTTCCCTTTAAGACCTTTAAGCTTAACAAGTTATAAATATATTTTATAAGAGATTTTTCGATGCTTGACTTAAATCAGTTTGGGTATAATATATCCAAAAGTTTCTTGTGCATTTTACGGAAAAAATATGCAATAAGTATTTTTTTACATTCGATGGTTTTATTTCTATATCATTATTTTCCTTCTCTTCTTTGTCCATTATCGTAGCAACGTTTTTCAGGGCACCCAAAAAATATCCTTAACACTTGAAAGACGGATGAAGTAAATTTGACTGTTTTTTCGACTTTAGAAGCTCATAGCTTAAATGTCAGTAATCCTATTATACTTCGAATTTTATGAATTTTAATTGTTTCACAAAATAAAGGTTTTTATCATATATCAAATAATTAATTAATTAAAAGTCATAAAATTTGAAGCATATCGGATCACTGACATTTAAGTTATAAGTTTTTAGAGTAAAAAAATAGTCAATTAACTTCACCGTCTTTCTAGTGTTAAGTGTCTTATGCGTTGAGTTTTCTATTGCAAAAAAATTGTACTATTAGTTGAAATGTACAATATTTTTATTTACATATCTTATTAATAGTATAATTAACTTTTTTCATTACCTTCAGATCGAGCAGCATTTTGGAACAGACTACCATATAGAGAAATCCCCGAGGCTTTGATAAACTCCTGGAAGAGCGTTCCTATCCACCCGGATCTTACCCTCCCCGAGAGAAATGAGTTCATTATTACCAAGGAAATATCTCTTGTGCCTTATTCTAGCCGTGAAAAGCATTTACCCGAGCTCATGGCAGACCTGGAGCGAGTCCGGACGCGGCTCTGGTTCCTTCCATCGACCCAAAGCTACGGGCTTCCCTCAGCTCATCTCTTCCTCAAGTTTTATTCCTGCGAGAGCAACTCCGACGCCCGAAAGTCAGCTCTCAATCATCTCTTTGTCTTTCTCATCCGTGATGCTCTTGTTCAGTTTGCCTATAGTGGGGAGCTGGCGGGGATTCACTACATGCTCAAGGCCTCAAAGTGGGGACTTGAGCTAAGCATCAAGGGCTACTCCGAGAAACAGCCCCTCTACCTCAAAAGCATTCTATCACAAATATACTGCACGAGTTTCTCCAATGAACAACGGTTTGCGGAGGTGATAATATAGTACAAAATAGTTAATAAAGAGAAGATACCTTGATAAAATAAATAGGGATGAAAATCAAAAACGAAAAAACATACAACTTTTCATTTTGAGAGGGCATTTTTCATTAAATAATATTGTCTTCCTTAATTATTTATCTTTTTAACTTTTCATCCTTATAATTTAAAATTGAAAATGATAAATTTAACAACAAACAGATATTTTTTTCCTCAATAAAATAATTTGTATACCACTTTGCTTGTTAAATATGAGTAATTGTCGTGTGCAATGAAATAAGTAAAAAGCGATAAGTATAACTTCGGTTAAATATTTCATCGTTAACCACAATGTTTTAAAAGTTATCCTTCATTTTTATCGCCAATCTCCGAAATCGAGATACGATAAATTTGTAAAATAGACTTCATCCACGGAAACCAATGTATTTTATCCTAATTTATATTTCATGTTATCACAAGATAATTTTTTAATGTTCAAACGTCTTATCGTTTATCAAATACTGAAAGTTGAGTTTTAAAATGTTTATTTTTGGCACGTTTAAAAGTAAGCTGAAAGCTATGTTTTATAGAAACCCCTGCTACTTAACCAATAATTATTGGTTAAGTAACAGGGGTTTCCCTGCTTAAATCCATCGTCAAACGAAAAATATGTAACTATATTAAATTGTTTATAAATAATACATTGATAATTTATTGAAACCACTGATAACTATACAAAAATATCTGAGAGATATTTAAGTCTGTCGTTAATGAAATAGAATCAAAATTATAAAAAGCATTTATTAACAATTGAATTGTTATCATTTATCGCAATTTGAAATAATATTGACCGCAGATGCAAGAATATCTAAAAGATATTTGAGACCATTGTGAAATGAAATATAATAATTAATAATAAAAGGTATAGTTTAATTGTTTGGCAATAACAATAATGGCTCATTGAATAATTTGTTATTGGTTAAAACCTATTATCCTTTATTTATTGATGAAATCGTAGAAAACAACTGCCACTTACACATTAATAAATAAGAGAGCTTTGAAGTCATCGTCAAACAAATTGAATATAAACAAATAAACAAAATGTACATGTTAATTTTTGGTCAATGCATTAATATTTCACAGATATTCGACGCCCACGTCAAATGCCTGGAGAACTCCGAAGCAGAGAGCCTCAAAATCCAGTCCAAGCATTTCTTGGGTGCCATTCTTTGTCAGCAGACCTTTAACCGCTGTGATCGCCTCAAGGCCCTCAGTCCATCAACCTCTCGGACGTTCGGGCCTTTGCCCTAGAGTTCCTGGACAAGCATTCCTGGAGGCCTTCTTCTATGGTAACCTAGGCTCCGAAACCTCTTCCGTCATGCTCAATTCCATACTGGATGCCAAGCTACGATACCTAAAAGACCGAGCCCTGGGATTAGGGATCAACATCGATGAGACCCCCCTACCACATCTGGAGGAATGGTTTCTCAAGGATCCCGTGGAAAAGATTGTTCTCTATGAGAACGCCATTATGCGAAGCGGAGGACCCGGGAAATCGGAAAACGCAAGAGGAAGTGAGTAAAAATACTTGAGGACCGGTTAATTGTTGCTAAATTATGTTTCATAAATGATGGACATTAAGTACGAAGCTTCGAAGCGTAATGCTTAAGCTCTAACTTTAATTCTTGTAAAAAGATCATTATACTTAAAATTGAAGTTTGCATTTATTGTAAACAGAATAGTGCAGTCAAGGTGAAATATTCATCATTTTGTGTGATATTTTGAAAGTTCTCTTGAACCAAAAATAATCCTAATGGAAGGGTACTTTTTTGGTTAGAAAAAAGGTTCTATTTTGACAATTTGGTTGAATAAAATGAATGCTTTCGTGTGGATATGACAAATCATTATAATATCATATTTAGTCCACCGAACTTGAAATACACTTTTCAATAAAGTCGATCAAAACCGATCTTGCATATTTTATATAACACTGTTTTGATGAGACAGAAAGATTTAATAGAAGATTTTAGGACTGACAAAGAAACATAAATTGTAGAAATTGATTGTTTTAATTTTAGTAGCGTTATTTTTATAGAATGTCTAATTGCTGATTTTTGATGAATTCCTCTTTATATTTCCAGCTCTTTTGAATGGTCAAATCCCTGGAGACGAGAGTCGCCGTCCATCCCTCTTCGACGCCTCTCCCATCATCTTCCAATCCATCGATGAGTACAAGCTCCCCAAAGGCAGTCAAAATCTTTGTCTCGTCACCAACGAGATTCAGTCATCTTCTTGCGTTCTCTTCTACCTCCAAACAACCCTGGCCTCTCCCCTCACCACCGTCACCCTCGACGTCTTCTTTCGTCTCACGCGAGCAAAACTCTTGGGATACCTCAAGCACATCGTCCCTCTAGGCTACGTGGTTCACTGCGACATTCGAAGCGTGAATCGAACCCTAGGCTACCGAATCCTTATCGAGTCCCAGTACCCCTTACACTTTGTCTACGACACAATCAACCAGGGCTTGGAGTCTCTTGAGGCATTCCTACGAGATTCTGTCTCCGAGGAACTCCTAGCCGCAACGCGAAGATCCATCGCCGTATGTAGGCGCGAAAACCGAATCCGAATGCAGGACGAGGCAAATGCTCTTTGGAAGGAAATCAGCGAGCAGACTTACGACTTTCGACGAAATGAAAAGGAAATATCTCTTCTAGAAAGAGGGGAAGCTATAAGCTTAGAGAGCATTCAGGCCTTCTACAGGGATTGGATTAGTCTATCTGGATCACAGAGGCGATGTTTGATCGTCTCCATTGGACCAGATCCAATACTGAATCAGATCGACTTCCTGCCGTCCTTTGGGCTTCATCAAATCCCCTTCGTGCGTCGGGACTGGAGCGTGTTCCCCTCTTTGAGTCAAAGAGGACTTAAGGAATGGTTCAAAATGGTCTTTAACTCTGAGGAAAATGAATATGAGGCCTTGGATGTCCCTGATGATTCCTGAGTAATTTCCTATTGGCTGTGATATGATGCAAAATATGTTAGATAAATATATAAATTCAAGTATAGTTTTAAACATTTATTTTCTTCATTTTTAGTAAGCACCCTTTATTATAGGGTTAAAATGACCCTGATTCCGAAAACCGTTAAGTTGAGGCAAATCAATGTTTTAATTGTTATTCTTAAACTCCATCAATTTATTAAAAATCATCATTAACCATCAAAACCAGGATTTCCTCCTCTAGAACCAATTTGTCTCCAACAAATAACTCAATATTGAGTTATAAAAATAGTGGATAATCAATTAGCTTTGGGTTATTTTGATCAACACCAAGTTCCAATGAATTTTTTATCATTGAGCTTGATGTTCACATCTCAACATACACGATGAGGCATTTCCTAATCTCAAATGGTTGTTTTTTGTCTTAATTATTCGAACTCTTTTTCTTTCGACTAATCTCATTTTTTCGTAAAAATGCTCACAATACAATATTTGTTTTAAGATAGAAATCAGATGACTTTTTCAAATTGATCCAAGAGTGGGAAATCATTATGGTGAATATTAATTATAATACCTTTATGGGAGTATTAAACAAGAGTTGTATAAATTCAAATTGGGTTATCATTATTAAATGATTTCGAAGGAATGGATCATTTTAACTCAGAGGACAAGGGCTGATTGCCGAAAATGAAGACAAAAGAAGGGTTAAAATTAAAATATTATTTTATGGTTATGATGGCCATTTCAATTCACATTCTTTGTTATTATTTTTTTGTATGAAAGTTGTTTGTTGATTTTCTATCGTTGAACTTTGTAATCTATATTATTCAATCTGTTTCCTTCATGAATTATAGTAATCCATGCAATAAAGATACAACTATAATTTACAAGCTTTAACTCTCTTTTTTTGTTTGTTTTTTGCATTGAAAAAAAACCTGATTCTATCTTATTTAAAGTCATTGAATCTCAATATAGCATTAGTTTTCCTCCATCCAGTCAAGTTTTCCCCCTACGTCATGTGCCATATTTGACCCAAATTTGTTTGATTTCAATCATTTGCCTTCATCAAACAAATGAATTCAATGCTGTTATTTCAATTTAAATGACTACAAAGAAATAGAGGCTAAGAACAAGATAGAAACGGAGTAGTAAGATCTATAAGCAGACACCGTACCGGTATTGTAGTGCCGTATTATTTTAGTGTTTAAATATATAAACAAACTTGATGTTTCGCTTCAAAATAAATTTAAAGTACAGTTTGGAGCAAAACGGTCGGTGCAAATTGGGTGTAGCCGTAACAGGACTACCAGCCCCCGGGCATTTACCCCCCGTTACTAATAATTGTTATCATTAACTTATGAAGTTAATTATGTTTTCTTTATGAAAAAATTGCAATAGTGTTTAAAACCTATGTTTATAATATCGATCATATGTTTTATATGACCGATATTAGGAACATAGTTTTAAAACACTAATGCAAAAGAAAAAATAGTTAACTGCATAAATGGACTTTAAGAGATAAGAAATATTAGTAATGGGGGGTGAATGGCACGGGAGGCAAATGCCCAGGGGTGATTGTCGGGGGTGATTGTCTAGGGGGTCCTTACTCGGGGTAGCATTGTTTATCAAATGAAACGTGGCAATGCAGCAGTTAGTTTATTTTTGTAACGTTCAAATAGTTACTTCTTAACAGGTTTGGAGGGGGAGTTAATGGATTTATGGAAGTTAATGGAATAACAATTGTGGAATCGGATTGTGGTCATGTAAATCTATTATTTTTTTTTATTGATATCTGCAAAAATGAATCGAAGTTGGAACTAGATATAAATGAAAGTGCTTACCCAGCAGTGCAAACTGTTATTTCAATTCGATTAGTCAAGGGTTTTTTCGCTTTGCATGGTCAATAATAATAATATATAATTTATGAAAAATTTGAGTCAGCTAGAAAATAAGAACGTAGCGTTTTATAATGTAATAATACCTGTCTCTTGAATGATATATTTATGTAAATCATTCAAATATAATCAAAAAAATAAAATAAATCAGTATTTTCTTACTTAACATTATGAGATGAAATGTTGTTTTTTACACTACATTTTTGAAAGATATTTTGTTAACTTGGAACATTTTTTGATTTGTATTTTTAGATATAAATTAATTACAAACGTGCCCTGATATATCAATATGAGGTTAATTAATTAAATTTTGGTGAAATCTACTTTTTTAAACTATCTACAATACTCCTATGTCTTTCCTATTCTTTATTAAAAGAATATATATCCAGAATAAATGTTTATGCGTATCTTATTCTATAGTTGATACTTAGAAGGTCCATTAAAATTACGTATAGGTAAACATAAAAAATATAACTTTTGTTGGACCAAATGTAATGCATTTTTTGAATCCACTAGTTAAAGTCCATAAATATTATAAATACTGTATAAATAAAAATAGTTTCGATATGTTCCTAAATTAGTGAAAAAATTGAATATAATTTGATTCCGTGTTTGGCTTTCGCATGGTGTATATGAATCCACCGATCTATATAATAGTTATATATTTCAGTGGCTTAATATTTACTTTATAGCGTAGCTATCCATTGGTAATCCTGTCCCATCACTTCATAAATACTTTATGTTTATGAAGTGATGGAACAGGATAACCAATATATAGCTACGCATCTAATAAAATAGAACATTAATACAGTAAAACCAGTGCCTTAGAGTAGGACTCAAAGGCACTGAGTAAACCTAGTTAATGTCTTTTATTCTAAAAAACATATTTTATATTCGTCGCAACAAAAATGACACTTTTGTTCACTCAACCTTTTGATATATTTTTATAAATTATTTTTCATATTTTTTGGCAGCAGAGCTTCGTCGTACCTGATAAGAAGCTTTTTTCATGCATGAAGGAGAAATCTAAAAAAACATTTAGGATCCAAAAACCTCAAAAAGTACCAGATGATGATGACAAAATAAGATAAGACATTTACAAGGTGACAAAATACAACATGTAAAGAATATATATACTGTGACTGTTTATCGTCACCTTGACATATCCTATAAAAAACTCATGAATTTCATTTAACACCTGTTTTTATCACATTATTTTAAAAAATGTTAATTTTAGCCATAAGGGAAGCCTTATCCAAAAGCTTACATACTCAGTAACTGTTATATATTCTAAAAGTAAAGAATAACTCAATTTTATTTAAATATGAGAGGTATCAAATAATATTTTTTATGGACAAGAATATTAATCGGTTATTGAAGGATTATTTCTTATGAGAGACGACAGGGCTCTAAGTATATTTGAAATGATGTCTATACGTTGGAAATTGGACTGTATTTAGTCCAGGGTTTGAATAATATTAAGTATTTTTAATGCCCTACAATAGAACTAGAAAAATGAAAAAAAATATTGTCTCTTTTCCTTCAGAGATGACATGATGCATACTAAGATATTTGAAATGTTTAACTAATAATAATCCTGTAAATGCAGGGTTCTTATTATATTTACCATTAAAGGCTTGAGTATTTTGTTCGCTTGATGTACTTTACCATTTCATCTAGCCTAGAAACATTTCTTATAAAATTTCGATTTTTTTATTCTACCATTTAACGGATACTTCAAACGTTCAAAATCAGTTATTTATCTAGAATTTTTAAACTGTGCTCGTAAAAATAAAAATTTAATTCTTAATAATAGTATTAAGTTCATCAATTTAATATTATTAAGCTAATCATTTTAAGAATATATACAACATTTTCGCTTTTACATCAAAGAAGGTTAAAATTACTTAAATATTACTCCAAAACCACATGAATAAAGTTATTGGGAGAGGTCTATTTTTAATTCTTACATCAACTTTCGATTCAAAATTCACATATAAGGCTCATCCTCGGACTCTGATCTTTTTATATATGAATAAAATTGTATAATTCTACAACTATGGGTCGTCCTGGTTGCTATTTAAAAAGTTAATATTCGCCATCCTTCCGGATAGAATAAGAATAATATGGTGTTTTATATACATTTAAATAAAATAACGCATAGAAAAAACTACAATAATATTAAAACATAGATATATTATAGCAAAAAAAAAATCATAACAAAGCAATAGAAACAGCCATTTAAAAAAATCTTTTAAAATAAGTATAGAAAAACACGCTTGGCTTAGTTAAACCCCCACTTATATTTTGTAGAACTATATATAGTATAAAAAGTGTTTTGCAGGGATCACATGCTTCATTCATCATTCTGGGCGGATGCAGCCATAGATTTCCATGACGATACTATCTTCACTCATCCTTTTTGACTGCCTTAATGGAGGATGATGAATCAGATATTTCATTATAAGCCTCAAACATTTTATCTCGCGTTTCCTTAATAACAGCTTCCATGTCATCTTGCTTAATTCGTCCTTCGAGTGAAACCGGCTCGAGAACCTTGAGAACAATTTTTCCTCTTTTAAACGAGTAGGGTTCGTCCAGGAAGTCGTAGTGGCTTATAACAACAGGGAGAAGAGGATATCCAGCATCAAAGGCCGCATGAAAGGCCCCTTCTTGAAGGGCAGAAACTCCAACTTTGGAGAAAAATGACGCGTTCCCTCAGGAAAGACAAAAAGGGAGCAATGGGAGTCTCGGAGGTCCTGAACGGCTTTATTTAAAGTGTCTCGCCCGGTCGAGGCCTTCCGATCTACAAACACAGCTCCACAAAGCTGCATTGCCATGGAAAAAAAGCCCATAGTTCCGAAACTCGGCTTTAACCGCAACTCGAATCTTGTCCACAATACTCCAAACCTCTCCCATCACGAGCATATCCAACACAGATTGATGATTGCAGAGAATTACAAAGCTTTTCTCCGTAGAGGACTCTAGGGCCTCCTTTACACCCCGAACCTCAATAGTAAGTCCCAGGAGATTGTCTCGCATGACGTTGATGAAGCTATGAGCCTTCCGAACGGCCTTGTCCGTGTTTGAAGGCTCCAGGAGAGCAAAAGTGATGATGATGATGTTTGTATGATGAGGACCCATCCCACAAAGAGGAACTTGACGTACCAGGCTATCCGCTCCGAGATGAAACAAGCATTGTAAGGACTCCAAGTAGACAAAGAAAGATGTATAATGTTGACATTGTCCTCCTTATGATAAATTTGTATTAGGAGCAGGGTGAGTAATATCTGAAAGAACAAGAGGGGTCAATAAGACAATAAAAATAAAATACGTAAATAATAAAAACTTACTAAATTAACGGAATAACTTTGAAAAATTGTATGAAATGCCTCACTTAAAAAGAGTTGCGCCACTTTTTACTACTTCCCTTCACATGAACAGAAGATACCTCCTTAACGAGAAAGAAAGAGGAAATTCTCACTTTCAAAGTAGTGCTTTAAAAACAGGGACTAGAGTACTTTTTTATGTATATGAAATATAGAACTATTTACAAGTTTAACTTTGATGTTTCTTCTAAAGCTTTTTTATCACTTACTCAAGGAGTTAAGATTCTTTCGCTGCCTAATGGACGCAGAAGGGGGTATGACGCGAGTGAGTCTTTAAAAAAACAAGAAGAGTGAAGATTCTCTGAATTTGTTAGTCTTGAAATATATATTTATGTATGCTCATAAAGATGTTATAGTTTTTTATGTATATCACCATATTTATTGTTGTTAGTAAAAAGAGAGGATAAAGTGTTTTGTTGACATATTGAAAGACCTTGTTTTTCTGTATAATATATTATTCACAAGAACAAGCCCGACGGTTATACAAGTGTTAAACCTCTTAATTTGTGTCATTTATTATAAATAACATCTGTGCCGACTTATCGACACCAATGAAACCATAGTCATATAATAGGGAAAACATAATATTTACTATCAGGTTGGTCCAAATGATTTATAGGTTGTAAGAAATGTTTATTTTTGATTTATGTCTTTTAGTTGAATCTAAGAGTCACATTCAAATGCATTAAAGCCGCTATAAGAGCTTTTTTTTTTTTTAGTCATCGTGATACAGAAATAGAATTAGAATGCAAGGGAT
Organism: Caligus rogercresseyi; assembly: GCA_013387185.1. Taxonomy (NCBI): domain Eukaryota; kingdom Metazoa; phylum Arthropoda; class Copepoda; order Siphonostomatoida; family Caligidae; genus Caligus; species Caligus rogercresseyi. The sequence continues at coordinate 26,529,297 of CP045893.1, read as the reverse complement.
TTTTATAAATATGTCTTTACGAAATATTTTTTTATTGCATAAAGAATGACACGCAATAGGATATTTGAATGCTGACTTATAGCATATAGGGGTGTCCCATGTTTTTGCAATGAGTGCATATTCCTTACAAACAAAGCAATTAAATAAGCAATATATGAATTTATTTCTCGAGGGGCTCGATCAATGTCACTAACGAATCCATTTAACATTAGTTACCCATTATTGTTTAATAAATAAGGCAACTCCTTAATCTCAGGAAAGGAATGAATGATCTTTTTTTTTCTTTTCATCATACGATATAATGAATCATCACTCAGACGATAAGACGTAGAAAAAGAACAAAAACGGACTACCAACCTAAAATGTATGTCTAATGATGAGTTTGCAAGAACAACCATAAAGTCATCCTTGGTCATTTCGATGAATATGTAATTATAATTTGACCCTTAACATAATGGGCATTGATCTTAGAGAAGGCTCAACAATAAATGTTCTTCATAATTGACGTCACAGTAACAAAATTTAACAGTAAATCCAATAGAGATATAAAGATGTCTTTATATCGCTATGGTAAACCCGTATAAATTAATTAAAATGCTGTTGAAATTCTACATTTTACACATATGTCAAGAATGAAGTAGTGATAATACTCAGTTCCATAAATCCGCGTATATTCAGGCTTTTACGTCAGATAAGAATATATAAGATATAAAGATATTCTCGCGATGAAATATCAAATAGGATGTTTCTCATCATAATCTTCTTCTTCTTCTATTACGTAGTAGTATCAAAGGCTGATGATACTAAACGAAATATGGGGTGATTTTTATTAAGTGAGGGTAACACTTTTTCTTAAAGAACTTGATATTATTATCATTATCACAGTCAACTACTTAACATAAGATAAAAAGCTTCTGAAACGTTGCATAATGAAGGCTCAAATTGCCCTTTGAGATAAACAAGATGAATCAAATTTCATAACGTTTAAATTGAGTGGATTCAGAGACTATATTAAAAGATGAAATAAGAGTGTGGTTTTTGATTTATATTTCAAAGGATAAATTTCTGGGATCTTTCTCTGGAACGTGATTGGTTGAAAGAAAAAGGTGCGTGAATTATAAAGAAACACCATGGCTAAAGATGACAAACTGAAACCTTTTTCTGGAATGTGATTGATGAAGAGCAAAGAAATGTAAAAAAAAAATTAAGCATTAGCTGGTGTTGTTCTGTAACTGATTTTATAAAAAAGTAATGCTAGTAAATGGAGACTTCTCCTCGAACGTGAGGGGTTCATATAGATATAAAGACATAAAGAGCGTATTGGATTCTTCAGAGAAAAACGTCATGGGAATAAGTTCTCTATTCTTTATATCTATGGATGGGTCGGAATGAAAATAATAATATTATTAGAAACAATTGACATTATGGAATAAGACATGACTTAGCTCGTGACTGTTGAGTTGCTAATATCTTCTCAGAGATAAGAATTTCATCTTGAAGAACACGAAGCGTCTTTTTTCTCATAGACTTTGATCATAGTCCTTTACAAATACCTTGAATCAGCAATTCCTAAAATATTACCCAATATTGTTCATTAAAAAAAAATCTTCACTCCTACATAAATATTGAATGGTTTCATCATATCTGACGATAGATGAATATCATCATTCTGACGATAAAATGTTGAGGTGGAATTTGGGTTGCCAACAGAAAAAGTTAATCTTACTGGTAAATTTTTGAGAACTATGATGAAAAAGCCTTCCTTACCTATTCCAATGATAATAAAACATCTTATTTTTAGTTGTTAAAATATTGACATTTTCTGTATCATCGATGACGATAAATAAAATGAAACACATTGGCTTGTTTTGAGTAGTAATCATTTTAAGCAAAGAGGACTTCATTTTTCACCGGAGTAAAAACATGAACCGCTTTAAATACAAATTTTGCAGATCGGGGAATTCAGGTTGATATTCAGTATGTCGGAACTATCGGCGATAGATTTCTGCTACCATCGGTACCAATTATTTTTAATAATACATCTACCAATTGCTTGATTAGTGTCGATCGGTAGCGTTAGATTCAAAGGTGAGCTCAGAAAATTTCTATTTGAGTCTTGATTATTCAAAAAAAAAAAATCCAAACTCCGTAGATGATTGCTTCATAATCTATCGATACCATCTTTAATTAGATATTTTTTATAAGTCAACTGTTATATATAGGAAGTAGTTTGCAAACCATTAACGATGCCATGGGCATTAGGGTTGTTCTTATTTTTCAAAAGTTTGAAATGTTAGCAACATTGTGGATTTTCTGTTTCTTGGTGATAAAAGAAGACGACATACAAAGTTTGAACAAAATCGGTCAACATTACGAGGTCGCGCAACGAGGTCAAAGTTTTAAAAATTTAGTAAAAATATAGTTTTCCGCAAATTTCTTCAAAATGGTGGACGTTACAGACTTCAATAATAATTATTAATTTAAAGGAAATCTAATTTACTACCAGACGTATGTTTGATGTTTTTTAATAAAACAAAGTTTTCAGTAAAAACAAAGAAAAAAATGGAGTGTGTATTGTTAGCTTATTTCATAGCTTTTTTGTATCAATTAACTTCACTCGCCTGTAGAAGATGACTTGTTCGCTTCAGAGTAAAATAGTACTTTTAAGTTTAGTAAAACTTTAGATGATAAATCCAAAAATGACCTTGGTTGCATTCTATCAATTCAGAATTCAGTACAATCTGAGTTTACATCATATGATTCAGAGCCTGTATTGACCTATAAGAAATCGATTATGAAAAAAAAAATAATAATGTGTTTCTTAGATTTGCGTCAAGGTATCCTCTCAAAATTTTACTTTGTCTCTGACGCATTTATAATCCATTATATGCGTCATTTTGTACGCGAGATAGGCTTTTTTAATGTACATATAACTCTACTTATTAAATTGACATGATTTAGTATACCAAAATATTAAAGCTGGTTAACCAAGCTTTCATTTGATATGTTTGGTGTTCTAAAAATCGCTATATTTTAAGAGATATAAGCAAATACATTTTTGCACGTACTCTCCCCAAAAAATTGATCTTCTGATATGAGAATATACAATTACCATTTGGTAACTGCTGTTAGTGTTACCTGGATAGAAAGAAAAAAAGAAGGGAGAGAAGTGAGGCAAAATACTCTCTCCCTTCTCTTTCTATCCAGGTAACACTAACAGCAGTTACCAAACTATTTGCTTATATCTCTTAAAATATAGCGATTTTTAGAACACCAAACATATCAAATGAAAGCTTGGTTAACCAGCTTTAATATTTTGGTATACTAAATCATGTCAATTTAATAAGTAGAGTTATATGTACATTAAAAAAGCCTATCTCGCGTACAAAATGACGCATATAATGGATTATAAATGCGTCAGAGACAAAGTAAAATTTTGAGAGGATACCTTGACGCAAATCTAAGAAACAATTTTTTTTTTTTTCATAATCGATTTCTTATAGGTCAATACAGGCTCTGAATCATATGATGTAAACTCAGATTGTACTGAATTCTGAATTGATAGAATGCAACCAAGGTCATTTTTGGATTTATCATCTAAAGTTTTACTAAACTTAAAAGTACTATTTTACTCTGAAGCGAACAAGTCATCTTCTACAGGCGAGTGAAGTTATTGAAAAAAGCTAACAATACACACTCCATTTTTTCTTTGTTTTTACTGAAAACTTTGTTTTATTAAAAAACATCAAACATACGTCTAGTAGTAAATTAGATTTCCTTAAATTAATAATTATTATTGAAGTCTGTAACGTCCACCATTTTGAAGAAATTTGCGAAAAACTATATTTTTACTAAATTTTTAAAACTTTGACCTCGTTGCGCGACCTCGTAATGTTGACCGATTTTGTTCAAACTTTGTATGTCGTCTTCTTTTATCACCAAGAAACAGAAAATCCACAATGTTGCTAACATTTCAAACATTTGAAAACTAAGAACAACCCTAATGGGCATGTTATTTCAACTTAATCCTAATTCTATTATTTTCAATATGTATTCAAGCGGCAGCTAGATTCTAATTAAATAATACCCAGGACTGAGGTGTTGAGAAAAATAATATTTCATAATATATAATATTTTTGGGTTGTTGATTTTGTAATTCAGTAGAACAGAGTTGATTTTCTTTCTACATATAAATTTAACATATTTAATAGTCAATGAACGATTATTATTTAAGATATATATTTAGAAGTAATACCACATCTCAAATAGTAAAAAAATATTTTATTAAAATGTGTAAGATTTATAAATTAAACGTTTATATGTTTGTATAAAAGGTTTATGTTTTATCACTTATTTCTTTGATATTTTTTTTTTCGTTAAAAATATTTTATTCAGTAATCTTCAAAAAAATTAAGGGAGCTCGATAGCCGTGCGTGTTAAGGCGTGTCCAACTCTCAATGTTGGGGGCGCAGGTTCGAATCCCGAGAGGGATGGTCATTTTTGGTCTACCTCATTGATAAGATCCTAGGTTCGAGAGACTAATTATAACGCTATAATGCTTATTTATATCCAATCGGATGCAATTCTATCGAACCATATGGGCAAAAAAAAAAAAAAAAATTATACAGTGTATAAATAAAAAGCACAATAATTAAAAACAGGAAAGAGAGTAAAACTATTCAAGGCAGTTGAGAAGATACATAAATGAACATTTTAGTTCATATTTACTGCGCTGAAGAGTAACCTTATATAAAAGATCGCATCATTTATTATATTTGTTTAAAAAACTCGCGTTGTCTTTTTTAAATCCATTTTTATAGTTTTCCTGTTATGCTTCGATCTTACTTGCACACATTTATTTTTTGTCACCAGCCCATTTCCACGTAAATTTCATATGTTTAAAAAAGCATATTTAAAAACCACTTTTGATATTTAAAAAATTGTTAATTTATATATTTTTTATTCCTTTCTGTACGTCATAGATCTTAAATATTATAATCAGTATTATAATAATACGACATTAATTTAGTTCATTGTCTTTCATGAAGAAAATTAGACGATATGCTATGTTTAATTTTTTCAATGATACATTATTAGATGAGTCAATATAAGCGCACACATTTAAATTAAAATATTTTTTGTGATGAATAAAACACCATTGAGTCGGCCAAAAGAGTCCAAGAATACCATTCCAGGGATTGAATTCATAAGGAAAAATGCCGTGTACCCTGCAGCAGGAGCTCTAGATAAGATAATTCTGTTGTATCGATATGGAATTGTTACTTGTAGAACAATAAGAACTTCAAAATTGATGGGGTAAACTTGATCCGTTTTTTTAGATGCAGCTTTTTTCTAGGAGGAGACAGTCAGAAGAAAATAATTCAGTAGAAATATCATATTTTTTGGCAGCACCATGAGCTTGCTCTTCGCATAATTTACTTGAAAGCAATGATCCAACTATAAAGCCTTTAGAAATAACTTTTTGAATATTCTTACTTTTCAATTTGATTGGATCAAAAGGTTGTTTGTATGCATAAATCCTTGATGGATAATTAAAATTGTACCAATTAATTTCTATATTAATGTCTAAGATAATCCTAGAAGGTGACTTTTTTGTATAAATTTGGATAATTAGTTGAAAAAAGGGTCTAAATTTTAATCTTGAATTATAAGTATATGTTCTCACTAATGAGATTACTGTTATGATGTATGCGTCTATTTACTATGATGTCAGAGATTAGTTAAGTTATAGTTTGTGTCTTCAAGGTCAATTTGTTACACTGTATTTCAATTTACCTTGGACTTCCATCATTTTTTCTTATTGCTACTTAACAAATATGACAATTTTATTAGATGTTCAAGCAAGCAACCATTATTACTGTAAAGTGTATAAATTTACACCGTGCGGAAGCAAAAAACGGAATCAACTTAAAATGCTAATATCCCACTAATTAATAAAGATATCGAGGTTATTTTAAAATTTCCAAATCTTATCTTTTCAACAATATGCAGCTGAGTTATATAGCTTGCTTAGTTATTAAAATGGATGCAAAAAGGCAACGAGTGTCAGTTTTACTCCGTGCACAATTTAGTGTGGCGGAAATGTTAAGATTGTTGGGGTCAGCAAGACCATGGTGTACGATATCAAGAAAAAGCTTGGGGCGGGGGACAGCATAGAGAGAAAGCCTGGTAACGGTGGCCACAACAAAATCCTGACAGATGAGTTCCTGGTAGACCGTTTTGCTGAAATTGAAGCCGATCCAACGAGATCCATGAGGAAGTTGGCCAAGGACCTCAATGTGGGCGAAAGATCCATTAGGAATGCCGTGGGTAAGTTTGGCATGTTCAGTTACGTCCGTCGGAGGCGTCAACTGTTGTCCGCCTCGGCCAAGAACAGCCGGGTTGAGCGTGGTCAACAGCTCATCAACTGGCTGAAGAAGAAGCCCTCGTCGACCATCCTCGTCTTCTCGGATAAGAATAGGACGGTGAACCAGAGCCGAAATACCAGGAATGACCGGTACCTTGCCTATGGTGTTGAAGAGGTCCCCCCGGTAAATCAGACCAAGCACCCCGCATCCACCATGATACTTGGAGTCGTGGTAATAGATGGTAATAGGATGCCTCTGTATTGGTTCCCTAAGAGCCTCCAGTTGGGGGCTAAGGAATACCTGGAGGTGGTGAGAGGCATTGTAAAGCCCTGGATGGATACAACATACCCTGATGGCAATTACTGTTGGCAACAGGATGGAGCCCAGGGGCACAAAGCTAAGCTAAAGCTGTCGGGAGAATTTATCAGATTTTTAGCCTGCCAACTTCTGACCCCGTCCTCACCCGATGCGGTGCCTTTGGACTATGGAATCTGGGGCTTTGTGGAAAGCAAAGCCTGTGCAACCCCTCACCCGAGTGTTAACGCCCTGAAGGCCTCCGTGGAGAAGGAGTGGGCCGCCATGTCAGAGAGCACGTCCGTAAAGTGTACCAGGCCTTCCAACCTCGGCTCGAGGCCATGGTGGCTACCAATGGTGATTATTTTGAAATTAATTACTTAATACTTTATTACTTAATAATAAATAAAGCTACATGTTCTACCCCTGTTGTTCTAGATGAAGTTGTAGCAGCAACTAATTACTTTATTTTCCCGCCACTGGCGCGGAGATAGTTTGCTCCTTACATAAAGGAATATACTTAATTACAATCATTTATATGTATGCAAATTCAATAATTATGCTTCACCATGTAAGTGTAATACTTAATTGCATGTAGTTTATAAGTATGTAACTTCTATTATGTGTATTACTCTTATTAATAAAACCTGGATTAGAAAGAGAGTGCATACACCTAGACCTATAACTGGGTGTGATCATACGCTCCATCCTCTTTCTCCAGCGGTTTTTATGTTAGTTGTATTATTACTACATCTACAAAGTTAACCATTTTCATTAGCAATCAGAATTTTCCGTTTTTGCTTCCGCACACTGTAAATGTCCTTCATTTTGAAATAATAATATATGTACATGGTTTAAAATAAATATTTCTATATATATAATATGCATGACATCATATCAAAAAAATGACAAGAACTATAAAACAATGACTTAAATAATATATAAGTAATTAAAAAGCAATGGAGTTCTTAAAAGAGATAGAAGTCATATAACTTCATCCTTTATTTGTATCCCGTTTTCCATCTCTTGGATCCGTAAATTAGCCTCTAGTAGCGTTTTCTCTAAGTCCATTTCCCTCTTGTCCTCCTTCGGAAAAATGAACTCTGATTCTTCGTCATTCTCTTCTTCGGGTTCAGTTTTGATGATGCCTTGCTTTGATTGATGATTATTCGTAGAAAAAATGCTGGGGAAACCCCTTCCAAGAAGAGAACCCGATCTTCTAAGGCTTTAATGCGCTCAAATATGTTTTTGGGCACGGGTTTGTCTGATTGAAGGAGGTGAATCTCGAGGACCTTGAGTCTTTCCTCAGTCGCTCGGGATATCTTTGTGCCGGGGGATCCGGAGGAGGAAGGGGTCTCGGGCAGGGGTAGATGAGAGAGAATTCACGACCTGGATTTACGGAAGTGAGAGGAGGAGCCCTGGCGTCGAATGAGAAACCGAGTCTGTTCGAGCACATGAGAATCATTCATCACTGTAATGACGGTTACAAAACTCAGAATATTGTTACGATCAACCTCCAGGCGCTTCCTCTCCGCAAAAGAGTCGATGCGACGATTGATCTCCTCGTTTGAGGCCGTGATTTGTATGTTGTGCTATATAATAATACATCAATTAACTTAAATCAATATATATATATAGCTTCACTTAAAAAAAATAAGGTATCCGGAAGAAATGGCAAATGAAAAAATGGCAAATATAAAATAAAACTAATTAAAGTCATTCATATAAATACATAACAAATAGAAGATGTAGTGTTTTCAACAAACCTATTATAAATATTTCCTGTAATTTTGAGGGATTTCAACCCTTTGAGGACAATAACCCTTGCAAAATTACTTCAAGCAAAGTTATGATATCTAAGTAATTTGTTGCATATTTATACACTTAAATTCAATGAGAGATATAAAAATGTCTAAAGAATATTCAAAATGAATGATCTTCAATTATAAGGGATTTTTTGTAGAATTTTAAGTGATAAAAGCAATAAATCTGAAAATCTTAATGATCAATGATCGTCTCCAAGTTATTAATTGATTATAATTTATAAGTAAAAGTAATTATAAGAATACATGCAGTCACTATAAGTAATTAGTTTTGAATAGGATGCATTATTTGTTCAGGTGATTTGTACTACTAGAGATCATTTTTTTCCTTTTTGAGTTTTTCCCCTTTGTTTATTTACATTAAAATTTGACTTTTTAACAGGGTAATTGCATTTAATGTAGTTCTACAAATATCACTACAATTATATATAAACAAATGATGTAAAAAGTATCTTATTACCTTATCAATTTCTCCCTCACATTTTTATTGCCTTTCCCAGGAGCAAGCATATTGGCTTTCATTCCGACTCCTCATTGGAGTAAAACTCCTTCTTCAAATGGGAACCCTGGGCCTTTAACTCCTCAATGGCAAACTCCATGGCTGGATGGGGCGTCCTTCTCTCCGTGCAGAGACGGCAATGACCACGCTCAACCTCCCCCACGAGGACATCTCCGATCGATGAGCGATGCGTATAGGCCCAATATGCTCCCATTCGGACCTCATGGAAGAACATATCTTTTCAGACTCCTTGAGGGCCATTGGGTATATAGGCCTCATAGAAAAGCTTCGTGACAA
>CP045893.1:26490972-26519916 GCA_013387185.1 Caligus rogercresseyi | reverse complement strand
TCATGCAGGATGCCCACCGGCGGGCCAACACCCTTGAACGTCTTCCACGTGAACGGGTGGACCACATCAGAGTGGTGAGGCGAATGGGCCACCCAGGCAGCCATCCAACGGGCTATGGCTTTTCTCCACCGTCCTTGGTGTTGTGACGCCGCTCTTTCCACAATCGTAGACTTTGGCCAGCCCACTGTACTGTCCGTGATGCCGAGGGTACTACACGCCCTTCATAAACAAAAACAGGTCAGCTGCCACAGCTCTCCAGCCGGCTTGGCTGCCATCTTGTACCGCGGCTCCTTGGCTTGACTCGCTTTGGGGTCGCACAATCGTCACAGCCCTTACTGAGGTTGGAGAGATCCTCGTGGATTCTTGGCCAATGCACGCTCTGTCTTGCCAGCTGCAGCATACGCTCCCTTCCCTGGTGTGCGGCATGAGCTCATCTAGGACTTGTCTTCGCAGCGATGTCGGGATGACAATCCTGTTGGAGCCGTACATGATGAGCCGTCACGATGGAAAGCTTGTCACGGATCCCCAGTAGTCCCGGAGCTCGGTGTCCAGTTTGCCTTGTGCTCTGGGACCCGTCGACGATCACTTCCTTCAGCTTCAGCAGCACCGGGTCCGTCTCGGTCTTCAGCCTGACTTCTTCCAGCTTGGGATCCTGGAGAGAAACGCGTTGAGGGTGAGCTTCACGGACTTCTCCATTCCTCATCCCCCTCCAGATCATCCTCCGTGGGTTCGGAAACAGGATACCGAGAGAACGCGTGTAAAGGAATCGTGTTACATCTGTACCTTCTTATCTGGCTTGTACCTTGAGTAACTCGATCTTCATGGGCGGACCCTTCATTGGTTTCAGAGGTAGGACTTCATCATCTGGTGGAAAGACCTCTGGAAACTCTTGGAACAGTTGCTCACGATCGATGCGGCTGACTGGCTCTTGAGCAGCATGTCCACGCCATTACCTTCATCAGGCTGCTCAGTGAAAGCTGTTCACCACGTGAGGCCAACCCGTCGGGATGAGTCCAAGCGCTGTACATCCGACCTTGCTCAGTATCGGTCCAGTGCCCTTCTCCAGCACGTGAAGCTCCGTCTTGTACTTCATTCCTTCTCTCTCCAGAGTCGCTGTCACCTTGCCCAAGGACTTCAGTCTGCCTTGGTCCGGTCCGCACAGCTCCGCCTTGTCCTTCCTGAGGTCCTTAACCTTGGTCCCAACCTTCTTCAGGCAATCCGCGGTGATCACGTCGCACTCAGCAACGGTGTCCGGCAGCCACTCGACTTCTTGGTGGTCCGCGTTGCCGATCTTGGCGGTGATCTTGACGAGGTCATCTGACGTCTTGACTTGTCCGATCGTCATCCGGTTGACCTCCTTCTTGGGCTCAGACCTGCACATATGCTTAAGATGTCCTGTCTTACCACAGTTGTTGCAGTCCTTGTCTCTCGCCCAGCATTGGTCAGGCTTCTGATGCTTCTTCCGACCGCAGTTGGAACACCTCTCATCCGCCTTCTGAGCTGACTTGCTCAGGGGTTGTTGTCGATCTTGCCCTTCTTGTAGGAAGACCTCTCTTTGAGACGATTGACTTGCCTCTCGGACTTGTTCAGGGACGCTTGGGTCTCCTTCGATGCTGCCTCCACCCTGCACACTTCCAGTGCCTTCTTCAGTGTGAGGTCCTTAAAAGGATGGCGAGCACCTTCTGCTGGATGGCCTGGTCCTTCAAACCACAGATGAGGCGATCCCGAAGGCGTTCCTGCTGTAGTTCATCTCCGTGTCCGCAAGCATCGTCACAAACCTTGCACGTGGGATTGACGTCATACCCGCAGCTTTCATCAATGGACTTCAGGGCGGAGTAGTACACGTCGATGCTCTCACCAGCGTGCTGATTCCTCTCCAGGAATTCCTTCCTGTCTAAAAGAGGGTTGCGATGTTCTCGGATGTAGTGGAGGATCTTCTTGATGATGTCGTTGATGTCATCCTTTCTGTCGTCGATCTCCAGGATGCCCGTTGACCAGAGCTTGGTCCAAGCAGGATCCAATCCGGAACGCAGTAGCGACTGACGACCGCTCAGGGTGCATTCTTCCATAATCTTTTGTACTTCCGTGTAGTCGGCGAACCGTTGCTGCCAATCGCGGAAATCGGCTAAGTTGATGTCCTCCGGGCACTTCAGCACCGGCACGTCCATCTTCTTCGACTTTGTGGATCCACCAGCGTTGCCTCTGTTTCTCTGTAGAGCCGCCGCGAAGTCCTGTGCCTGCTCCTGCAGCTGTCGCATCAGCTGATCTTCTCTTTTCTTGGCCTCCTCCTTCATCTCCTTCATCATGGCCATCATGAGCTGAACCGGATCTGTAGGGTTTGGTCCTCCTCCTTCATGGCACCTTCGCTTCTGGTGTTCGGCATGGTGTCAGTTGAGGTCCTGGGAGACGATCTTGTCACAGAGGTCGGTGTAGAACAGCACGGGGAACTTCTTGTTGGTGGTGCACCTGGGGGCCAGCCTGTAGACGCTGTCGTTGATCGCCAATCTCCGTCCGTCTAGGTGTCAATGGTGTTCGTAGACTGCGCCATGTACGAGTATGTACCGAATGGGAGCTGAAATAACGTATCCGCGAGACAGCGAGTTATTCAGTAAAAGAGATTCATTTATTCACCAAATGACGACCATATAGTTTGACAGAGATTGGGATGTTCTTCTTGTGACTGACCCCACAGAATGGAGGGAGCAAGGGCTTAAATACTCAAACAGAGATGTACACAAAAGAGTCTTGCTTGAGCAAGAGTAAAGAGTAAAGAGATGTACATAAGGGAAGAAGAGGATTAGAGTTTGAGGAGCAGGGGGAGGAAACACAGATAATATATTGGGAGTTGGGTTGAGAGCAGGAGCAAAGAGCTACTACTACTACAACAACATAACAAATATTCATTTTCAAGGTGATTGAGTAATGCGAAGCTTGTTTCATTATGTTTGGATCAATGAACCTGAAAAATATGCTCAGTATGCGAGTGATTTCAAAGTATCTTCAGGTAAGATCTTTATTTAGCCTTTAAAAATAGCAAAGAATTAATTAATAGGTCTATATACTAGCTTTAACGATTCTTGAGTAGAGATTTGGTTTTGAATTTACGCGCGTCTTTTAAATTTTTATGTTTACAAGTCCACACGCTGAGAAAGTAGCCAAAAATGTCGTACTACGTCTACAACAACAACCTCAAGTCTGAATACAAAAAAGGTCAAAAAGTTTGCCGATAAGTTTGCTATATAAAGCAAAATGTCGAAAAAAGCATAGTCAAATGCTCACTGAAGTCTGGAACCAAAAGATTATCAGATTTTATTTCAGCCAATGAATCACTCGGAATTAATAAGCCATTTCCTGCCAAAATTTGAAAACATATATTACAAAAATGAAAGAAAACTTGAGTTTATGTGCTATACTTAAAAATAATTCGTTGTATTTGATTGAAATGATGTAGTTGGAGTAATTTGAATGTTCAAATCAAGAAAAGTCACACCCGATATACAAAATCTAAACATGGAAGAATATGGAGAATAAAACGTCAGCCCGTTGTGATGCCTGGGTCCAATTGTGTTATAGCTATTTTTTTAGGCGTAAGGCAATTCCATGTAAAAAATATATTATAATATTTTGTTGTTCATAAATAAAGAGCGGAAAGATAAAAAGGTAGTATCAGCTGCATTAAAGAAAAATAGATTTTCTTTTACGTTCTTATCAGTCAGCTGATATTCAAAATAGTTCAAATGTTACATTAGTGGGTATCATCAGTTAATATATCAAACGTGTATGTCCCGCGAAAGTTGCTTCTTGAAAAAGGCAATGATCGTAAATAAATCAATTAAAATTTAATGTAACAAAGGTTTCGTTACGTTATAAGGACATTTAAATTTTAAACGTTTTGGAAATAATAATAGCTGTAAAGAGGTTAATTAATCAAAAATAAACACCTTCTTATTTTATGAAAAAAAACCATCGTTTTATCCTTTGGTACACCAATAGGTGGAAGTCAAATTTCTATGCGCCCACATGTTTTAAATAATGGTGCTAATTTCACCATCGGATTCGAAAATGAGCTATCTCCATTAATATAAATAAAGTTGTCTGGAATTTTTATATAAATCCATATAAATATTAGCGATAAAATGACACTATTTTAATTTCGTAGCAACTTCCTATTAATGCCATCACAACAAAACTATAATAATATTTATATTTTAGAAAAATACATCATTCAAGAAGGTGCAGACAATGAGGAGAGGAGCTCCAAGGGCTATTAAGTTGTTAATTTGTTGCTTCAAGAAAAAAGCAACGATGCAGTAAGCTAACTAAAGTGCTTCCACGGTAACAGCTGCATTTTTTCATTTACAATTTGGATCCTAGGGCTGGCTTTTATTGCTACTATTAATAATAATTACACGCCAAGACCTATTCCATAAAGATAAGGATAAGAAGGAAATATTTTTTAAATCGAGATTGGTTGAAAAGAATGGGAATAATAAAGACGCAGTTGGGAGACCTGAGATTCACTCATAGATATATAAAGATATAGAGCGCTTATTCCCTTCAATAGCAGAGAAACATCGTTCAGCTGTCGCCTGAGCCCAATGCAAACAAAGTAATTTATACTACGTCATCGTAAGCTGATCATAGAAAGATTTGTATATATTGGACACAAAAACGTATTCCTCTGAAGAATCCAATATGAAGCCCTCTATCTTTATATCTCTATGGATTCACTTTACTCCCGGCGCCTCTTGAGGGGTGAACATCAATCACTCAGAGAGAAGAAATTATCCTATAAAATCCATGACGTCATTGGCGAATCCTTTGAATGGACTCCTCCTATTCTATGTATTGATATTAATTGAATAAGTCCACTTCTCTTACTTAAAGAAAAAACAATGTTCGTTTTTTTGTTCATATCTATCGATAATTGGATCACATCACTATGACCAAAAAAGAAGGAAAACAGTGTTATCAAATATAAAATCATAGTTAGTTTGAGAGAACTATTATAGGAATATTTGTAAGGTGTCTAAAATATGCATAACAAATAGCTTTGTCACATTTATTTCTTGTTATGAGATCCCATGACAAACTATACATGTTGGACATAACATAAAAAATATACCCTGATTTGGCAAAGAAATAAACTTTTACTTCATCTTACCTGATTTGTTCTCCAGACGTCGTTAAAGCGATTCTTTTCATGCTCGGACTCAATGATGTCCAGCTCCGTGTTCATAGCATTTTCTCGAAAGACAGGGCTCTCGAAATAAGAAATGAATCGCTTGAGAGACTCTTCAAAGTGATCCGAAGGGACCTCAAAGTGAAAGTTTGTGTGCTCAGAGGTCGTGAAAGCATTGGAGGATCCGCCTTTCTTGCTTAGAAACTCGGAATAGGACTCATTTGGAAAGGTCTCGGAGCCCGTGAAGAGCATGTGTTCACAAAGGTGAGAGAGTCCTTGAAGGTTAACGGGGTCTGAGAAGCTTCCGGCTTTGATGTCCAGAGACGCAGCGCTCATTTCCGTATCAGAGTCACTCACGAGAAGGATTCGGATGCCGTTTTGAAGCTTCACATACCTATGAGGATAAGTATAAAAATATGAACTAAGTTGACTATGTTATATTTTTCAGTACCTTTAGATTTTTTAGTAGGTTATCATTGGTTAAAATGCCTTTAAGATTTATCAGGTTCAGATATGGTTACAGAGGATTTGACGCCTTGTGCAAAAAGCTATTTTGGTGTCCTCTTAACTCAAAGTCATGCTTATAAACATAATAATGGAAAATAATGAGTATTGACCCCTGATTGGATGGGTTCAGGGCAGTTGACCAACATTGCCCATTACGTAGGACATCCCCTGACTGGGTTTTATTTCTCAATGCGAGGTTAGCTTTTTTAAGCAGAAAAAGAAGATGAAATAAATATATTATACTTTACTAGCGGATGTTACCAGGCGCTGTTCGGGATTTTCCAACTTGAATATACTCTTTGGAATAGAAAAAATATATGAACAATTTCAGTGATGCCATCGTATGTTTTTTTTTCAAAATAAAAAGTTGTCGTTGTGTCTTCCTTGCCATTTCTTCCATTTTCGATGCCTTAAGGAAAGGAGTCCAAATATCATAAAAATAAGTAAATTTTAAGTCATTTCATAGAGATTAAAGAGTGCCGAGATACGTAAGGACGCACTGAATATCAGAGTATTTATTTGTCTCGTTGATGAGGGGAAAACAGCAAAATAAAAATCTTAAGAGAGAGTGCAACTTCATATCTTTATCAAGAAAATTGAGGGTGATGTGACATCACTCTCTATCTTTTAGGCATGATTAAATTTGATTTGCGTGAGGTTGAGGATAAAAAGTTGTAATTTTCTACAAACTAAATGGACAGAAATAACTTATTTTAAGTAAGCATATGAAAACGATTTTTCCAGTAAACACCCAATGAACCAAAAACACGTCTTATCGCCTCGAAATCATAGACAGAAAATTTAATCAAAATCTAACTTGACAATAAAAAAAGCAACAATAACGTGTTGGCGAATAAAAATATATGGAGATGACGAAGTTACACTAAAACACTCCCTAACTCTCAAAACTATTCACTGAAAATTTCGTAAAGATCTAATGAATCGTTCGAAGATACAGGGAAACGAACGAAAGAACGAACATTATCGCAGTAGAGATGGAGATCCAGTAGAGTAGTCGACTCTCCTGGTAGAGATAACGATCGTATCCTCTCCTGGGAGTGTCTACGATCGTGATCTATATCAGACGAATCAATGACTTTGTTAGAAGAGATCAGGAGTGTTATCTCTATATAGTTAAGGGATAACGACTTAATATGAAAATGGTATGATGATGTTACTCAAACTATTTTTATCATATTTAATTTCTTCTCAGATAAGTATCAAATTATTATTACATAGGTTGGTGATACAATATATACATTGGGCTGCATTTGGTCCTTGAACACAAACATGAAATCATTTCCACCAGAATATAGAATGAAATGAACGAAATAGTTTGTACAAGATCGTTAAATATTATCTTATATTATAGTCGTCATCTCTCCTAGGAGAGATAGGATCGTAATCTCTACTAGGAGAGTCAACGATTCTACTGGATCTCCATCTATGCTGTGACAAATACATAAAGTAGTATATAGACCTCCAGATCACCATTTGTCTCTTCCATAGACTGCATATGAAGATGTAAGAGACATGTTGAAGTCAGGAGCTGATGAAATGAAGAAGAGAAGGAAGGAATGATTAATTTAGACTTAAGCAATCTGAGACCAAGTCTTAAGAAATAAAAAAGGGAAGAAATGACAATAATACTCAATGACGTAGTTTCAAGAGCCTACTATTTTATGAAATATAACTGACGACTTCACTAGACATCACTTGCAGGATTTCCCTGTTTTCAATTCCCAAGAACATTTGGTTGTTTCATCACCAAGCGGGTCAGCCATTTTAGTCATTAAATAGTTCTTTAAGTGGATTGACTCATTATTCACTATTGAGCTTTCATGTCAGTGGTATTTTCTAATAACGATGACATATGGAATAACATAATTATGATTAAAATTATCCAATATCATGGATTATAGTGAATTTTATTAAATATTTTGTTTTATCCTTGACGATAAATAAATCTTTAATGTGACGATACTAGTACCGACAGAAAGAAAATGAGAGTTATCAGTAAAAAATGATGCTTATTAACGAGTTTGTAAGAACTACCATATAAACATCAACATTACATGTTATCCTTATGATGGAAGAAGGATGTCTCATTCAACAACCTTTAAAGGGCATTTGATGGTAAATGTTTGATACATGTGTCCATAAGAACATCAATATTTGGTTACTATGTGCGTTTCATGAAGCTTTTTTAGTTGGACTTATTCAGCATTCCTATGCATAGACTTACAAAATTATTTGTTCTAATATATATAATATTTGCAGTGCCAAATAAAGAAGAAATGACAATTATTGGTGTTTTGTCATTTGATGAATGTTGTAGTTTGATAAAGTATTTGTTAGTGCAAATTTAATAGTTGCTTGTAAAATTAAAGGAATAAGTTTATTTAATGCAATTCATTACATGAATCGAATCCTTGACTTATGAGTTATTTCGATTTTTCAATTGTCTTACTTTAGCAAGATCTTTAATATCATAGTTTTCAAAAGAAATTGAACTCTTTTTGTTCACATGTGAGCAAGCAATCACTTTGAATCCTTCATTTAGGATTAATTTCAACGAATTGACTCATATTTTTAAATACAAGGATCTATGGCAGGTTTTGAGTTATTATTTAAAATATGAATTTGTGTATTTTCCTTTCTCCTTCTTATAAATTTAGAAGAACATTGATTGTATTTACTTATAAGGTATTTAATTCTTAAAATTAGTAGAAGTTATGAAGTTTGGATAAAAACTTAAGCTTACTTATTTATTTTACAACTCAACAGAAATATGAGTGAGTACGTATAAGTCGTAAGCAATCATTTTTAACATTGGCAGACAAATTATTTAAATGTAGAAAGCTGTTTGGTTTATTGAAAGTTGCAAACACATTATTCAAAGATGATGGAAGAAACCGTATCTTTTGCAAAAATCAAATCATTTTAATGAAACATATCGAGTCGTTCTAAATATCACCATGGATCTTTTCAATGAGAGTCTTCAGAAGAAAAATTTCTCACTTTCTCGTACATCCAACATGTAACGCAGTTTTTGTAAAATTTCACTGCATGGGTTATAAAAAGGGCATTCAAAGACGCCTACCTCTCTGAAATGATGCTCATCGCCTTACTTTATTCCAAATCCTCCAATCGTTATGAACTGTACTAATATATATAGATTGTTTTTATTATTTAATTAGTTTCATATGTAAGTTTAAAAAAATTAATGTTATAATATTCTAATGTTACTCCTTTTAATATTTGATACTTAATGTTATGTATTCGAGATGGTTATTTTTAATACTCCGTGTTTAAATAAATGCCCCTGAGTTTCACCACAGACTCGTTTAATTTTTATTGAACTGTTTGAAGCACTCGCCTTTGTGAAATTCGTCAATCCAGAGTCTTAATTTTTTTAAAGAACTGGCGAGTCTTTATATATTTTTTTTCGTTATCATGATATTATAATACTCAGAGTTAGTTGTGTAGTATATTTATTGCATTGTCGACTGTGAATTCGAGATACTCACGTACCATTATCCTCTGTGGGTTATTTCTATTTAAATGTCTTTATTTTTTATATGGTTCTTTGTATATTAACTTATCTACTGTAGTATAATAAGAATTCGTTCGTTTCTTCCCAAACGATTAATTAGATCTTGACAAAGTTTTCATTGAATAATTTTGATGGTTTATGGAGTGTTTTATTTTATAAAAATCTTTATTTCCTATTTATATCATTCGCCAAAGCCTCTTTGCCATTTCTTATAATCAAGTTAAATTTGAAACAAATGGTCTGTGAATGACTTTGTAATGGACTATTTGGGTTATTCGCGGAAAAGTCATTTTCCATTTATTTATGCAAAAAAACACGTTTTCCACCCTTTCTTGATATATGGCACGTTCAGTTTGGACAAACTTTTATATGGAGAATGTGGGGGTGCATAGAAATATTTTGAGTGAGTGGTTGTTCTCAGAAAAATATATATAATAAAAATCAATCTGTTTATTTGCTTGTTCGGTATTTTGTATCTCCTAAACACTTTTCAATGGGCAAGCATAAGGTGCCAAGGACTATAAGGTCAAAGTGGACGTTTCAGGGCAACACCGGGAAGCAATCGATACTAGGATATATTATAATTTGCGTCTTCCACAAGTGATAAAGAATCCAAGCTGTGACAGTCAAAAGAGTTATTTCTGAGGAGGGCCAGTCTTTGCGTAGTTGGCCCTTCTCCTCAGCCGTCCAGAAACCGCTACAATTACTGATATCATGATGAGCAATTGTGAAAACTACCGTCATCTAAATAGAAAACATTGAATAAATTATAAATAACATTCATGTCTTGTTTCAAAGTGATGTAAATCAAATGTTGAATGTAATTGTGTATATATTTTAGAAGGACTCTGAAACAAAAGGTACAGGTGGAGTTCTCCTTTATTTCAAAAAAGAGTCTCATCACTCAATTTAACTTAGGCATGTGTAAAGGTATATAAGCGTACAATCCATTTGACCATCCATCTTAAATGAACGAAGTACTTGACAGAGTATTTTTTACCCTTTTATTTCTATTTCAGATAGAAGAAAGCAATAGAGAAATGGTTTAATTCAATTTTATTTATTTTGGGATTGTCTATAAATAATGAAAAACCGTTTTGAATCCTATTTCAAGGTCTTTGTTAAATGTTACTCCAACAACCCCATTGAATTCAATGGTTACAAGGGTTATTTACAGTTTTAGTAGAATTGGTAATGGAACAACTATGACTTTGAGTATTTTTTTTAACTCCTTAGACTGGCATTTCATCGAATGTGTGTGTTTCCACTGAGCAATTTGTTTCCTTTGCCAATAATGGACATTAACAAAGTTTTTGTATTAATGTCATATTTAATAATTGGCTTAGCTCTACATTTTTTAAACAAGATATCTTTGTCCATTTGAGAGTCTATTTCTGTTCATTTGATGAAAAATGCAAAATTTATAATAAAATGGTGTTACTGTTTTCCACATATTTGTTCTAACTTGATTTATACACTTTGTCAACTGTCGGAGCACATTTCTCGTTCCAATTATAACACCTTTAGAACATGGCTTTAAAAAATATTTTATTGCTATTCTGAAAATAAATAACAGAAGGGGCACTTGAGAAGGAAATTCAACCTGAGTGTCCCTCGCAATAGTGTCCATATCATTATTAAAGGATAGTTTTGTTGTGAGCCAATGTCCTTGTATTATTAATAAAATCATACTGATTGGAAATGGATTGGTCAACACAATCTTCATTTGGGTTTAAAAGGATTGTTCTTTCCAGTTTAAATGGAGGCAGTTTTATTTTTATTTGCATCATCGGCACGTGCGATCTTTTGAGTGGAGCTATATTTTCAGATAATAAAAAACCAAACATCGTTTTGATTTGAGAAAGAAAATGATTTTTCCATGGTATATTTTGAATTCAGTACGGTTATACTTTTAATTTTATAGTAATATTTTTGAATTCAATAGGGTATACATGTGATTTTATGACATATTTGTATAAATATATGTACATATGTAGAACTATACTATGTAAAAGTTTTAAGTATATATATATACGATATATATATATATATATTTACTTGTAGAAAAAACTTCATTTGGCGAATTGAATTCTATTTTGACAACATTTGTGACGTGAGAACACTATTTGAATACAGGACTTTTTTTTGGTGAAATGAGACTGACCTATAATAGTATTCTTCATTTACTCTTCTCCATTTGTATTTGTATTTTTTTTTTCAATTAGCCCTCTAATTGATGCGATATTTAAGGAATAATTGTCGATGAAGAAGCTAATCAAATGAAAAATTGGCCAGGAATATTGGCATCATCTTGACGCGCTCTTGTGATTTTAACCAATCATATTACGTTGTCATAGTTAATGTACGTTTTTTCATATTAAATAGAGTAAGCAGTAGTCTCCCTTTTACATGTATGTTTTGAATTTAGATCCCCCCTTCTTTCTCTTTCTCTCTCTCTTCAAATCACAATTCTAGCCATTGTTTTGTTGGAGCATGTGATTGGTGGAGCTTCATGTCGATGCGCAGGATACTAACATAAATATTTTGTAATGATTCCACGACAAATTACGACCTTCCATCTTTGAAAGGATATTGCGCATTGAAAAAAACCTTTGATGTAATAAACAATCGACATAAACCAACTACAAACATCCAACTAATATGATCAAAAGTCATTATTTTTGTTTTTTGTACATAGAACGTATAATTTCAAATCATAAAATATTGAAGCATCATCGTATGAAGTAAATATAGCCAAAAAATACGTATAATAGTTCTTCTCCTTTTCTTATATTCGTTCTGTATTCAAATAGTGTTCTCACGTCATATTTAATCTTTTGATGATATGAATAATGTAACTATGACGTAAATTGTATCATGTTTCACTTTGCTGACAGTATTTTTAGACTTTTAAGTGTTTTATTATTAGCTTGTTGTGTTAAAAACACACCAATGTAATTACACACACAGTCCTTAAATATATTTTGGGTATAAAAATAGAGGAGCCGAGTGAAAATAGACTATGAAATTCGTTACAACTATTTACATTCCCTATTAAAATTACGTAAGAGATGGATCAGAATGACTTAAAAGATATTCATGCTACAAAGTATTAGTTTTTTATATTTAATGTAGCTTATGAGTAATTGTGTAAGGCAAATGAAGTTGTATTAACGATTAGATTTAGCACAAGATTCTTTAAAGACGCCCCATTATATTTTTTTCTTTTATTTAACAACTTATTGATTTAATATTTTTTTATAATAATATCCACAATGTAAAGAGTAATAAAACTTAAAATATGAGGTTGAACAGTCCTCGATTCAATATAAATTTCAAAATAATGTTGCTTGTTATACTATATATATATATATATATATAGGAAACGACCGGGACACCTTTTTTCGCCGGGACCCGGGCCGAGACTTAATTTTAAGCTGCAAGTGAAATGATGCTTTATAGCAATTTACCAAATACTTTTTTAAAAGTAATTTACTCTTCTTTTAACCAATTACCTTTGTGAAAGAGGAGCCCGATTAAATCCCTTAACAATTTTGTTAGTTTATTTTCAAGTCCTTTTATTAAGTTTTAAATATAAAATACCAAAAAATACATTATAAATAAATAAAATAATGCCACAACTGGATTGTGCTAACTAATCATAAAGCAACATATAAAAATGAACCACCTTTAGGCAACCCCTGTCAAATTAATAATACATCAACATATAATTCGTTAATTTAATCAGTTAGTTACTTTAGTTGAAAATAACTGGAAATTATTTATGTAGATATATACTGCAATGTAATTATCGTCTAACAGGATATATGACTCTCTTTAAATGCCGAATATAATTCTTGTGAATAATATTATGCTAAAATTATGCAAATCAAGGATGATACCTTATTATAAATAGTATAAATGTTTAAAATTATCTGATATGGAATTATAATAAGCCCACACACACATTGGTCTATTTATTGTTATAAATATATAATATGTTTTTATTAATATGTGGCCCTATAATATAGGAAACCTCATTTACCCATGTTCATATCGTACGTGACAGCTTAAGCATTATCTAGATAAATCATGGAGACTCCTAAGGTCAAAAAGCGTTTCTTAGTTTCTTGCGTCCTATAAAATGTAAGCCTTTTTAAACAATGTGCCGAAACACAATATCCTCCTGATTATATAGTGCCCGAAAAAACAACTCATTTTCATCTTCCTGCTAGATATTTCTCAGTTGCAGGAATATCAACAATTCCATCCAGAAGAGTAAGCAAAAGAAAAGAGAACCGAAATACTATGTACTAAAAAGAAAAATACCTTTTGTCATTTATATGTTTCATCCACCGACCATCATAATAACTGGATGCACAATGGACTGAAAAAAGACTAAAGATCAGCTGATGAATCAACGAAAGGAAAGTAGTAATACTTGTTACTTTCCCATGAGCAGTCCAAGTCTTAAGGAACAGAAAAAGGGAGACGTGACAAAAGGGATACCCAGTGACGTCATTTGAAGGGACCAAAAAACTATAACACTAAACATTTATTGCTGGATTTCTTTTTTCCCTTCCCACGATGAATTCATTGCTAACTCACCAAGTGTGGCAGCCATTTTCAGTCTCCGTAGGCACTCAAATAGCTCTTTAAGTTGAGTTAACTTTTCTTCTCTGTGAGTATCCATTTATTATATAGGTTTTGCCCGTGAAATAAAGTACTGCGAATGTACAAAAAATAATAACTGTTTTTATATTATGTACTTTAGTGACCACCAATGGGTCACCACCTTCTTTTGTCTGCATTGTCAGTGAGCGTAGATCTGTCCGAGGTTTGAAGTGACATTCTGAAGTGAAGATCTACTTCCATTTTTAAAGCCTTTGGGGACTATTAAGAAATATCCTATTCAAATCCCTCCTATTAGGTATAACATATATCCTAGCTCATATCTGCAGAGCATAAAATAGCACTTTCTCCGGAACAAACTGCCTTAATAGTATTCTTTTCAAACATACTCTTTTAAAAGAAGCCATACATTAATAATCCTACATTCAAAGAACAAAAATATATTAATCAAATATGCACAATATATAACTCTCAACTACAACTTCAAAAAGGTATTATAAATAATCTGTTTATCTATAAGAGAAAAATAATTCAATGAAATATAAACCTTGAATAAAACTATTCTGTTCCCATATATAACATTGGGATATGACCATACCCATTATTCATATTTTTCTTAGAAAATCAATTTGTACACATTGTTACAACCATGAATAAAATACTAGTACTTTGTATTAGTACCTTTCGTGATAAGCTTTAATTTATATATATATCCTACATATTTTTTCTTTCCTAGCGGAGTCCCTCTGGAAGTCTTTCCTAAGCTTTCAACCCATTAACACCCTTCTTACCCGATTTTAATGCCGCCTCATCATTTAAAATCCCTTGAATAGAAGCTATCCGGTTTGAGGAATGAGGAACGGAGGCATCTACAACTAAAAGTTCGTATGCTCTTCTTCGAGAGAATGCATGAAACCATCTGAGCGTGGTCTCACTTCCAAAATAAGAACCCCCATGAATCATTTGAAGAACTAACATTTCACTCAATTTTTAAATAATACAATAGTCATAATCACAATACACAGCTGAATTAACTTTTGCTTACAAGTATTCAGTGATGCCATTGCATTTTCTATTTATTGAAATCACTTTCCCTTCAGTTCCTCTCTTATCTGCTTTTCCAAAAAAACCGGCAAATATGACGAACACTATACAAAAGGAGCACCCTCGGTACTCTATATTTAAGAATAACAAAAACGTTAGTTCTTGCAACTAATGAAATAACAATTTGTTCAGTTGGTATTTCTCTTTTCTTTTTTATACATACATTTTATAGTCGGGCCAGAAATGAAAAATCGAAATAAACTTTCATTATTTTTATTTAGTCTGAATAATTGTCTTACTTATTTAATATTCCTAAATTATATTGAATGAGTCCACTCAAAGAATTCGACAATGACATAGGCCTATGAAGAAGAGGCAATTTGTGTTTGTATGGATGAATTTATTCTCTCTGAATATATGCTCCAGCCATAGAGATATAAAGACATAGAGGGCTTATTGGATTCTTTTGAGAAGTACGTCATTGTTCCCAACATAAATAAATCTTTCTATCTCTATGATCAACTTACGATGACGCAGTAAAACATTACTTTATTTACATTCAGGCGACAGCTGAACGACGATGTTTCTCTGCTATTGAAGGGAATAAGCTCTCCAAATCTTTATGGCTCCAACCTCAACAGCCACGAGTGAAGTGATACTTTATTTAAAGGATAAAACTACTGGTTTTTTAAAACTATTCTCACTCCTTTACTTTCCACCAATCACGTTCGAGACAAAGCCGTCCCTTCGTTTATTTCTTTTCACTATGTGGAACAACACCCCTCCAAACCAAAATGCCTCCGTAGTGAATGAATTAATTGCTTCACTCTTTCCTATAGAGCCCTTTTACATGGATTAAAACCCTGATGCATAATAAAAAAAAGCAGTAACATATCCCAACAATCACGCATGATTTCTTCTTCTATCTGAATATGCAAGAAGGGCCCATTGATAAATTAAAATGCATTTTTAGCTCCCCCTCCTTCCTTGTAATTAGGGTTGAAAGCTTTTTCAGCACCATTTAACATAAACAGAGATAAAAAGGAATACAATTACAAAGTGTAGGATTTATACGCATGGAATAAGAGACGCCTGCGAGCAGGGACATCTTATAAACGAGAGATATATTTGCTTGGAGTATATTGAGACGGACACTATATATATATATATATATATATATATATATATATATATATATATATATATATATATATATATATATATATATATATATATATATATATACACACATATGTACATACTTAAATGTATATGTATGAATTTGAGCTTATTACAAACAGAAAAATAAGCCTACAAGAGAAGGAAGAGAAATATCCACAATTGCCCATCATATATACAAATAAAAATCCTGCTTTTTATGTACACTTGAAAATGAACATAATATATTTTTACATATATGTATACGAATTGCTTGAGGGGGATTTGATCAACTATATAAAAATAAACATCGGTGTACATTAGGAGCAAACAAAAAATATAATGCTTGAGGTACATTTTGGTTTAAATAAGCAAAAGTGATGAGCTATATATATATACAGAGTCTAAAATGGAAAATTAATAACTTAGCAAGCTTTAAAGTCGATGATCATCCTATTCATTTATCATCAATAATATCAGCCTTGTTGATAGCGTTCATTTTCAATTGTGATTATATAATTATATTTATAAAGTTCTATTTCGTTATAATGCTTATTTATATCCTGTCGGATGCAATTCTACCAAATAGGCAAAAAAAAATTAAAAATGCTATAGTACTTATCGATATCTAGTCAGATGTAATTCTGTCGAACCATATAGGCCAAAAAAAGTTCTAGTTTTTGGTATTTTACTCATTTATGTCCAATAGTGCTTATTGATTATATCCATGATTCATTTTGACAATTTCCTACGTATTCCGATTGGGTATTATCACGTACATACTCTGTTTTTCTCAAGGAATTATTCATGCTTAAGGCATATTGAGTTTTTTGATAGATAAAGTGATAAGCCTTTTGGGCAAAAATATTCATACAAAACATGTAGGCAGTACTCGAGTCTGGTATGATAACAGCACTGTCTCTACTACCAAAACTCTCTGTTAACTGCATATTATATGGTTGGCATTTCACTATGCTGATTAGCAATATTAACCTTTATATACCCCAAGACAGATTTACGTTTTTAGGAATACATAACAAACACATATGTTCATAATATATATACAAAACCACATTTTTTAATTTTTTCTTATCAAAAACAAGGTCTTGATTAAGCTCCTAAAATCACTTAATATTTCTTTAGAACAAAGTATTTAATAGCAAAATTGTATTATCCAGAATATATATTAAAATTATAGTCAATCATTAAATGTTCCTTAAATTACTACTCAATTGTAAATGGCTAAAAGACAAGAAAAAGTAACTCACTTCGGTCATTCCACATAAGCTAACATTTGGACAACAATTGGAACCAAAACAAAAAAGTAAACGTAGTTTAAGAGTAGTCACATAAAAAAGTACTCGAACCTTTTAGCTAATACTTCAGTTACAACCTAGAGAGGAACTGTTCTTTTCATTGCACTGAGAGCAAGAATATACATATATAGCACAGAATAGATTTGATGTACAGTACATCGACTGCATAATTCAATTGAACTATTTTTTAGTGACAAACGAAATATTGATGTCCCGGCCCGGTGTAAAAAAACCCGGGACACCGGGCCGGGACGCTAAAAAAACAGCTGTGACCCGGGCCGGGTACCCGGTCGTTTCCTGATATATATATATAGATAAGCTTTTTTCCAGGGGCAAATAAACTATATATTTATAAACAAACAAGTTCTTTTGAGAGGCACCTCAGGCCTAGTGTAATCCGTTATATTTCAGCACGAAGTAGCTGATCTAAAATAATATATATAATTTAAATAAAATAAAACAAACAATAATAAAAACACAAACTAATTAAAAACTCGGCATCCCTGGTAGCTCTCCACGTCCTGGCCTGTCGCAACTGTGGACCTTTATTCCAGGCAGTTCTTGCAGCACATACCAGGGCATCTGCCTGCCAGAGGAGGGGTTGGGGACGATTCCAGCTGCGTCGGATCTGGTCTCCTTTCCATTTTTTGTCTCGAAGAGCATGAGGCCAAGTGGGTTTCTCCCTCCTTCTTCGCCGTCCCTACTCCAAAATGCCTTCCACGCCTCCATGACTGCCGACCGCTTGGCCATGGTGTTGATGGATGGAAGCCCTGCCGACTTCAGGAGGTCCCGGACGGGTAAGTGCTCTCTCCTGAGCCTGCCAGTGAGAGTCCTGGCAACATCATTTAGAGCAACCTGGGCAGCTGCAAGTGGTCCTGTGGGGTTACTGTCTCCAAACCGTACGGGTGTGACCGCTGAGACAGCATAGCCGAACTTCCCAAGAACAATACCCTTGGCAAGCTGGTGGAGGTAAGGACCCCTTTGGGATGTGCTTCGCCAACCTTGCAACCATGTTGGCCCTGACCCTGGCTGCCCTCGCCATGATGCCAACATTTAAGTTGAGTGAAAGGGTGGATTCAAACTTTGCCCCTAGCAACTCCAATTCACTGGAGGGGAGACTGTGGAGGGGCCGACCTTTACCACAATTTGGCGGCGAGGAGGTTCAGATTGGTCTCCACCACATCAACATCTCTGTCTGCTGTCCAGACGCTGACGTTGTCTGCATAGCAAACAATGTTCTCACCCACCCCCATCTCCACTGGGAGGCCAGCCATGAGTATGAGAAAGAGTAAAGGACCAAGGATAGAACCTTGGCGGACCCCATACTTCACGTCGACGTCTCCCACTCTCCTTGTGACGCAAGGTCCTTGATTTTTTTCAGTAGGAGGTCGCAGTCGACGGTGTCAAACGCAGAGGATAGATCAAAGGCCAGTATGTCTACGACTTTCCTTCCTGGACAGCCTTTATCCATTTGCTGTGAGCCGTTCCAATGGCTGTAGTAGTGGAGCGGCCAGCCCGAAAGCCAAATTGGGTGTTGGTAAGGCGCTAATTTTTTCCATATTTTACTCCAGATCAGCCTTAACTACCTTCTCCAAGATCTTGGAGAGGACGGGGAGCAGGAAACTGGCCGATACGAGGCTGGGTCCTTTGGGTTTTTCCCTTTACCTTTGTGCACCGGAATTACAATGCCTGTTTTGAGAATGACGGGTACCTTGCCGTTGGCAAGAGAGCAATTGATCAGGTGGGAGATAGTGGAGGCCAGAGCTTCAATTCCTAGTTTGAATACAGATGCCGGCAGTCCGTATACGCCCAGCGCCTCTGTATTGGATATGGAGGAGACGACTCTCCTAATTTTGGCTGCACTGGCAAAGGAAAAGTCCAGCACGATCCCTCGAGGACTAGCCCAATTGCAACTGCGGTCAGTTCTGACACAGATGTCGGGAAGAAGGGTGGAGATCATCTACTTTTTTAATATAGAAACTGTTTAATGCATCCGCCGCCCCTTTGTAGTCGCAGGTGTCGATACCATTGATAGTAAGTGACAGAGGAAGGGGCGTAGCTTTGGTTTTTCCCATGGCCCTGTTGGCCAGGTTCCACGACGCCTTAGAATCGCCGTTGGCCTTCTTGATTGCGTTCAAGTTGGACAGGAGTTTGTCCTTTCTGACTCCAGCTGTCGCCTGATTCCTGAGAACCTTATATTCCCTTCTACCCAGAGCTCTGTTTCTTTGGTCGATAACTCGAAGCGTTGCCTTGCTCAGATACAAGTTTGTATTTTTTCTAACGGTGATGGCCCTGACAGGGGCCACCTTGTCGAGGGACATGGTGATTCCCGCTACAATGAAGTCGAGGACTGCGTCCACTTCTTTAATGTCGTAGATATCGTCCCACTTCCACTGCTCTAGAGCATTCTCCAGGGCATGTCTTTTGATGGCCTTGAAGTTCCTTCTTCTAATGGTGACGGGGCGGCTGGGAGTTCTCCCTTTAATATTCACCTCAGCGAATCGGTTGTCGTGTCTGGGAGGACGCAGACTTTTCCTGGGAGAAGAGAGGAGGATAAGTAGACATGGTCTAACGTCGAAAACCTATGTCTGTTCTCTTTTCCGAATCTTCCGTGGGAACACCAGGTGTCCGGGGTGGTCTGGTATTCCATACCGTACTCCTCCATACCTCTCTGAAGCATTTGTAGCAGACCTCTCCTATTATAGGTGTTGTTTCTATTGTTCGTCTTCGCCTGGTCTAGTTTGAAGTCACCTTGGATGATGACATTTTGTGCATTGTAGGGTGGCTGCCCTCGTTTGCTCCAGTAAGAGTTTAAGGTCAGTCTTCTCCGAATCCAGGGTGCCCCATGGTCGATATACTCCACCCACCACTAGTTTGTTGGGAAATTTCAACTCCAGCCAAACCGCAATGCCTGACTCCCCCATTATGTTGGGTTAAATACATATTGGCTTAAATTAACACTTATTTGCAATGTGTGTGAAGATACATATCTGTCAAACTACCCTTTTCAAATACAGAAATGAAACAGAGTAACTTTAACTTTTTTCTAAATGAAGCATTTATACTGCCTTTTCAGTTGTCTAAGAATCCGTGATTTCTTTTTCTTGAGTAAGTGACTATTTAATAAATATGAATGATAAGTAAGGTATAAAAACAATCTAATGATACTACTGCCACTATTTTTACCTGTTTTCATCGTATTATACCTAATTAACGCTCAAGGGTCTTGACTCTCCCCATTAAATATATTTGTTTGTTACTCATTCATGTAGAAAAGCGCGCCTTGGATCCGACATTGATTACCATATAAGTGCACAATATCTAGGGAATTAATCAGATCATTACCACATATCATAAAAGATATTTTTCCTTTGTGAAAACTTATTTATTATAATTAGTAATAATAATAATTATCAATGTAATTGAACCGTGGATGAATAAACAAAGTAAACAATAAAACTTGTCGGCTTCCCAAAATAAAATATTAATAACTACTAAATATACTTTTTTAATATGTGATATGCACAACTCTTTGAACTTTTTTATTTACTCATAATGTTACTAAGGAATAAGATGCTGGTTTTTGTCTTCATTTATTTACGTCTTTAAAAGTTATGAAGTAATAGCGTGAGGACAAAACATAAATAGACATTCTCGACAAAAAATGTTATTACATGGGGTTAAAATTATCTGATAATAAATTTTCAATTAATGTATATTAATTAATTACAATCTTGCGTATTTCCTTTTATTACGATAAATAATTTCTTGGAAGAGCCAAGGCAGAATACCATGTTTTTAATGTGCTTTGGTCAAAAATATGCAAAACAATTCGGAATCCATACACAGTTTATTCTAACAAATATTACATCTAACAATACTTATATATATATAAATATATATACTAGCGTATGTTACCCGGCGCTGCCCGGGATTTTCTAACTTAACAATAGTCTGAAATGAAAAAAATCACACGAACAATTTTAGTGATGTCATTACATATGAGTTTTTCATATTAAAATAAGTTCCTTAAAAAGTCGTCATTGGGCATTCGTTGCCATTTTTTCCGTTGTGTATTCATTAAGGCTGGTTATTTAACATAGTAAAAAGAACAAATCACACAAATAATTTCAGTGATGTCATTGCATGTGACTTTTCATATTAAAATCAGTTCCTTCAACAGCTGTCATTGGGTCTTCATTGCCATTTTTCCGTTTTGTATTCCTTACGGCTGGGTATTTAAACATTGCACAAAGAAGAAATCACACGAATAATTTCAGTAAAATCATCGTATGTGAAATTTAAATCAGTTCTTAAAAAGTTATCATGGGTCTTCATTGCCATTTTTCCATTTTGTATTCCTTAAGGCTGGGTATTTAAATTTCATAAAAAGAAGTCATCTTTTGAATCATTTCACAGGAAATATAGAGTACCGAATATATGTAAGGTAGCGCTGAATATAAGAGTATTTGTTTGATCTCCGTTGATGGGGGAAAACAGCAAAAACTTAAGAGAGAGTAGGACTTCATACATTTATCAAGAAAAGTTGAGAGTGGTTGACATGACTCTCCATCTCTAGGCATTATTAAAATTTGATTAGCGCGATGTTGCGTTATAAAAAAGTTGTTATTTTCCACAAAACTTAAATTTGGGGGGAAAGACAGGGATAGAAAGAAACTTATTTTTAAATAATCATGTAGAAAACGAATTTTCCGGTTAACACCGAAAAACCAAAAAAGGCCTTACTACCTTACAATCTTCCACAGAAATTTGGTAAAAATCTAACTTGGCAATTTTAAAAAATCGACAAAAAACGTTGAGGCGAATAAAATAAGCATGTCGATGACGAATTTTCCGAGAGTTGACAACCCCACTAAAACACTCCCTGAACTCTCAAAACTATTCACTGAAAATTTCGTCAGGATCTAATGAGCCGTTCGGGAGATACATGGAAACGAACGAACGAACAAACGAACGAACGGAATTCTTTTTTTATAGTATAGATAGATATATCGCTCTCTCTCTTCTCTCTCTCTCTCTCTCTCTCTATAAATATATATATATATATATATATATATATATATATATATATATATATATAGGTTGTTCCATAAATAATGAGATATATTAGCTATCTCGAAAAGTTCAGACTGTATGGCGCCACTCAGGTTAGTATATAAGGTGAGTAATCGCGTCATTTCTATCATTTATTCTACTCGCCGCTAAAAATGGAGACACCCGACTTTCGCTCCTACTTCTTGATCCGAATCAAGCTCGCCAGGACAGTCAACGAGATCCACGGGGACTACTCTCTACCTTTCCTGACTCCTGCCCTGGCCTTTCCACCCTCCAGAGATGGCACACTGAGTTCGATAAGGCTGTTCTTGCCCTGGAGAAGAAGACCCGTCCTGGACGTCCCCGAGAGACGAAGACAGAGGCAAATGTGGCCCGTGTGAAGCACATGGTCGAGGATAACCCCCAGATGACCACTCGACAAGTTGCTGCAGAGGTGTCCCTACCATCTAAAACTGTTTAAGGCTTCTGACGGAGGATCTAGGGCTCCAAAACCTCCTCAGCGTGCTCGACCCTCACCAGCTCTCTGAAGCCAACAAGACGCAGAAAGTGAAGTGCTTTCAGGACCTCCTGAAGCTGTTCCAGGACCACGGAGAGGACTTTCTGGGGTCTCAACTGTTAGTCCAGGACGAGTCCTGGTTTACTGGGATTCAGTGGAGCGGAGGCAAGTCTGGGCGGAGCCCACGGAGGCCCAGTTCTCGACCCCCGTGTGAAACAGACAGTGAGGAAGACGATGATTCTGATGGGGTTCACCTGCAAGCCGAGGCGGGTATCGATCACTGCACCTGCCGGGACCACAGCCGACCGTAACCATGATAAAGTACCTGAGGACGACTGGGAAGCGCTTTCTCAGCCTGAAAAAGGAAAAAATCCGGCTGAAAGATTATGTCCTCATGTGGGACAATGCACGTCCCCACACTGCCACCGATACCAGGGAGTTCCTGACCCGGAGGGACGTGGAACCGGTGAAACAGTCACCCTACTCACCCGACCTGAACCTTTGTGACAGGTTCCTGTTTCAGAAGTGAAGCACCTGCTCCGGGAGGACGAGTTTGGGGACCACGAGAAGGCTACACTCGCTGTTCAGCGGGCGATGAGGAGGGTCAGTGAAGATGAGCTCTACGTCCAACTCAGGAAGCTCCGGGTACACTGCTACGACGTCATCCAGTCGGAGGGGATTATGTGTACTGATTGAGAAGTTTTTTGTTGATTGATGAAAATTTTGAGTTTTAGTTGTCACCTCATTATTTATGGAACAACTTTATATATATATATATATATATATATATAAGTATTTTTTATGCTTTTCAAAGAAACATTATTTTTTCATTTATTATTATATGTATTATATGTAAATGAATAATTATTTTTCCAAAACTCTTATTGAGAAACTTTTAATATATAAAAATCAAATAAATGTGTAATTAAATAAGATAATCCAGCTAAATTTATTTTCATTACTCTTAGCATCAATGTAAATTCAATAACAAGGACTTTTCATCTTTCCATTAGGCTGACCAAGAAGAGCTAGGAGGGGGGGGGGGGTCAAAGTATGTAAAGTATATATGAACTTATGACTGAGGATACCAAATGTATTTTGTATCTTTAATGTGATTGGTCGTAAAAAAGGTGTGGAATCATCATTTCCCACCGATAGACCGTTTCCAAAATTAAGTTTTCTAACAATTTCAGCTATCACCATGCTTGTCAACATCCGGGAGTACTGCGACAATGTCTTTATCAAGAACTATCACAAACGATACTTGTGGGCTCTTCACCGAAAGTATGCATTTTACAAATAGTTGAGGATCCTATTTCTCAGACTCAACACTCCCAATGAACCCTATTGAAGATCAAAATATTTATTTTGTATTCAATATATAGTTTTCACATGTTTTAATGTTATTTTGTTAAGTATATTTTTTGTAGATTAAAATGTTAATGTGAATTATTTATCTTTGCATCTATTTTGATCTTATTAGAACTAAAAAGGAAGGGCAATAAAATTAAAACTTGGACATTATGAGAAAAATATCTCCTCATTATTGAGTGTACAGCTTAAGAATATCAACTCAGAGATAAGAATGTATTTAATTATCCTATAGTAACTATATAAATAAAGTCACTCTTCCTGCCCTCGACATTATATAATAGAGCCCCGAACACCATAGTAACTGGACACTCGACTGCGAATAACATAAATTAACAACTTAAAGACGTCAGTAATGTAATTAAAATGGCCACCAGCTTCTTTCTCTAAGCCTGACGTCACTGGTATTAATTGTAAGATTTCTACTACAATGTAGAACTATTTCGTTGTTTATGGCCAGTTACTATATCCAAAGAAGATTGTGTTTGGGAATAAAAGCTGGCCATGAATCTGCATTTGAACTGTTTCTGCAGTAGACTTTCGAAATCAGGTTTGAACCGCCAATGCTGTATTAGTATTTATCCCTTTTTGATATATTGATATAGCCGCTTCTACGGTTGACATAAGAAAATCTTCAAAACAGATGCAATTAGCCCGTTTAAAGATTACTTAAATCGAAGAAGTATCCAAAGAGAAGCAATAGGTAGTATCAAGCGGTTTAAAAACACATATCTTTCTGCGTCAGAAAATAGCTAAAATACCGTCTGCTCTCGGGAACTCTGGAGGTGAGAGACAAGTTCTTTCAAGGGCAGACGAGTACGTGTCGCTTTTGCAACGAATACTCTGAGTTTGGAGTTTCGCTTCGAGAAATCTTTAACTCTGTCTCAGAAACTCTCAAGAAGAAATTTGGAGCGGAGATCGGTAGGGAGGATTTTTTAGCCTTCTATCGTGGAGAAGAGGAGTCAAAAGTCAATGCTATCATCACAAAAGTTCAACAAATTATATACACGAAGAGATCGTCGGAGGACCCCGACGTAGCAACGATTTTACCTATTATTAAGTTATATACCAAAGTTTAGATTTATTATTATTATTTTTACTAGTATTCTACAATGTATTTTTTAATTGATGTAGTTGTATATTTATGGTTTTTTTCCTTTAAATTTTTGTTCACTCTAAAATATAGTTACGCCTGTTGGCCAAGAAAAAAATATATCTTACTTAACCATTAATAGTAATACTTTTTAGTTGTCTAAGTATAATTTTCATATGTATAGACGTACTGCCAAATATCTCTTACTACTTTTAAGTACAGAGCGATATAAATGACTAGTAACTTTCTTAATTGTTTAAAGCAAACGTGAAAAGGAAGCTACAGTGAGACAATAGGCAAAATAATATGTTGGAGAAATAGCATTCAAAATGAAATAATGGTTAATTTTATTTATTCTATATTAAAAAATTATGTAGAGAAGTTTCAGAAAAAATAAAAACAAAGTCTGAACATTATAGAAAATATAAAATATATTCAAGTCTGAAACTGTTCAGCCTATTCCTATTATTTGGCATATAACATTATAATGAAGTCCTGAATTCATATTATTTATTAGAGATTTGTTAGATTTTGATGCATAATTTCACTGAGATCTACACAATATGAAACATCATAGAGATAGTTTGCCCTCTACTGAACTGATGAGCACCAAAATTATCTCCATCACTGTTCATAATCTTATATGTGACGGATATAAAAGTTTCCTCACTTTTTTTACCTACAAGAATTGCAAACTAAAAATTGATATTTCTTTCCCCAAATTTAGATTTTGTGTCTCTTAAAGAAGTACCTTCAAATTTATTCTTTTTGCAATATACTAATTCGGTTTCAATAGGGAGCATGATTGAATTAATCTACATAAATTAAACTAAAATGCATTCCGTATTTTTTATTCATTTCATTGAATTACTACAATGACTGTATTTTATTATAATGAAAATGCACGCAAATAGTTATAAAGAAAATTTAGAAGCTTTACCATAAATTATGTTTCTAGTTT
Source organism: Caligus rogercresseyi (assembly GCA_013387185.1). Classification (NCBI taxonomy): domain Eukaryota; kingdom Metazoa; phylum Arthropoda; class Copepoda; order Siphonostomatoida; family Caligidae; genus Caligus; species Caligus rogercresseyi. The sequence goes on along the minus strand of CP045893.1, from coordinate 26,493,524 downwards.
TGTTAGCGTTTTGGCCGTGACAAATGACTTTGAAATGGTTATTGATTGTATGTGTTACTTATTTTGCTTCAATTTGTATTTTTGATATAAGATACTTAAAAAACTATTTAGTAACATCACTTTTTTGAGCTCCAGGATTTTTGTTAGACACAATTCCTAAAACTTCTTAGATGGACACTTTTTAATCATTTCCTAAGCACCCAAAAAAAATATATACACAATTTTTAAAATAACCATAAGTATGATTAAATGGAATTATATATACCACAATAATGGGCACTTGGGTTTCCAGCGGGCATAACTGTGATTTTTCGGGGTACAAATTTCTCGGGCGATGGGCTGTGTGATTCTGTCTCACACAAATACCATATATTGTCTGGCGGAACCTGAAGGTCCATTTACTTAGGATTTATAAAACATTCATATCATGATAGTGTCCGGGAACTCAAGCATCATCAGCGAGAGATTTGTAGTTCCCAAATACCATAAAGGTGCCCGTTGGATCTGAGGACCCATCGGCGCGTGATTTATTACTCCAATATGCCATATTTGTAATAGGCTGAACCGATGAGCAGTGGTTTTGAACCCAACATACAATAATTGAGTCAATACAAACATTGGCTCATACATTTAAAAAATCTTTGATCGTTTTTTATATTGGCGGATTAGTCGTTTAAGAAATTTCAGGCTCATGGTGCGCCATCAGAGTAAAACTTTATTAATTCTCCGGCGTAAGTCCATTGGGGCTCCGAAGCACAGGGAATCTTCATTGCTAACAGGGAATGACGTGCGGAGGTAGATTAAAATAGCTCTGATGGAGTGTTGATCCAGGGGATGAGAAGTAGCCAGTCGTTCCGCTAAAAGACTTCGGATACTTGACAAAGCATATTCAATGGCTTGTGTCTTTGGATTGTTGGAGCGTTTACAGCTTGCTCCGAATAAAAGAATCGGTGTAATATACTTTTCTGTTATACCTCTAAGATTTAGTTTTATAAATTGTCTTAAAATGTTGAGGGCAGGACAGAGAGCAAAAGCATGATACACGGAGTTATACAGCTTTCCACAATCCTTGCGGGCGAATTAAAATATAAACATCCAGAAGAAATTTGAAACTGAGCCGTAAATCGTTTTCCATGCTTCACTTTTGTGATAGAAGATAGCAGTTTCCTTTTCCATGAGATCGGTAATTGCAAATCTTTTAAAAATTTGTTCACAATTATATCTGCATCTTCTTTGAAGTTTCCATTGTATGATATTCTTGCAAGCCAAGGAATTGGCATAAATGTGTAGATGCTGCATTTTTTAATTTAAAGAGAACTTTCCGCAGTTAAAATGGACTTTTGTTTTATGTCATGAATAGATAAATGCCAGAAGAGAATGCTTCCAATTCTAATTTTTGGGGTCCTTAAGATTTTTAAAGAAAAACTTTTTTTAAGATTTTCCCTGATAATATCTATCGTTGAAGACGAATAAAAAGATGCCTCTCCTTCCACAGTATTCTCTGGGCAGCAGCGAGGGAATAAGAAAACGAACTTATCCTATCATTCATGAAGTCGGTGCCTACCAAAAGCCATGTATATGAAGGTGTTGAAGAGAAGTAATTCCGCCATTCCTTATCTGGATACCTCGATAAGTCGATATAATTTTTTTGGTAGATCTTGGGTATGACCACCGAAAGACTGGTCAGTCCACCCCCCATTAAATTCTTAGGTCTTTTCAGTGAAGGAACGTAACTTGAATGAAAAAGTTTGGAAGCCATATTTTTTCTTCCTCAATAGCTCTCTCTGCAAGCCACGGAATGGCTGTAGCCTTATATAATGTTGCTGGTACGACCTTGAAGTTATAAAGGTCAATCCTTTGTTGAAGATTAAGATTCCTCCATCTTCTAATATTATTATGTATGAGGGATTGAAGAGACGACCAATTACATAGAGAGGCCCCATACCTATCCCACGTGTCTCCCAAGATTTCAACTTTGTCAGCAACTGATAATGATGCTACCCGAACATCGTGAGATGGATTCCATTTTCCAATGGGAAGAATGGTGGTTTTTTATAGTTAATTTTCAACCCCGATCTTTTTTGATATTTAATAAAATAATCATTAAAACTTCTATACGCTTTGTCAACTGCGCTTCTGTGTTGGCCTGAATGAACAGAGTTATATCATCGGCATACATATCGATGACATGCTTCGAAGATCCAAAATCCACACCAAACTGCTAAATTTCCTCTTCACGGAATCGCTAAGATCCTTTAGCCCAGAGGCAAATAAAAGAGGCGCAGCAGGGCATCCTTGACGGCAACTCCTGCCCAAAGTAATACTCCGACTGTTCAGATTGCCCATTGACACAACAGAAGTACTGTTATAAAAGAGAGCTCTTATGGGATTAAAATATCTTTTAGGAGGAGTCCCTCACTGTCTTCATGACATGTTCATGTGAGATAAAGTCGAACGCTTTAGAAAAATCGACAGCTATAATTGCACTATAATATCCTTTCTACGCGACGATTCTATTGAGGTTTAATATTCTTTGAAATGTTAGAGATATG
>CP045893.1:26476732-26490872 GCA_013387185.1 Caligus rogercresseyi | reverse complement strand
AAAAGAAAAAAACTTGAACAAGAAGGACAGAAGCAATTACTGAGGCCACCACATAACAAATGCCAGTGCACTGAAAGCATTCATACTTGGTGGCAACCGTATTGCTAAGGATAAGAAGCCTTTCATTATTGGAGAAGAATTGATCCTGCCCGCACTAAAGACATTTGCCGTGAACTTCTAGGAGAGGCTGCGGTTAAAAAGATAGCACAGGTGCCTCTTTCGGCCAGCACTGTCACTCGGCGCATTGAGGACATAGCAGAGGACATTGAGAGACAATTGTTGGAGAGGATTAATACATCACCGTGGTACGCACTCCAGGTTGACGAATCTACAGATATTGACAACAAGGCAATATTACTTGTTTATGTGCGATATCTTTATCAGGAGGATGTGCATGAGGATGTGTTATGTGCACTATCACTGCCAACCACAACCACAGGCGCAGAACTATTCAAGTCGCTGGATGATTATATATCAGAAAAACTGAAATGGTCATTTTGTGTCGGCATATGCACAGACGGAGCTGCTGCAATGACCGGACGGCTGTCCGGTTTAAATGCTCGGATTAAGGAGGTTGCACCTGAATGTGAGTCTACGCATTGTGTTATTCACAGGGAAATGCTGGCCAGCCGAAAAATGCCACCGGAACTTAACAGCGTAATGAATGATGTCGTTAAAGTTATTAACCACATCAAAGCACACGCCCTTAACTCGCGCCTGTTCGAGCAGCTTTGTGAGGAGATGGACGCGGAGCACAGACGCCTTCTCTTATACACACAAATAAGATGGCTATCCCGAGGGAGATCGCTGGCCAGAGTGTTCGAACTACGGGAGCCGCTGCAGACATTTCTCTCGGAAAAAAAGTCACCGCTGGCAGCACATTTCAGTGACGAGGAATGGGTCGCAAAACTGGCTTACTTGTGCGACATATTCAACCTGCTCAATGAGCTAAATCTGTCGCTTCAGGGGAAAATGACAACTGTCTTCAAGTTGGCAGATAAAGTAGCTGCATTTAAAGGCAAACTGGATTTGTGGGGACGGCGTGTGAACAGGGGGATTTTTGACATGTTCCAAACATTAGCTGGGATTTTGGAAGAGACGGATCCCGAGCCTTCATTCTCCCAGCTGGTGCACAATCACCTGTCGTTGCTGTTAGAAGAGTTCGAGCGCTACTTCCCAACAACAAAAGACCCACGAACTGACAAGGAATGGATCCGCAACCCATTCCTAAACAAACCAGGTAAAAGCATGTCCTTGCAAGAAGAAGAACAACTGCTGGAGATCGCTAATGACGGTGGCCTTAAAGGCATGTTCGAGACAACCACTCTGCCGGGGTTTTGGATTAAAGTAACGGCAGAATACCCCGAGATCTCAACAACAGCACTGAAGACCCTGTTGCCATTTCCGACGACCTATCTTTGTGAAGCGGGGTTTTCTGCAGTCTCGACAACCAAAACTAAATTACGTAATAGACTGGACATAAGCAACACACTTCGGGTGTCATTGTCTCCGATTACCCCGAGATGGGACCGTCTCATTTCAGAGAAACAAGCTCAGGGCTCCCACTGATGCAGCGTTGTGGTAAATTTTATTTTTTACGCACTTTATTTGTTGTGTATCTTATTTTGAAGGCATGTTTAATAGCGACCAGAGTGTTCCGGAGATATTTGTTGTGTATCTTATTTTGAAGGCATGTTTAATAGCGACCGAGTGTTCCGGAGATATTTGTTATCTTATTTTGAAGGCAAGTTTAATAGCGACCGAGTGTTCCGGAGATATTTGTTATCTTATTTTGAAGGCATGTTTAATAGCGACCAGAGTGTTCCGGAGATATTTGTTATCTTATTTTGAAGGCATGTTTAATAGCGACCAGAGTGTTCCGGAGATATTTGTTTTTAACTTATTTTGAAGGCATGTTTAATAGCGACCCGAGTGTTCCGGAGATATTTGTTGTGTCCGGAGCAGAGAGGACGCTACGTATGTTATGTTGTTGGCGCTATGTTGAGGACGCTGCTAATAAAGTTACATACAAGTACACAGTGGATTCACGTTTATTATTATATTGAAAATACCACAGTTTTTATGCCGGTCCGTGAAAATATTGTCTGACATTAAAACGGTCCGTGGTGCAAAAAAGGTTGGGGACCACTGGTGTAGAGGATATCTCCAAAGAACATTTAAAAGTTCTACAGCCTCGAGATGACTAAAGGAGCATTGGAAGTCTTTTGTTTCTCGGAGCGTATCCATCAGCTCCAAATTCGAGCACCGGTCCAGTACATCATGCCCGTTGAATGTCGAAAGCCATACATAGTTTAAAATATGGATGTTTAGGGCTCAGTTTAACATCACAATTAATGAAGAAACAAGCGCTTGATATATGTATGCCTTTGTTTATCGTCACAGTGTATGCGAAAGTCCTGGTTCCTCGCACCCAATATTCTATGTGCTCCACAAATGGATTTCAAACTTTGAGGGACCATGCTGACTACCCACATAATGCCATACGGAATGAAGCCACGAAGAAGTTATTACCCAGCTGGTATTATCGGAACATTGGTAGGGCTGGCTATTTTGATGAGACTCTTCCACTTCTTGAAAGGGAGCAAGTCCAAAAGTCATTCCTGAAAAAAAAGCTAAAAAAACACACCAAAGACCTTCAATACACCTAGAAGATTTAAAAGGGAAAAAAATTAGCGTACTTTGCTTCGGAGCAAAGCTTAAGATCAATTGGGCTTTATTTCAACGCCATTGGAGAGAAACATAAACATGTGGTCAGAGAACGAAGAATATTTGAGTGCCTGCAAGAAAAAATCATCTTTTCTCATGGATCAAAGATCATGCTGAGAGAGCTGTTGCACTTATAAAAGAGTTCAACTGACAACTATCGGATGATGAGGAGCAATTGCTATGAGCCTTTCAGGTAGTGGAGGGAAAATAGGGAAAAAGTATCCCTATTCCATGAATTCCATCTTCTCCCTAAATAGTCAATCAAAAATATTATATATTATTTATATCAGTATAAAACAAATTATATACCAATGTATTTTAGATTTATTGTTCACGTTTGATGGAAATAAATTATTGTTATTTAAAAAAATTTTTGGTCGAATGCATTTCTATGAGGACGTAAGGATATAAAGTATACGGTAAGTTAATATTATGGAGTGAAATTGTTTTAAAATAAGGGCACAATAGTGCACTCGAAGTTTCCTAATTAATAAATTTCCACACGTTTTCATTAGTGTCATACGATTTAGTTTCGTCTTGTTTTTTATTATCACTTGGGCGTGTTGGATTCTCTTAGGCCCTCTCAACTCGTATGTAGTGGACACTAGAGAATGGAATGCGTTGAAAAAAAGGCCCGTACTAATTAAATATCGACTATGATATTCTTTTACTGACGTTCGCAAAGGCAAAACGGGATCGAGTTTTCATACACCTCAAAGTCGTAGGCCTTAAATTGATCGCACCAACCGCAATAACAACACCCAAACAAGAGATGAACCCACTAATTGTACGTAATTAACTGTAAGAGAGAGAGAGAGAGAGAAATGCTATACATATGCAAAATGTATCAGGCCAAAATTACTATACATATTGATATACCAAGTTTCACAAACTTTATTTGCCTAATAACGTAAAAAAAATGAAGTAAATAGGCTTCATGGATAAATAAGCCAATGTAAGCTCGCAAATAGCTTTTTAAGGTGACGATAATAAAGAAAATACTAAATACAATATTAAAAAAATATATAAATTAAATATAATATTATAATATCTTCGATAAAAGGTATATTCAAATATGTATCGATATCAAAAATAAATATGTGTGAAAATTTTGTATAATGAAAACAATATTTATACAATGAAAATACTACAAAATATGTAAGGGGTCAACAATGGCCCACTAACATCTGAGACGTTTATAACATGGTAGGAAGGTTAAATATTCTCAATTCTTCTTTTATAAAGATATAATAGGAAGGGAGAGGCGTGTTGATGTTCAAGGCTCCTTCGCCGGATTTGATGATTTTCAAGTCATTTGGACTTATATGGAACTAAGTTCATCAGGGCATCATGGGACTTCTTTCATAGAAATACAGAACTGAGGAGTCCATTGTCAAACTCCATTAAGCGGAACAAGTCTTCAATATGGAGGAGGTTATGGGAGGAAAGTCCCTTCCTGAAGACGAGGACGGAACTTCTCTCGGTTAGACGAGGGATGGAAGTCAATAACGAAGACGAGGGTTAGGAGTCCTTTACGAAGACGAGGCACACAGCTCCTCTCACGAAGGCGAGGCAAAATAATTCTTTCACGAAAACAAGGGGTAGGACTCCTTTCACGAAGACGAGAGACGGAACTCCAATGCCCAGTGAGAAAGGAAGGAAGGATGGGAGCGAGGGATCTCTGACTAGTTTGGAGTCTAGTCCAGAATTCGTACATGGTATCTCATTCCGGCGAGCAAATATTGAATACACGGATTCTCGAAATATGATCATCAGAGGCTCTTTTATTGAGATAGTAGCGATTGTGACGTCACTCTCCACTCTCCCTTGATGTTCATGCAGGTGTATGAGTTGTGGTGGGTGATAACAGCTTATCTTGCTTATCCATGGCTGTCATTCTTGTGTTTAATGTTGTTTTTTCCCTTCATATTTGTTTCCTAAGTAGGCATAAAAAACGTAATATGACGTCATGTGTGGAAGTGAAAATAGCTGATTGACAGTTCATTTTCTAAGACAACCTTGCTTATATAATAATATGAAAACACATTTTTAAAGTACACAGTTGAACATAAAAAAAATGAATCCCTGTGTGTGAGGAAATAGGCCTATCATCAGCTATGTGATGGTTGTATTGTAACGCCTTTATTTAGATATTTTATTATAAACTATAAGTTTATTTCTTATATATACTTTTTATATAACATTCTAAATAATAAAGGAGATTTGAAAGAAAAAAAAATCAACTTTTGGGCCCGTTGAGCAAACACTTCCCATTATTCGATTTCGTTCAAATTTAACAAGATGATATCTATGCACTAAGGTACAATTCTAGGGGAGCCTGACCCTCAAATCCGTAAAACGTAAATAAGAATCATCCTAAAATATATATATATATATCTATATATATTATATTATATATATATATATATAAATATAAAGATATATCTATTATAGATACATAATGTAAAATTTATGAATGACAACCATAAACACTGCTAAGATATGATTATACAAGCTAAATACAATAATTCATGGATCAACAGTATATTTTTTATCCTTTTGTTGATAGTTTTATCAATTTTTTTAAATATTTCCCATAGAAGTATATTTTTTGTCTGTAATAATGAAAAAATATATTTTTAGTAAATAATAAAACAAAAAAATATTTGAAATGTCAGCTACCCACTTTCATATAATTGTAGCGCAAAAACTAACAAAATGGGATAAGTCCCATGTGGATCCCCGGAAGCGGAGCTGCCCTTGGTTGCGGGAAAGGTCGAGAGACTTCGTTCCACTTCTTTACTTCTGTCCCAGGGTCGGCCCCAGCCATCAAAGCGGTGGAAGGAGGTAATATTTGGAGCATATGGGGTGATGCTAAACCCTCCGGACGGGCTTGTGTCGACCTCGCCTACCTATCAGGAAGCCTATGAGATAGAGCATCTGGTATCCACGGTTCAAAGGGTCCTCTATGCATCAAGAACGGGCGGATCTGGACTCCTGTGGGTCTCCATCGCCTCGTCGGAAGACATATAGAAACTCTTCGTTCGGTCTCTAGTGCGTCAACGACAACAATGGGAGTATAAATGTAAACAATCTATTTTCCCTTCGTGTAGCTGCCACTATTTTATCAACCAGATCTTTTAAAGTCCCTTTTATTTTATTATTACGCTTAATTTCTGGCTTAGGGGCGTATTCCTTTATTGCTTTTAAATTTGTTGTTTGAGAGTACAAATTGATATAATATGTACGTTTGCAACGACGGAATGTAAGATACCAAAAGAAATGAAATAAATAAGATTAAAAAAAAAAAAAAAAAACTAAACAAAATGTCAATTAGCTAATAGGGACCGTTTCCATATTCATTTTTATGACTTATTATTTAATAAAAATAGTTCAAATAGTTCAACATACCATACCAAAATAAATGTTGCACATAAATTCATTTGACGATAGAAGTTAGTATGTTACATAGTATTGAGTTGTATTAGTTTTTTTTAAACCGAGATTTTAGCATTATTATTATAAATAGAATTAAAATAAACCATGACACTGATCAAAACATTTTCGTCTCGATTGGAGGTGAAACTGCGTCCTTCCACATTGAGAGATGGCTTTGGCATTTATGCTATCTCATGACAATACTAAATGCCAGTTTAAAGCTTATTACACTAATACAAATTACGTACTATTATTCCTATACACACAAAACACATAATCATACTAAGTAAAGAACACATCAATCAATGAAGTAGTTATGTTATTACAACGTGTTTTGATATATTGGTATTTGTATTTAAATATTCTTTTAAAAAATTTTTTATGATATAATTGATATTAAAAACTTGTCAGTAAATTATATTTAAATTTATCAGTCAATGAATAAGATTTAAATAGCTTCAATAATGAAAATGTACAACAAATCCACATACAACAGAATTGATACATGGAATTAATGATCATGGTCACTGAAAAGTTCCTAGTGAACTCATTCCCTTTAAAGGTAGGACGGGCCTCAATCAAAGTGGATTGTATCTATAACTTTGGGAGAATCAGTCCCCTTCTATATTCTAAGGCGTTCTAAAGTGAACTATTTTCCACAAATAATAATAACCATAGAGGAAGAACAAAAACACGTGTAAAATTATACATTAAAATTATAAATATAAGTCAATGAGATCAACAAGAATATAATAAACAAGGGGGACGCCTGAATATACAATAAACAAATTAGATACATATTTATAATTTCCAGTCACACATTGGGACAATTGTGCCACTTCCATCTATTTATCTATCCATCAATGATTTTGTCTTGGTGCTTATTATGATCTTTTAATAAATAGTATAAAGTCAAGCCATTCTAAGTTACAAAATAACTTGAATAAATAATGATATTCCTGTAAGTCTCTTTAATATAACAAATCATATTTTTTAAGCTGGCAAAAAAAATTTCTTCTTTTCTATGTCTTATAGTGAGAGTGAGAATGCATTTGTTGTCTAGGATGCCGAAGCAAATGATACCTGAGAATGAGGAATTGCTTTATTCAATAATATGAATAGGCAAAATAGGGATAGCATAGTCATAATAAAGTAAATTAAATGAATGGAGGACATGAAAGACTGATCAATTGTTCAAAAACTGCTTGTTTTTTCTGAGCTCCATAAAACTTTAACATAATTATACCCCTCTCTCTCTATTATATATATCTCAGGAAACGACCGGTTATTCGGCCCAGGTCCCGGTTGTTTTTTTAGCTTCCCGGCCCGGTGGTCCCGGTTTTTTTATCACTGGCCGGGACTTCAATATTTTTTTTCAAAATTTCGTTGTAATTCAAAATTCTTTGTATTGAAAGGAATTCTGCAAATATTTGTTTCTACAAAAAAAACATTCTTGAGAATTTTTTTTTGCAGATTCTCTTCTAAAAAAAGTCGATATTTTTTTTTTTGTAGATTCTTAAATAAAAAAACGTCGTCACTTTTTTTTGAGATTCTTTTCTAAAAAAGACGTCGTCACTTAATTTTTGGGAAATATTTTCAAAAAAAAAAATGTCGCCACTTATGAATATCCAAGGAACGAAAATATGTATTAAGTCCCGGGGTTTTCCAACTTGAAACAGTCTTTGGAATAGAAAAAGATCATACGAATAATTTAGTGATGTCATCACATGTGATTTTTCATATTACAATCAGTTCCTTAAAAAGTTGTCATTGGGTCTTCATTGCCATTTTTTTTTCGTTTTTTTGTTCCTAAAGCTGGAATTTAAACATCGTAAAAAGAAGTTATTTTTAAGTCATTTATAGAAAGCCTATGTTATTTTCTAATGAAAAATAGTTCCTTAAAAAGTCGTCATTGCCATTTTTTCCGTTTCTATTTCTTGAGGCTGGGTATTTAAACTTCATAAAGAGAAATTCTTTTTGAAGCCATTTCATAGAGAACATAGAGTGCCGAAGATATGTGTGGTAGTGATGAATATTAGAGTTTTAATTTGATCTCCCTGATGGAGGAAAACAGCAAAAGAAAAAAACTTAAAGGGACTGCAACTTCATATCTTTATCAAGAAAAGTTAAGAGTGACTGACATCACTTTCCATCTCTAGGCATTATCAAAACTTAATAGAGCGATGTTGCCATTATAAAAAGTTGTTATTTTCCACAAAACCTAAAAATTGGGGGGCGGGAAAGACAGGGATAGAAAAAACTTATTTTTAAGTAACATATATAAACGAATTTTCCAGTAAAACACCAATTAAAACAAAAACACGTCTTACTACCTCATAATCATCCACTGAAAGTTTGGTGTGAAATCTAATTTAACAGTTTTAAAAATCGGCAAAAAAATTTTTGGCGAATAAAATAAGCAAGGCGATGACAAATTTTCCGGGAGTTACAATCCACTAAAACACACCCTGAGCTCTCAAAACTATTCACTGAAAATTTCGTCAAGATCTAATGAACCGTTGGGAGATACAGGGAGAAAAGAACGAACAAACGAACAAACGAACGAACGGAATTCTTTTTTTATTAGTATATATATATATAAATATATAGATATATATAATATACATCCTAACAAGTACTTCCTCATAACAATAATAATTTAGGCTGGAACTTTTGATGTCTCTTTCGTTGGGAAAGTCTCTTGTTGGAATTAAATGACGTTACATCTATGCGGTTATTGTTGGTGGTGTCGTCAAAAGTCGTATTAAATTTCGATGACACTGTAAAACAAAGTAATGCATGTTTTTCAAAAAAGAAAAAAAATAACTTTGTGAATGCAAATTTGACACATCACATATCAAATATTATATTATACGTTCATGCAATATCCAAGTTTGTTAGCTTGTTTGTTAAGCTTTTTGATTAATCCTACCTTATCTGAACTTTATTCGATATCATGCCGTAGATATCCCCAAAAAAGGAATTTGTTAATATATATGAACAAAAAATATGTTTTTTAACATCTACTCGTCCTTATTTAAAACCTTTTTATATTCATATATGATGGTAGACATTGAATCAACTTTTTTTCGATGGAACCATTTTTCTCATATCTCAGACATAACTAATAAATCAAATTCTCTTATGAAAAATGTGTCCTTTTTGGTATACAAATATGTTTGCTATTAAAATTTTCTTCTTTGAAAATTATATCAAAATATATATGTTAAAAAACAGAGATAAGTTTAGACTTCAGATTCAGCACTCCTTCATACTTCAGAAATATATGGATTTATTTGAGCCCTATGAGAGAACAAGTAAAGGTAATGGAAATCTGATTTAATATAGGCAAAATTTGTAAAATATATATGGTATTTGAGGAAAATAATATTCGTGAAAGGAGAGATGATCTTTTATAGAGACTTGAATTAAGTTGTATAATGTTGGGGCAATTCACAAGTGATTATAATTTTATAAAGTACAATTTTAGTTTAGAAAATGAGCTAAGAACTTATTTTAGTTAATTAAAAACGTAACATCAACTCGATCAATGGATAACGTAAAGTTTCTTCCCAACGGATTCCAAAGCTATATTGTCAATTAATGTAGAAAAAAATATATTCAATAGTCAATTGTTCTAATGCCTAATATCAATGTTATTTTAAAACAATTAGTTGCAAAAGGACAATAAACAGCTCATGAATTCCATTTTTTGGTTATGTACACAAAAAAAAATACAAGAGTAAGTAACATTTTAATTATATATTTTGTAGGAAAATTTCCAAAAATGGCTAAAATGTCAACTACTTCCTTATTTTGTATTATATATCTATAAGGACTCTAAATTGGAATTCTTAATATCTTATCTACCATTTATTTCCAAATATTCCAAATATTATTTAGATGAGGAAAATGAGAGGCGATTTTTGAATGGCATTTTTTTTCAACATAACTTTATTACATAACCTTGGATCCGTTGAGTCGAAACTTAATTTATTTGATTTCATTCAAATTATCAAAATATGATCTTTAAATCCAAAAACATTTTATGCGACCAGTTAGTGAATATTTTATCTTCTTCAATCACAAGTTTTACCCTCATATTTAAGAAAGTTTTATTGTTAGTTTCGAGATACAATATAAACAACAAAAAATTATATATCAACGATGAAGATTTCGATTATGTCTTTAACGTAAACTCTATTTCGTCTCCTGTGAGAGCCTCGAAGATCTTCGGTTACATCAAGTCCATAGGTTTTCCAGATGTAGTTGCTCTGATCGATACTCGTTTAGAAGACCCTCTGAGAATGACTCACCTTTATCCACCGTCACATTTATTCTTCTCTGCTAATTCTACATCGAAACTTTCACATCCTTCAAGGGGAATTTTGCTCTTTGTAAGAAAATCCTTATGTCCAAAACTAGTCCAATCGGACACAAAAGGTAATTTTGTGTCTGTGGACTGCAATTTCTCCAATAAAACTACGAGATTCACGCCATCTATGGTCCTAATAGAGATGAGGATTACTTCTTTTCCAAAATAGTCGACGACAGTTGCAATGAAAACACAATCATCCTCGGAGACTTAAATGTAACTCTAAAACCAAGCAGAGACTCGTTGAATTACAACGGGTCTCAAATTTAAAAAACAAAAAGGACCTGGAAAGAGTTATCAATAAGCTCAAACTAGAGGACGCAGGTCTCTTTCTGGACAAAGAAAGGCCAAAAATGACATTTACCAAACTATATAAAACTGGCAAATATATAAGTAGCCGACTGGACTATATACTAATGTCAACTTCTATTTCAAATTACCTTGAAGACTTTAAACCCTGCCCTCATTCATCTCGGACCATTCACCTATCATGGCTTATGTACATATTGCAAATACGTCGTTCAAAACCCATTGGAAGCTGAACGTCTCGCTTTAGAGGACAGTTCTACGTGTAAGGAGATAGAGCGTGTAATTAATGAGGGTAAAGATATGTACAAAAGCAATATACTTTCACCGTGTTCTGCCCTGCAAAGAGTAGAGGCCCAAGCTAAGAGGATCTTGATAGAGAAAGGAAAAAAACGAGCTTCCGAAGAAAAAGAACAATTGAATGATCTCTTAAAACTGAGAGACACAGAAGGGAACAGAGCCGATATAAATGAAGCAATTGAGGGCATTATAAAAATCTCAAAACATAGGACGGGCGATAAGAATAAAGTCAGAAATTGTCGAAAATAACCTTAAACCTCTTCCCTCTTCTCCTGCTATGGAAACAAGAATCCAAAGTTCTAGAAAGATAATTCAATTAAGAAATACAAAAGGTAAAATTGTCAACGATCCTAGAAGAGTAAAAGAAGAAATTAAAGACTATTACTCGAATCTTTATCAATGTAGCGAATGCAAAAAACTCGGTACTTGTCCATTTTGTCAAAAATGGAGACTGAACAAGGAAGATATAAAGATCGAGGACATCCTAAACGACCCAGCAGTACAGCTACCGGAAGAAAAATATAAAGACTTAGAAGCCCCCATATCTGAAAAAGAAATAATATCATACATACAAGGCTATAGAAAGAAATATAAAACACCGGGCACCTCGGGACTTCCCTTTGAGTTCTATAAAAAATTTGATACAAAATTAGCACCACTTCTGGAGGAGGCATTTCATGAAATTTGGAAATTGGGCTACGTACCCCATTTTATGAACGAGGGAATACTTTCATTAATTCCTAAAAACGGCAAAGACAGGCTTGATATTTCAAATTATAGACCAATCACAGTTCTGAACACGTCCTACAAAATCCTGACTGGAATCTTAAACGATCGAATGATGAAAGTTCTTCCCTTAATTATATCAGACTCCCAAAAGGGTTTCATGAAGCACAGAAGGGCAGAGGACATTTCGCGCTCTATTCAAGATGCTATGGACTTAGCAAGAAGTAAAAAGATAGAGTATGCTACCCTTCTTATTGATTTTCAGAAAGCATTTGACTCTATTAATCATAAATATATGTTTTTGCAATTAAGGAGAAAAGGTTTTTCCATGAACTTCATAAATATGATTGGTACCATTCTACGAGTATCATCATCGAAAGTAGGTCCAACGAAATGAAAACCGCTTTGCAATCTATCGTGGATGTAAACAAGGAGACCCGATATCTCCGACTCTTTTCCTTATTGCAATTGACGGTTTGAGCGATCTACTAAGAGTAGAAATATCCACAAGTCTATCTCCCCTCATACTTCTTTATGCTGATGACCTGACTATGTTTTTTCCCGGTACTGAAAGTGGAATAATATCTTCTATAAATTTTGCATTATTAAACCTGAAAATTTTCTCCAAAGATTCTGGTTTAGAAGTTAATAGAAGTAAAAGTGTGGTACTTACTTCGATTGAGGAGCCTCTAAAAAATAAATTCCCTTATTTCAAATACGAGCAAGAGACGTCTCTTCTTGGACTTATTATTTCAAATTGTAGTTCAATAAAAGGTTGCTCTAGTAACCGTGAAAAGGTAATCAAAACCATTACGAAAACAGTTTCACAAAATGATCATCTTTCTTTCAATACCTTGGACAGAATTATGATTTGGAATTCGTTAGTAATACCCAAAGTGGTTCATCTGCTTAGATTCATCCCATACTCAAAAGATACTTCGGAAAAGCTTCAGGCCATACAACTGCGATATATTTGGAGCAATAAACGAGGGTACATATCAAGTGACCGTTTGTTTACTCCACGCTCCGAATGGGGCTTAGGATTAAAGAACGTTGAATCTTTATGGAAAACTTTAAATTTAGGGTGGCTCCATAGATTAAAAAATAATAATGACTTTTGGGCTCAAAAACTAAAGGATAATTTTGAAAAACAAACCGGCTATAAATTTCAACAAAGAGTCTTTATGGGACCCCAAGAACTGTTCACTACTTCCATCAAATATAACCAATACTGGATGGAGATGACCACTTCGTGGAAGTCATCAATTGGCTTTGTTCTACCTTTGCTGGGTGCAAACGAACCCTTAAACTACAATCCAAGGTTCTATACGGTAGAGGAGCTCTTCAAAATACACTATTTAACTTCGTTGGGCCAAATTAGTAAAGATCTGGATCAAACCTGTCCTAAGACGTTCCTACAACTGAAAAGAATCAGTAGAGTCAAGGGTGTTTTTAATACTCTGTTCATCTGCCCCCCAACTCCCTTTTATATTGCATTGATAAATGTCTCCAATAAAAGCATTTACTATTCAATTAACAAAAGTCTCATAAAAAAACATCGGTAGATCTGGTGAAAAAAAGACTTCAACGTTTTGGATGTAATGACAGCGGGGAGATTATCAGGGGATCGAAAAAACAAATTTGGTAACACCCTCACAAGTAGAAAAGAAAAATGGTTCCGATACAGAATGTCGACATCTTCTCTGTTCACCAATAAATCAAGGGAGAACAGAGATGAAAGGAACTGCAATTTCTGTTGCGAAGAAACGGAGACATCATGCCATTTATTTTATAACTGTATAAAAATTAAGCATGTTATAAATATGGCTTCGGAGCGAATAAGAAACGAATTCCAAACTTCCATCTCCATGTATGAATGGTTGGTGATGCTATCCCCCTCAAATGAAAATTTTAATAAGATTGAGCTGATCATTACAAGACTCCTACTCTTCATCTACGCGGCGCGGTCTGCAAACAGAGCGATCCCAACTGGTCTCGATAGTTGGATTGACAAGGAGCTGCTGCTTTTAAGAAACTTTAATGAAAGAGGATTTATAGTAAATTCTAGTCCCCAACCTTCTCCCTAAACATCCTATTTTAGTCCGCTTTCCGTTTTTACATTGTTTTTATTACGTGGTATATGATTTGTATATTTTATATTTTATTAAGCATTTTTATGATATGTTTCATGTCCTTTAACAGTTGCTCTCCCCCATCCTTACAGATGTATTTTACTGTAAAAAACTGAAAATTTTTGTTTCCTCAAAA
>CP045893.1:26463899-26476632 GCA_013387185.1 Caligus rogercresseyi | reverse complement strand
TTTTTAACAACAATTCACTCCATAATATTAAATTACAGTATAACTTTATATTCCTTAAGTCCTCATAGAAATGCATTCGACCAAAAAAGGTTTTTTAAATAAAATAATTATTTCCATCAAACGTGAACAATAAATCTAAAATACATGTGTTATATAATTTGTTTATACTGATATAAATAATAATAATAATATTTTTGATTGACTATTTAGGGAGAAGAAGGATGAATTCATGGAATAGGGATACTTTTCCCTATTTCCTCCACTACCTGAAAGGCTCATAGTAATTGCTCCTCATCATCCGATAGTTGTCAGTTGAACTCTTTTATAAGTGCACACAGCTCTTCAGCAGATCGTTGATGCATGTGAGAAAATATGTTTTCTTGCAGGCACTCAAATATTCTTCGTTCTCTGACCACATGTTTATGTTCTCTCCAATGGCGTTGAAATAAAGGCCAATTGATCTTAAGCTTTGCTCCGAAGCAAAGTACGCTAAATTTTTCCCTTTTAAATCTTCAAGGCGTATTGAAGGTCTCTTTGGTTTTTTTAGCTTTTTTTCCGGAATGACTTTTGGACTGCTCCCTTTCAAGAAGTGGAAGAGTCTCATCAAAAATAGCCAGCCCTACCAATGTGTCCGATAAATACCAGCATGGGTTAATAACTTCTTCGTGGCTTCTTTCCGTATGGCATTTTGTGGGTAGTCAGCATGGGTCCTCAAAAGTTTGAAATCCATTTAGAATATTTGGTGCGAGGAACCAGGACTTTCGCATACACTGTGACGATAAACAAAGGCAAATATCAAAGCGCTTGATGTTCATTAATTGTGATGCTAAACTGAGCCTTAAACATCCATATTTTTAAACTATATATTGCTTTCGACATTCAACGGGCATGATGGACTGGGACCGGGTGCTCGAAATTTGGAGCTGATGGATACGCTCCGAGAAACAAAGGACTTCCAAAAGCTCCTTGTAGTCATCTCGAGGCTGTGCAACTTTTAATGTTCTTTGGAGAAATCCTCTACACCAAAAAGGGAGCAGTTCTCAATGGGAGAGTCCATCTTCATATTGTGAATGATTTAGTGATCTCCATTCTTCCTTGAACCGTTTAAAAAGTTGCATATCATGTCCTTATGAGCATCCATGTAAGCACTAATTCCAGCATGTGATGCCGACAGGGAAGATAAAGGAGATCCTTGCCCAAGAGTTTTTCTATAAGGACACAAGCTCCTTTAGATTTCCCTGTGTTACATGGAGTTGTATCGAAGCAAAGACTTTGCACATGCTTTGTCAAGTCCTATTTTTGTATTAAAGAGACGACAGATTTAGCTGAGTCAATATTGTTCCACTTTTGGTGCCCCTAATAGCTTAGACTTCCCCATATATGTAACTATAACAGCGAGACGATCCTCCGTCTCCTTTGTTTTTGCTCGCTCAATTATTTTACTGTCCCAATGGAAAATTAAAGGAGGTTCAGGATTGAAATCCCTCCTTATGGCCAGCAATATGGTCTCACGATGAGCTATTCTTTGTCTTCTAATTGTGCTATAATTTAGAGCTAGAGGTTCTATACTCTAAGACGAGGGGTAAGAGTCCTTTACGAAGACGAAGAAAATAACTTCTTTCACGAAGACGAGGCACAGAGCTCCTCTCACGAAGACGAGGCAAAATAATTCTTTCACGAAAACAAGGGGTAGGACTCCTTTCACGAAGACGAGAGACGGAACTCCAATGCCCAGTGAGAAAGGAAGGAAGGAAGGAGGGAGCGAGGGATCTCTGACTAGTTTGGAGTCTAGTCCAGAATTCGTACATGGTATCCTCATTCCGGCGAGCAAATATTGAATACACGGATTCTCGAATATGATCATCGGAGGCTCTTTTATTTGATGATAGTCGATTGTGACGTCACTCTCCACCTCCCTTGATGTTCATGCAGGTGTATGAGTTGTGTGGGTGATAACAGCTTATCTTGCTTATCCATGGCTGTCATTCTTGTGTTTAAATGTTGTTTTTTCCCCTTCATATTTGTTATTCCTAAGTAGGCATAAAACGTAATATGACGTCATGTGAAGTGAAATAGCTGATTTGACATTCATTTTCCTAAGACAACCCTTGCTTATATAGAAATATGAAAACTACATTTTTTAAAGTACACAGTTGAACATAAAAAAATGAAATCCCTGTGTGTGAGGAAATAGGCCTATCGCCAGTTTTCAAAAAAAAAAATAATGCAAATAACTCGCGTAATTTAGTACACATATAAAAAATAAAATACAATTTGGAATCCTTGAGACCATATCTACATTTTGCGGCAAATTGTTTAAAAAAGTATATATATCAAGGAAATGAGAGGCAATTGAATGACGAAGAAATTTTTTACTACATAAGTTTACTAAATAACTTTTGGGCCCGTTGAGCAAACACTTCCCCTTATTCGATTTCGTTCAAACTTTCACAAGATATATATATATATTTATATGTATGTATATATATCTATGTAGTAAGATGAAGTTTTTCATAATAGAAGCATTTTTGATCACTCATAATTGTAATACAAAAGAAATCAATCATACTTAAGAAATAATATCAAAGCAATTCATCAATTGCTTCCTTATCCAGTCTTCATACGATGCGTTATTCAGAAAAGACTTTTTCTTTCATTCAGAAGGATCATGGAGAGGGGGGGGGGGAGGGTAGAGAATGACTCATATACAAGATCCCTATTTTGAGATCCTTCATTCAAATATATTATGTTTCTATATTACTTTTTGATTAGGAATCAAACATATGTCAAAAACATGTGTTTGTGAAAGGACTGATCTCTTAAAAATCCAGACTTTAATTTGTCAACCTTGAGGCACATATCATTTAGTAAAAGAGGAAGAAAGATTCACTTCTTATCCACAAAATCCAAAAAATGTTTTATGCCAAAACACACTTTTTTGTTATTTATATAAAAGTTAACAAAAATATCCATCTAAAATTGTCTTTCGGAGAAAATTCCTGGATCCTCAATGGGTCATGTTGCCGTTGGTGGACAAAGATACTATGAGGAGATTAGACATGACCCATCTGTGCATGTATTTTATTTATTAGGGACAAAAAAAATATAAAAGGGCTTTGAAAGTAGAATTTACTTATGAATATGTTAATTAAGAAGGAGTTTTAATATTTCTTAACATATTTATGAAGAAAAAGTGTAAAAAAACTTTTTGTTTCCATGTATTAAGGACAATTTAATGATATGCTTGAAAAAAAAATAGTTACATATTGATGTAATTGTAATACTTTATCTATATTTGTTTTTGTTTTTAGAAAAAGTGTCTTCAGCGTAACTTCAGGCGTCATGTGCAAATGCTGCCTCAGATGATGTCCTCCAAACTATGTCCTCTCATGCTCTCCAACGGAGGCAGTAGCTTTCCAGAACTCAAGAACGGTCGAAAGAGCAATTCCAACGGTGGAGGCCGGCCGTCCTCTCTGGCAGGAACATCTTGCAATTCGTCCTCCTCCGGGAGGAAGATGAGGACAAGGATAAAAAGGCCATTTCCTGTTGTAACGTGAGCCTGAGGCTCCCCATTTGGATCCGTGAGGGAAACCTCCTCTCCAAGAGCCCAGGGAGGCAATAATCCTGAATGGATCCCTCAAGGGGATGAAGGAGAATGGAGGATCCGAGAATCAGCTGCTAAAGGGGCCCGAAAGACAGGACTTCATCATTGAGAGAGATGAGAACATACGGAAACAGGGATGTGACACACGGGAGTACCGGTAAGACAAACAATTACCGCTTATTACATACTAATTTTTGTGTATCGTTTTTTTTTGCGATAATTGAAAATAACTCTTTTAACAAAATGATATATATTTTTGAATTTAAAAAAAAATATATATAAACAATAAATGTAAGTGCCAACATTTTAGAAACTGGCCAATTGCAAATAGCTGGCTCAGTTTTAAAACATGTACCATACCAAAGCTTAAAGTAAATGTCTTTATTAAGAAAAGGCAAAAAAAAGAATTGGCACTCTGGAGAACCACTCAAAAAAATTCAGGTTTTTTTTTTGTTTAAGTCTTGATTGAATTTTTGTTGTAAATGATTACAAATAAATAAAAGCATTTTAGTTCAAATTTATATACTTAGAGAAGGCAATGATAAGTGATATAACACTTTTATAAAAGAATTAATACAAACCAAACTTTAAGACAGTAACATTAACACCCAGCAGCCTCGGTCCTATGTTTGAAATTAAGTAATAAAAACTAAAACCAGTAATTGTATTTTACTCTGTTTGTGTTCTTGTAAATCACTTTTAAAAACTATTATTCATTTGAAGATGTTTTGTGGATATCGTTTTTGAAAATAAAAATCCTAAGGCCAAGGAAAGAAAAAAGTGAACAAAATACAAAGAAAAATGTTTTTAAAGAGAAAAAACTATTCATAACTAATATTTATTTAAAAAAAAACTCCTTTTTGTGTAAAAATAAAATAAAACATATTTACAGCTCTTTGGCAAGAGCGTAGTAAAAATATTGGGCCCATAATTTATTTGATTATATTAGTACTATGTAAATTATTTTTTATTTTACGACAATGGAATGTGATTATTTTATTATTTTTACACCCTATATTAAAAAATATTTATCCATTCATTAAAATAAATGATATATATTGCAATATATATAATGGAATTAATTCATGAGCTACAATTCAAAATTCTTTTAAAATTGAATAATATTGAGATCGTTTATAACAAAATTAAAAGCTCCCATATATGCTCCATGTAGCGATTGTTTATTTTTAAATGGTTTACATTTTCAAATTAAATGGCAGGGAAGAGCCTAATGGAATATTGATTGTACCTATAACTCCTTAACGACTTGTTCCATTATATGCATACATAAATTGTTAATTTTAAGACGAAAAAAACGAAAGTGGTTGTGCGTTTATCATTTAATAATACAATATTTACTGGATGTTGGAGGAAATAATGTTTGAGCTTCTATTTTTTTTATCCAATATATATACACACACACACACACATATATATATATATATATATATATATATATATATATATATATATATATATATATATATATATACAAAACTTATATAATATATATCAGAGTCGGGTTAATGAAAATGAATGGAATTCACAAAAGTCAATATTTTACATTAGGAATCTTGACTTCTAGAAAAGGCTTGCGTACAATACTTAAAGGAACCCAATAAATTGAAACAAACCGAAACATTCTTTTACTCGGAACAGATATTATTTTTTTTTCTATTGGCCCTCACCCGGGTCTTCATTTGAACATTCATATACAATTATTTATCATTTGTAAGAATAAGAATTTATTTTCGGAAAGAAGTAAATACGAGACGGGGAAATTTCTTTAAAAAAATGTAATATTACGTCTCGTATAATTTTTTTGCATAAAGTGTGAACATTGATAAAGTTTCATTAAGTCAATAGTTTTTATAGTACTTAGTTTATCTATTATATATAGAACCCCAACAATAATTGGGCTAAGTTAATAGAAACACTGATATGTGGAGTTAAAGCTTGAAGAATTCTTCCACCACGCCGATGACGTCATTAAAAAGGGATCAAACATGTTTCCATAATATGTGGTATGAATTTTCTTTGAATTGTTTCAAAATAGTCATCCTTGAAGAACTTGAAACCACACTCATAAACATCACTCAACCTTGCACATGAAATGTTCCGTGGGGCTTTTCTAATGTATTTTTTATTAAATAAAAGTCACTCTTATAACAACAATCAACAAAGTGGACAGTCACTTTTTAAGCTATTACTATTATTCTCAACATTTGTGATATCAATTAGAGCGTTCCTGACAGGATTGGATATTTGAGTCATCGTTTACTTAAAATTTAAAAAAATTGTACTCTATGCTTCTTATTCACTCAAACTGAATTTCTTTTTTGAATTTCCTTCGAATCAAACATGTTTTAAAAGGCCTGGACAATTTAGAACTACGTCTATAAACGATTTAGTATTAAATAAAGCTGATATCCAATTGAAATAGTTATCAAAAATATGAGGATAAAACCAAAACATATTTTCACTATATAAAACACTTTAAATATTCAAATAGCTGACAGGACACATTATTCGAAAAAGGGATGATCTCATTGTATATATTATATTCAAGCTTAATGTCTTAAGTTATGTGTATCTTTAGGGAACTGCATAGTTGCTCCTTAAATCCTATAAATATTCATGAGGAGGTCGATTAACCTCTTTGCGAAAGAGGTATTAAGGCATAATATCAAAGTACAATATTTATTAGAGTATTATTGTGTGTTTGATATATTGTGTTCGAAGTGATAGTTAGAAAAAAGGGGGAAACTTACTTACCTAAATACATACATATATATCTAGGTGATTTGAGAACATAATCCTTGTTTGATGAGGCTTTTCATAAGTCTTCTGTGTACATTCTGAGAAGCCTGATATATATATATATATATATATATATATATATATATATATATATATATATATATATATATATATATATATATATATATATATATATATATATATATATATATATATATATATATATATATATATATATATATATATGCTTTAGGTCAGTTACAACTAGTTTAACATGATTTGATAATTTGACATTAATACGAGGATTTGCAACAAATAACAGTAAACTTATATTAGATGAGACACAAATGCTTGTTTTCAATACAACAATATTTTAGTTTTGTCGAAAACTCTTCTTGGTGGAACGAAACGAGTTCTAATGGAACGGAACGCAAAAACATATATGTTGAACAGAACGACGAATCGTTGAAACGCTCACGAGCCTAAATATATTAATAGATTAGACATGAGTTAATAATTCTAAATGTACTTCAAAAAAAAAATTCTTGTAATGCAACATATTTCATGATACAATCACTCCTCTGAAAAGTTAGAGCTATGATATATTTTTTCATTAAACATTGAAATAATGGAAAAGTATGCTCGAGCTGGTATTGCTGAAAAGTACATTTGACTAAATCGCACTCTTCACTATCGTATTAATATAGAATGTATTCATCCTTTATATGACAAAAGTTAATTAGAAAAACAAAGGTTTCCTCCTTAATCAAATTTATGTTACTAACATAAAATATTTAAATTTGATTTGGAACAATTTCGCTTCCAATTAAATTGCCGATTAGAGGTATTCATAACTCCCAATCCTCGCATAAGCCCCTTAAGTTGGCTCCACAAAACCTCAATATATTGAGTATGTGCACCGGTTAAGGGGTCTACAAAGTTGCGCCCTTGGACCACCGTAAGATGAACCATTCCTAAGGTCCCCAGGAGACGATAAGCAGTCCAGTCGTTCGACATGACAGTGGTTCCAGCCATAATATACTGCTGAAGTATTGGAAGGAGTGTATTAGCACTACGATCCTCCACTTTAACAATAACAGAATCCCTATTGCCAACATTCACGCTACCAAAAACCCAATATAATGCATCGCCCCCGTTGATACTTTCTTTAGCCAAATTTGGATTGGTCGATGTCAACCGTTGGTTCTGGACCTCCAAGAATGGTTGGGTGTCCTATGAAATACAAAATAAATGGTTTTGTTCTCTATATTCGTATAATATTTTTGCTGTATTTACCTACTATGGAGAAACCGCGCAAAATTCTTGTTCTGGAGGTATGACCTTCTTCTGAGTCTGTCTTGGCCTCCGAAGGCATGCATTGCTTCTTGATAAAGTAATTTTTTCCTCTATTTGGTTGAAAATAATCTTTAATCTCGAGAGAGTTGCATGGTATCCTTTGGAGAGTCTTCTAATCTTGGAAGCCCTGGGTGATATCCTCATGTCCTCGAGTGCTCTTATTTGTCCAGCAAGTGAATGAAAGAGAGCTTAACTCAGCATTTCACTTATGTCGAAGAAGATTTGACGATGATCTGGACTTTCGGACTCGGAGTATTATTTACTTTTCTGTTACAAAAACTTTTGACGTCATAACAATACGAATCCCTCATAAATAAAAACTGGACGCCTAGAGCTGATGGACTTTCCCTTTTTATTTTTGACTGGATACATAGGTGAACTTCAGTTAAAAATTGAATTGGTTCGAGTAAACTGGATTTCTTTATACAAACTTGAATCTTCTTCTGATGTGATGTCAATTCAGGGAAGCTTAAGGGGGAGGATTTAAATAAATAAAAAGGAAAGGAGTTGACGAACAAATAAGAAGAAAAAATAAAAACAAACACGTAAATTTTAAACAAAAGAGAATATGTACTTTTTGAAAATAAGATATTATTGTCCATATTAAACTTAAGAGGGTAAAATCAATATAAACTCCGGGCTAAGCTTATGATCAACGGACACCATTCGGTTCGTTATCCTTGAGAAGACACTGAGCAAAAGAAGAATCCTCATCTGCTGAGCTTCATATTATCAAGGATATAGTCCATGAAATTATATTTTCCATTTGGAAATGGTCCTTGTTGCTGGACATATTGCAACAAACCAGTAAGAAACATATGAAAATTTTCTTTGTTCAATTACTTTCAGAAAGTAGGTGGAATATATGAGAGTTATGAATAACTTTATTGTTGATAAGTATCATCAATATGAGTATCTGATAATAGTAGAAAAGTCTAACTATTATGGCTCCTCGGAAAATATGGATAAATATATCTGAACAAACAACAGTTAGGTTGTTGGACTTTGTAGATTGAAGTAAGCTAAAATAAATCATTTGACGAGGAAAAATGAGCAAATCAGCTCAAGATAGCGGGATATGGAATACCTTACTTACTCAATTTATAAGGTGCATTCATATTGCCTTACTTACTTCTTATATAAGAGTATTCATCTTTCATATTTGCCCAAAATAAGATAGCTCACATACTAGAGATATAGGAAAAATGTATCATATATTTTTAGCATTTACGCTGAAAGGCTACTTTGATCATGCAGAAAAATGTAAATTCTGATAATTCTGTCTTACATTCAGGATAAAAATATAAGGAAAAATATTTAATGAAACCCCAGCTTCAAGACAAACAAAAAGACCTTATAAACTTTATTATATTGTATTAGTATACAAAAAATAATCACAGCTATAAAGGCCATGTTTTCTTCTATTTGTAAGATAACAGAGATATTATGATTTTTTAAAGGAATAAAAAAATAATAATAATTCAGTAGGTTATTTTTTCATAAACTGACTGCTCATACAGGTAAATTGAATTATTGATTTTGAATGAGATCAGAAAGTTGCTTCTACCTATTATAACTTTTACCTTTATGAATATAATAAACTCGCATATTTGGGAGCCTACGGCGCCCATATGTTCGCCCTTCGGGTATGGGTAGGTTTTGGAGCTAGTTTGTGAGTGAAACAGGCCTTAAAGAAAATAAAAGAGGAGAGATAAAATAATTTTCTGTTTTGTACAAACATTCCTCATAAAAAGTTTGATTCTGTACAAAGAATATGTTTTAAGTCACATGAGATGCTTTTTTCTTTTTCTATTTCTCTAACTCCTCCTTTTCTTTTTCTTTTTTCCTCTCTTTACCTTGAAAACTAGGTAGTTCAAATCAGACAAAGTCTGATTTTTTCCTTCATTTCTGGTCCCATCACTTTGCAAATAGTTTTATTAGGTTCGTCTTGACGCAAGGATTCCATAGGTACCTTCAAAGTTCAAATTTGATCATTAATGTGGTAGGAGATAGCGTGCGGACATACAGACGGACAGAGGTTGGTGAATTATTATATAGATAGAT
Organism: Caligus rogercresseyi; assembly: GCA_013387185.1. Taxonomy (NCBI): domain Eukaryota; kingdom Metazoa; phylum Arthropoda; class Copepoda; order Siphonostomatoida; family Caligidae; genus Caligus; species Caligus rogercresseyi. The sequence goes on along the minus strand of CP045893.1, from coordinate 26,466,848 downwards.
GAGATTTTGGAATATTAAATTCCTTAATACAAACTCTAATATTTTCGGAAATCAATCTAAAAAACAACATAACATCTATGATTCATTTTGTAAAGTTATTTAAAGATATGTATATATATACATATATATACATATATATATATATATATATATATATATATATATATATATATTTATGTATATTTATATATTGTTATATATATATGTATAGACATTTTAGTGAAATCTTTTTTTCTTAACTAATAATGCCAAAAATATATAATACTTATCATAATCTATAAAAAGATATGCATTTTCGATATAAATTAAAGCAATAAATTGACAATCTAACTTACTGGTTATAAAAATACAACAACAATAGCATTTTGGTTTAATTACATTCCAGGCCAAAGATAATTCATGATAAATTTTCATCTAATTAATTTTAAGGTTTAAAATAAAAAGTTACCTTTAACAATGACAAGATACTCTTCTTATCAGTTAAAAAAATATTTTTCGTCTTTTTATTATTATCTGCAAAAGTTTTTGGATATAACCATAGATTTATATTCTCAACCATGGGAGGGAGTTACTGTATGAAAATTAAGATGTGAAAAGTAAACGTATTTAAAAAATAACTTAAAAACATCAACATGAGTACCCTCTTTTTCTTTTTCCTTCTTGAAACTATAAAAGAACCCTAGTAGGACTGTTATTTAAAAAATGGTTGGTGCATCAGCACTTATGTTAATTTATTAGTACTAAATATTATTATTCTTTTTTTTTTACTCCACGGTAAGATCTTTATTCAGCTTGAATGTATATATAAAAACAATAAACATCAAACTGAATATAAAATAGGAAATTGTGTTAAAAATACATAACATAAATAAACATTTTAGTTTAAAATTATTTTCCTACTAAAAGATCTAAATATCTATAAACAAATAATACAATAAAAAAGTGATCTCTCTCTTGAATTGATCACTTTTTTATTGTATTATTATACAATATATAAATATACATAAATAAATAAATATAATAATCATTGATAAATAGAAATTATTTAAACTAAAAAATTGAATAAAAAAAAACAGTCCTAAGCTTCGACGGTGAGTTTCTTGTGAAGTTTTAAAATCCTATTCAACGCTTGGAGATGTTTTTAGTTGCCTTTTTTGAGAAAGCTTTCTCTTCGTGTAATTGAATTTTTATCTGTCACTGTCGAAAGTGTAAATGGTAGAATAATAAATTGTCATTTGATAAATAATTTCATATATTATTCTTTTTTTTTCACGGTAAGATCTTTATTCAGCTTGAATGTATACATAAAAACAATAAACATCAAACTGAATATAAAATAGGAAAATTGTGTTAAAAATACATAACATAAATAAACATTTTAGTTTAAAATTATTTTCCTACTAAAAGATCTAAATATCTATTAACAAATAATACAATAAAAAAATAATCAATTCAAGAGAGACATTAAAAAACAATAATCATTGATAAATAGAAATTATTTAAACTAAAAAAATTGAATATAAAAAACAGTCCTAATCTTCGACGGTGAGTTTCTTGTGAAGTTTTAAAATCCTATTCAACGCTTGGAGATGTCGGGCAGAGCTCGAAAGGAAATAGCGTATTATTATAAATGCATATGTCCAGGAATTATCACGGGCATCGGGGATCTTAATTTCCAGGGCACAATATCTCGCTGCAGCGGATATCATAATTGCTCTGAAGTTATTTACATCCACACACTTACCATAGGTCAATTTTTGTCCTATATAAGATTTAAAGTTCCTAATAGCTGATAAAATAGCTTTTCCTTCTGGAGAGTTACATTTAAAATGTTTAAAAGAGCCGAAGAGTATATAAGCTTTCAAAAAGTCTAGGCTAAAATTCGAAATGAAAACATAATTTAACTCTGAAAATGACCTCAAAATAATTAACATGGGACAATCGACAAAAGTATGAAGAGTATCATTATATTAGATTAGCAGAGATTAAAAATTGTGATGTAAAATGTCGACCGTCATACAGTTTTAAAAGAGAATGCCTAATCATCCGATTCCAAGAGGACGGAAGGCCAATAGCTTTTTTATAATATTCATTAACTTTATTAGCGTCAGAGTTTTCCAATCTTGTGCAAATAATTATTTAACAAAAATATGCAAAAAAAATAAAGTCATAAATTGATCATTGCTAAATTGAGTAAAATTATTTTTTTCAAAATAAGTAATAACAAAAATGTTTTGCTTCATAACGAAACCTTTGAACGCAATTTGGGGGGGGGGGGGTAAGAGGGTGTCAAACCAAAATCCATTTTTATACGATCATTTAGTTTCTTATGACGCAACTTTCACGGGGGGGGGGGTGAAATTTTGATATCTTAATATTAGGTTTCTATAATACACCCTTGTGTACAAGGATAAAAAGCTGAATTTTTACATCCAACAGTTTCTTCTTCCATCCTTTTATTTCGTAGTTTAAAATATTTAAATAAGGAATTATGAGTGGGTTTACTATATCATCTCATAAATTACTTAATTAATGCCTCTCTAATAGCTAAGCAAATTTATGAGCTTGAAGCATATTAGAATAAAGTGACTTTAAGTTTTTTTTCCACAGTTCATAAAATATATACAAGCATAAAAATAGAATGTATATAAAAAGATGTTAATGCGTAAAAACATAATTAAACATTTTAGTAAGTTGTGAGAGCAAGCCCCTTTAATACACTCTATTCCTGAGGATACCCACGATAATTTATAACCTCTTATACGAATGTAAGGATCTGCGTCCAATCTACTACATGTTTAAATTAGATATTGAAAGTAATCTTAGAGCTTCGCTTGAGAGAGAGGACAATTTTTTTAAATCTCACGTCGAAAAATAAAATGTTGCAGCATGCAGTTATAGCAAAACTAAAGTATTACTTATATAGCATAAGGCAAAGCAAAAAGATAT
>CP045893.1:26419647-26463799 GCA_013387185.1 Caligus rogercresseyi | reverse complement strand
CATCCTAACAAGTACTTCCTCATAACAATAATAATTTAGGCTGGAACATTTGATGTCTCTTTCGTGGGAAAGTCTCTTGTTTGGAAATATAATGACGTACATCTATGCGGTTTGGTGGGTGGTGTCGTTCAAAGTCGTATTAAATTTCGATGGACACTGTAAACAAAGTAAGGCATGTTGTTTTCAAAAAAGAAAAAAAATAACTTGTGAATGCAATTTTGACACATCACATATAAATTATTATTATACGTCATGCAACTCCAAAGTTGTTTGTTAAGCTTTTTGATTAATCATACATTATAGAGCTTTATTCGATATCATGCCGTAGATATCCCCAAAATGAATTTGTTAATATATATGAACAAAAAAAAATAGTGTTTTAACATCTACTCGTCCTTATTTAAAAACCTTTTTATATTCATATATGATGGTAGACATGAATCAACTTTTGAATTTGAATGGGGCTTAGGATTAAAGAACGTTGAATCTTTATGGAAAACTTTAAATTTATGGTGGCTCCATAGATTAAAAAATAATAATGACTTTTGGGCTCAAAAACTAAAGGATAATTTTGAAAAACAAACCGGCTATAAATTTCAACAAAGAGTCTTTATGGGACCCCAAGAACTGTTCACTACTTCCATCAAATATAACCAATACTTCGTGGAAGTCATCAATTGGCTTTGTTCTACCTTTGCGGGTGCAACGAACCCTTAAACTACAATCCAAGGTTCTATACGGTAGAGGAGCTCTTCAAAATACACTATTTAACTTCGTTGGGCCAAATTAGTAAAGATCTGGATCAAACCTGTCCTAAGACGTTCCTACAACTGAAAAGAATCAGTAGAGTCAGGGTGTTTTTAATACTCTGTTCATCTGCCCCCCAAAACCTTTTATATTGCATTGATAAATGTCTCCAATAAAAGCATTTACTATTCAATTAACAAAAGTCTCATTAAAAAAACATCGGTAGATCTGGTGAAAAAAAGACTTCAACGTTTGGATGTAATGACAGCGGGGAGATTATCAGGGGATCGAAAAAACTCTTTGGTAACACCCTCACAAGTAGAAAAGAAAAATGGTTCCGATACAGAATGTCGACATCTTCTCTGTTCACCAATAAATCAAGGGAGAACAGAGATGAAAGGAACTGCAATTTCTGTTGCGAAGAAACGGAGACATCATGCCATTTATTTTATAACTGTATAAAAATTAAGCATGTTATAAATATGGCTTCGGAGCGAATAAGAAACGAATTCCAAACTTCCATCTCCATGTATGAATGGTTGGTGATGCTATCCCCTCAAATGAAAATTTTAATAAGATTGAGCTGATCATTACAAGACTCCTACTCTTCATCTACGCGGCGCGGTCTGCAAACAGAGCGATCCCAACTGGTCTCGATAGTTGGATTGACAAGGAGCTGCTGCTTTTAAGAAACTTTAATGAAAGAGGATTTATAGTAAATTCTAGTCCCCAACCTTCTCCCTAAACATCCTATTTTAGTCCGCTTTCCGTTTTTACATTGTTTTTATTACGTGGTATATGATTTGTATATTTTATTTTTATTAAGCATTTTTATGATATGTTTCATGTCCTTTAACAGTTGCTCTCCCCCATCCTTACAGATGTATTTTACTGTAAAAAACTGAAATTTTTGTTTCCTCAAAGATGTGAATAAATAATGAATATTGAAAAAAACAAAAATAAAAAATATGATCTTTAAGAAATCGAGCTTCGAACACAAAAACAAAAAACTATCTGATAAAAAAAAATTCAACAAAACTTGTCTAAAAGTTATTATGGAACAAAATTTATTTGATTTTTGTCAGTTTTTTTAGTATTTAAATTTCTCCATTAAATTGACAATGGTACTTTATACATTAATGATTATATTTTTTTGCCTTTATTGTAGAATTGCATCTGACAGGATAAAATTAAGCATTAATAGCATTAAAATTAGTCTATCACACTAGGATCTTATCAATGAAGTAGACCAAAAATGACTATCTCCTCTCGGGATTCGAACCCGCACCTCCAACATGAGAGTTATACACGCCTTAACGTAAACGGTTATCGCGCTTTTTTATTTTTGTTTTAAAATTTGATTGAGTTTTAGTCAAAGAATTAAGTATTTTATATTTACTGTAACATCTTATCAACTGTATATAATATGTATATAAAGACAAATTTAATTACAAATTTATAACAATAATGGTTGCTTCATTTTTTGATAGTTCAACTAGACTAAAATAGCAAAAAAGGATCATATATATATATATATATATATTATTATATATAGATATATATATATCTAGATATATATATATATATATATATATATATATATATATAAAACCATATTAGCCTGTCCCGTTGTAGGTCAATGCTCCAATTTTTGTTACAAGCGATTTTCTGCTTCGTAGTGATGAAGAAATTAGATTGAGAAAGTTTCAGTCTTCAAAGGCTTTTTGTGATGCACAAGCCCCTCAAGTTTCAAAAATACGTTTTTGGGGTCAAAAATCGCGTTTTTTAAGTGGCTTGTGCTGTCTGAGTTTGAGTGATATTGAGTAAAAAAAGTTTCTAAGGATCGTTTGAAGTCTCATCTTTCAAGATTTTTTTTGGAACAATTAAGCAAATAAATATTTCTATGGTTTTTGGCCCGTTAAGTAGGCCTCTTTTGGCCAAAGAAAGGCATTTTATTTTTTGTTACTATTTGGCCCAAATAATATTTCAGCAATTTGGTTATTTTATGGCAAAATAATTTTGTTATTATGATGCACTTTGTGCAACTTTCATAATGGTCACATTGATATTGACGTTTTTATGGTAAATATTGTGTTTATTCTTATGAAATACTGTACATTTGCCGAAAGACAATCGCAATTTATACTGTACAATATTATTTATTTCCTTATGGTATAAGTTTTTTTTATTTAAATTTTCTTATCATTATAATTCTATTTATATTTGTTTTTATAGTTCAACAAGACTCAAAATAGCAAAAAAGGATATCTTAGCCATATATATATATATAATATATTTATATAAAGAGAGAGAGAGAGAGAGACTCTGCAAAAAAAGCTGCAAAAGTTATTTACAATTGTTTTTTGTAAAAGTCTATAATGATTTTAGCAATATTTCAAAATTTTCCCACTGAAGATTGATGGAACATTTTTTTTGGCATTTAAAAACTTTTCATAACGGAGAGAGGAGGACTTAGGAATAATAATATTTTTTAAAGAATAGTTGGATATTTTTTTGTTTGATTGAAGATTCTTTATCCTACATTATCCAGAGCTCAAAGCCTTACGTTGATTTACTACTGCAAGAATGGGGTAATTGATTATTATAAGATTATTATTTCAGAGCCTTTAGTTTTTTTGCCTATTTGATTCGTTTGGAGTCGCATCCGTTCTTATATAATAACTAAATAGTACAAAAAATGACCATAACACCTAGGATTTTTTATGAGGTTGATCTTCCTCTTAATAGCGACTTGAACCGGTGTCCTCAATATTGAGAGTCGCTACATTTTCAAAACCTTATTAAGCGATTATTACACATTTTTGATTCCTTGGAAGTATTTTCTTGTTTATGAGTAAAAATGAAAGTTTGAAACCTTCCCTCCTGGAAGTCGATCTTGCACCCCCTCAACATAGCAAGTCTCCAAACCGTTTTTCTTCATAACGAAACCTTGACGAGTTAGGCGGATCCCTTAAAAACAATTAATCAACAATCATGTAATTATCTAGGACGCAACTTTTATAGGGCTTAATTCTTAACATTTTATGCTGGCGTCCCAACAATACCCATCTAAGCTAATGGTTGTATTCATTTTGATATTAAGAATAAATGACAAAAGAATAAAATATCAAAATTGTCAGTAATATACAATACTGAAAAAACGATAAAAATAAGAAAATTGATATAATCTTGCTCTAATAATTATGGTTTATAGTAATAATTATTGTTAATGTATGGGTATATAAAGGGGGTTCGATAATTATTGTTGATATGTTAGGTTGCAAGAACAACGCCTTTTTTGTTATTGTTGTTAATAAACTACATTAATTGTAGTTTCATCATGGAATAGTACACATGAGATCAACGCTTCAAACACAACAACAAAGAAGTGAAACAAATATGAAAATATTCTGTACAGCTTTCTTAAAATATTTTACGGAGCAAAATTAATTGTCTACACATTATAACATAATATAAAATGTAAAAATCATTTCTGCATTAAAAAACGATGATGATTCCTTTAAATCCTAAATAAAACATTTAAGTGTTACGCCTCCCGTGATGGCACATAACGCATATGGTCTCTGGCCGACTCCCACAAAGAAGTTATTTGTTGTTGGGTATTATTTTTAATACTTTAAAGCAGCTCCCAAAATCGTTAAAAATCACTGAGATATTTTATAATAGTCAAAACGTTATTTTTTAATTCTTTAGTTATAAAGTTCTTTATATTGTTATCTAAAAAAATGTAAAAATACACAACAACAAATAACTTCTTTGAGGGTGTCGTTTTTTTACGACAGAAATAAATTTTTACTTTTCACATTAAGTTATAATTTTTAGACAATAATTTTACTCACAAGTATATTAAAAATCTTTTAATTTATTAATTTTCTCCATTTTTGAGTCAGAACGTTTATTTTAAAAGACATCTTCAAATTATTCTTATTTTTTCTTCAAAAGTCTTCAATAGTAGCGATTTATTTGACCATTACACTTCCTTGTCCATTTCTTTCGTTCGCCATTCATTAAGGTAATGTATTAAATGCATATAAAGCTCCTTGAATAAAAATCTATCATATGTACCTATAGGTATGTATGTTAGTCAGAAGCATTCATTCTTCTTAGAAAAACAATCAAAGAAAGTCTCAACGGGGGAACGTACATGGAGCAAATGATCTTCATAATGTGTGTATCCTACTATGACATAGAGAGTTATTTTCCATATGTATAATCTCTTAATAAAACGAGGATTTAAGGCCATGACGTTAATGTCTATCCTCAATAATATTATGTTGTCGTGTTGCCTTCATATTGTGTGTGCACATACTTAATTGAATATGGCGGGGATGAATACAAAAGGACAACTTCTATAATTAGGTTAATAAAACTATGTACTAAGTTTTACCTTTTGTTCTGTTCCTGGGATGAAAGTGTGTTTTCCTAATCTGTTATGTCTAGAACACATAGAAAATAGCTGTTGTTTTTCACTAACAACAGCTTTTGCAATCAAGATATTTTGATTTTTTTGTGATCATTAAAATTTTCAATTCGCATTAAATACTGATCCTTGTTCTAGAATAATCCTGAACAACTATAAATGTCCAGAGGTTACCAGAAATATCTAGAATTATCTGAACGTTCAAGAATCTTTTAGAACTTTCCTGAGCTTCCTGGGACTATCCAAGTAGTAGTAATACAAGTATATAAGCACAGGTGACCAAACATCTCGGTTTATGTTATTGCTGAGTTTTGAGAATAAATAATCATAGCTAAGAACAACTATTTGGTTTAGATGGTATCAAGAAGTCGCTTACATCCAGCATATGCAGTTTGCTACGTGTGTGGACGGACCAGAGCGAAAAAGTTATCCGTTAAATCGTGTTAAAATATGTGCAAGGCCTACAAGGCAAAGTTCGGCATGGCTGTCGGGGATCGAGACAAGTCCTGGGTACCTCATTTTACATCCAAACTCTACAAGAAAACTCTTGAAAGTAAGGTAAAGAATTGTTACTTGTTTATATGATAGTGCTTTATTTTGTTGAATTGATTTGGATCTAGTACATGTACGATAGAAAATATGTTCTGTGGTTATACCATACCCAGTGTTGCGTAATTTATACAATTTTTTGCTTTTAGATTTATAGGTATAACTTATTTTATCTGTTATGCTACAGATTGATATAGGGAAGAAAAGAGAGCCATGAAGTTAGCTATCCCGCTACTTTGGTGGGAACCGACAGACCACTCAAGCAACTACTACTTATGTAGTGTGGATCCTGCCAAACGACGTTCTGGCAAAAATGCACCTCAAGTCATATATCCTTCTTCTTCCATTGCTTCGTTACCAGATTTCCCCGAACTGCCTGTACCAACTCCTTCGAAGATGGATCAGTCGTCTTTGGAAGACAGCAGCAAGCCAGACAGCAACGGAGATATTGAAGACCCAGATTACCGCTTCACAGCAGATACAGCTGAGGAGAGAGGACCGTACTTTCCTAACCAGAAAGGCTTGGACGATCTGATCAGAGACTTTGGCCTTACCAAGTCAAATGCAGATCTTCTGACATCCAGGCTCAAGCAGTGGAACTTGTTGAACTTATTATAACACTTGTATAACAAAAATGTGTTCAGAGTGTATTTTGTCATATGGCGAGTTTTTATATGGATATAAACAAATAAAGTTGATAGATACGAATATAAAAATAATGTATGTTTGCCCTTACATATTAATTTGAAAATGTTTTTTTGGAATATTAAATTGAAATTATGGAATGATCAGAATCCATAAATACACGAGTGAAATATTTTATTCTACTAAGAAAAAAATCAGCTAGAATGATCATGTCTCAACATCATTTAATATAACAGGATGAAAAAGTATATGTAATAAACTCAAAAGGGTTATAAAATACAGATAAAAACAAAAACACTTAAAAACAGCCATAAAACAGCAAAAGGGTTAGCACCTAATATATATCATTATATAATAGTTGATAAAATATGCCCTTATATTTCTAATAAGTTTGGTTATATTCTCATGTTCAGTTTACTATAAATCCATAAAAATATTGTGGTATAGTTTTCAAGTACTTTTGTGGAATTTCTGAACTTAAATTAAATAAATGTAATTATTAGTTACAAATGATTTAATTTGTTTTGAGCCATGTGAAGGAACTCTTCCGAACTTAAATTTATTCAGAAACTGAGATATTTTATCATTTGATGAAAGCTGAAATATGTTTAAAAATTTCATTAAAAATATATATAAGCAATTATAATTGCGTTAAGAAAGTGTAATATCATGCAGACTAATAAAGTTGATAGATACAAATATAAAAATAAAGTATTGTGGCCCTACATATTAAGAAATATAAAGAAAAATATTTTTTATGAAATATACCGGTGTGTGCGGAAAGTCTGTCGAAAAAATAAATAAATTTTATTTAATTGAATTAAGATAGTCAAAAATATCTGATCGAAAATTATTTGGTGCTTTTTAAAGAATTATTTAATTTTTTAAACTGATCTGTTAGCAGCTATACTTAGCCCAAGATAGTGGCAGAAGGCAGCACAGGCAGCTCTCTCGATGCCCGATCAATGAGGATCACGGATTGTTTTCCATCGCTACGTTATAAAACTGTTTTTGTTTACGTAGCATGCTGATTTTTGTTTAAAAATAAACAATAGCGATGGAGGAATAACTTTATTTAAATAAAAAATCTCGTAGATTAACAAATAAAATATTTTATTCCAATGAATAACTATCGACAAATTTTCCGCACACCCGATAAATACAAAATGCATAAGTTATTGTCTATCACAGATATGGATTTTCTTCTAGTCACCAAACATATTTTAAAAAACGAGGAGAACTAAATGCTTATTATTAATTTAAACTGGAATAAAGTATGTCTCCATATCTTTCATTTGCTATTTAAAAACATTATTATTTTCTGTCAAAAGGTAACTTTTTTTAATATTAAGCAAGCCATAAACTTTTATTATAAACTTAATATGTGAAAATGTAGTAGGTGTGTTGTAAGGTTCAAACTCAATCCCTTCCTATCATAAATCAAAAATATAACTGAGCAAAACCTTCATCCCTTCTAAGACATTATTCCTATTTCTTATCATGAAAGTTCGATAGAGGAACTGTATCAAATAAAGGTATGCGACGTGAAGTAAGATATAAATTAGTTTATGAGAAATATACTATCGTGAACTTAGAAAAAGGCGAAGTAATATGTTAGGATTAATCTATTGATTAAATATAAATCGATGTTTTTAACGACCTTCTTAAAAAAAAGTTAATAGAAGGCAATGATGACTTTGATATAAGATAGGAATAAATATATTCGCATTGATAGCTTTTTATACTTATTACTGGTATCCCATAAGTACACAATGGTGATTTCATATCTTACTAATTTATTATTTCTCTAGCTATGGTAAACATTAGAAATAAATTTGAACAAATAAACACAAACATCAATATTTCTTTGTCTTTCTCCAAAAAGATATAAATATGAACACGATATGTTTATTTGTTAATAATTATATCGAAACAAAATCATAGGTAAACTAATAAACTGTATACTTAGACTGCTAGTAATATTTCTTTCCAAAAAGAGATTTATGTATACAGGACAGGTCTTTCGAAATAAAGATTACACTATGTAACAGGATTTTGCCCAATATACATGAGGTTGCGTTACCTATTATTGTGATCTGTTACGAAGAAAAAAAAACATAATTCTTTTTTTATTTGCAAGTTCCTTAATTAATTTGAATATTTAGAGAGTTACTGTGATTTGGAGAATGGGATTAAGATTATTAAGAAACTCTAAGAGAATACCATTAAGGAACTTGCAAATAAAAAAGGCAAACATGTTTTTTTTCTTCGTAACAAATTACAATAATACGTAACGCAACCTCATGATTTATTATTTATATAATTTGATCAATTCTGTTCATACTAAACTGATATTTTCTTTATTTCATCCCAGATATCGAAATTATAAAAACTGTTGTGAAATGCATTGACATATACGAAACATGTATTATATATTAATTATAGTCAATAAACTTGAAACATAAAAATATAGACGGTTAAATAGAACACAAAAAAATGTTCAACTTTTTGAATATAAAGCCTGTTTTTCGAATAGTACGAAAGATATTGAAATTATAAAAACTGATTTGAAATGCATTGACATAATACAAAAATAAATACTTATGACATTTGTGGTTATTCTTACTTTGCACGAAGATAACTGGGCGTAAACCATTAAAAATGATGAAAATCCTGGTTTTCAAAAAAGACCATAAAAAACCAAACTTTTTTTGGAAGATATTTTGAGTGACTCAAATTAGGAATTTCAGCCCAGCGACAAAAAAAGACCTTAATTTTGTTACATAGTGTTATCAGTCTACATTTTAATATACAGGGTGATTTCCTACAATTGAGACACACGTATTACGATGTATAATCTTTGTATAAAATTTCTCATAAATATCGTTTAAATAAAAATAATAGTATAATATGTAATAAATAATATATATTTTATGAACTTTCCACGTATCCTCCTTTGGCCTTCAGTACAGCTTTGAAACTCCTAACGGTGGAGGCAACAAAGGCAGATATTTCTTCCTCAGATAAGGAGGCCCATGGCTGAAGCAGTTTCTTTTTTAGAATCTCCACTGATGGTCAGGACTTGTTTAACACCCTTCTCTCCAGAATGGACTATATTCCATAGTACATGGGGTTCAGATCTGGGGAGGATGGTGGCCACAAGTACTTGGGACAAAAGTCTGCAAACATATAATTACAGAAGCTTTGAACCAATTTGCTGGTATGGGATGGATCCCCATCTTGCTGGAACACTAAAGGTGTCGTTGGATACTCTCTTTGTACCCATGGGACTACCTCCTCGGAAAAAAGGTAAAAATAAACGCTTGGTCGACCTTCACCTCCTCCTTGACGAAGATCAAAGGGGCCCTCTTCCCGTCCGACGTCACGCCCGCCCAGACCATGACGGAGGGTGGCTTCTGCCTTCTGAAGGCTGTCCTCAGCTCCACGAGGATGTCCTCCTTCTTCAACGTCAAAATCCGGTCATTTTGACTGCTGTGGGTGGACTGGACCGTGAAAATTTTCTCATCTGTCCAGAGAACTGATGGCGACCTGTCTTTGGAGAGTTGTTGAATAATTTTTCTTCCCACGGATAAGAGGCTTGTTCATTATGGCCTGGGACAGAATCTGAGGTGGCTTCTTATTATAAGCGAGCATCCTCAGGTCTTTCCTGATCAATCTCCAAATGCTAGTGGTGCTCATGTACTCCTCTGTAGGCATCTGTCTCATGGATCAAGTTGGATTTGTCCTGAGTTTCTCCCTGATCCTCTTCTTCCCAGGCAGTGTCCTCACAATTTTTTTCCGGACCTGAACCTTCCTTGAAACCTTGCCTAACTCCTTAAAGGCTTTTATGGTCCTGTAGACCGTTGCTCCGCTCACTCTGGCCTTTAAAATCTTCATAATTTCAACCGTAGATTTTCCATTACGAAATGAGGCCAAAATCAAGTCACATTTATCCAGTTCAGAAGCAATTTTCTATTGGAAGCAGGGCTATCTCACACAACTTATTTTTATGAAAGTTGTAGCTGATATGTCTATCAACAACAACAAAATAAAAAATGGAGGGAATATTAAATTTGGGGAAACGTAGGAGTAACCAAAGTGAGAGTCTCAATTCTAGTGAATCACCCTGTATATGAAATTACAAAACACTGCATTAATTTATTTCAAAAACTACCATGGAAACTTCAAGTATAATGGAGTAGTTAAGTGCCTATGGGACATTAAATTTAAACAATAAAGTAAATTTTGGTTTTGTGTAGGACACAAAATTATACATAAAATTGTTATTGAAATTCTTTAGAAAAACAAATATTTTCTTGTTAGAAAAACCTTACTATTTTGAGGGGGATAAACAAACCGTTATTATACTTGTATTTTTTTAAATAAAAATATCGTTTACATGTTAGATGGCTTAAAAAATGATTCAAAAAAGTTACTTTACTAGTTGTTTATTTTAGATATGTAATTAAACTCATATTAAAAAAATAAAACTATCATTCTAGTTTTTCTCAAATATTTAATTATTCAAAAGATAATCATAATAATTAGATTTCACATTAAATGCTGTTTATCCCCCCAAAAAACTTATATCTACATATAATAAATAGCCAAGATTTACAAGTTGAAAAAAGTGCTTGTTCAATATTGAATAAGTCTAACTAAAAGTGACACGTTGTAACGAGAAGGACTTAATTTACTCTAAAGAAAAAATAATTTTATTTATCTTTTTAAGGTTGAGGCTATGAAATACATTTGCTTTCAAAACGATCATAAAAACAAAATTGACTTCATACATATACTAAATACTAGTCCAGTGTTTGAACAACTTATTCTCAGAATCCCTTGAAAAAATTCATGATACATTCAGAGCTAGTAAAAAAACACTAACAAATATATATTTTATTTTTTACACTTTTAATAGATTTCAGTTGAATGTATCCGCTCATATAAAATAGTGTGTACATTGTTTATTTTTGTATGGATCTACACTCCTTATTCAATTATTTATTTTTTAACAATTTTAACTTATCATTACGTATAATTATTTCCTTTTAATAATACTATTAAATATATTTAAGATAACTGTTTTTGTTCTATAAAGTCTATAATGCAAAGCTACTCGGATGAATATATATATATATATAAATAAAGGAACTAATAATTAGGTTATTCAATGAAAAAATGAAAAGTACAAATTATAAAAGAGGTACTTTATATTAGAAAAAAACGTTTTGATGGCTTGTTGTTATTACCTGATTCAATATGCTCTTCTGAAATTTACCAAAACACAAACAATTATTTGGAAAAAACAACATGATTTGATTTGTATATAGGTAGTTATTATTGTTGATATTAATGTATACAAACGCTAGGCCTTGAACCACAACAATTAATTTCATATAAGCTTTTTACTTTATGATCATATAGTACTTTAGAAACCTTAAATAAAAATCAAATTATTTTTACTACGGAATAGATAAAATCCAGTTTTGAACTAGTAACTTCTGAGAAGTCATCGGATAAATATTGTCAGTTTATTTACTACTTGGTCATATATTTTTCAAAGATTCTTAAAAACAAAAAACTATTATTATCTTTGGAAAAATAATACTGGAAAAGTCACTAAAACTTTTCAGCGGCAGCTCGGTACACAGCTTTTGCTGTAAAGATTCCGACTCTCGGTGGAGGATCTTGGGATAACGCGTCCGTACTCGTCAAATACTTTCCGTCAACTTCTCAGCACTACGCCAAAGCCATTATAATAATTATAAGAATTTAAAAAATAATCTTAGTTTTTACTATTAGAAAATTATGTATTGTGTTTTTCTTTTACTACGTTTTTAGATTTAGATGTCAATAGAATTTTAAGGTCTTACGGGGTATATTAATTTTAAACTATAATGTTTATTTATGTTTTTACCAAACACAAATCTCCCCCCTTTTTATGTCTATTTTTATATATTATGTATTATATGAATACAATAAAGACCTTTGCCATGAAAAAAAACCCTTTAAAATTGTAAAAAATGCTGATTATATATATATTAATAAAATTGTGTGTTTTATATAAATGCCAACTCATGAATTGAATGACAGAAAATGACTGGTTAATATAGTTAAAAATATATTTAATTAATAGTTCAAGCTAAAAAATAATAATAATTTATTTGACTTTTGTACAGTTTTTAACATAGTCATATTGATAGGAGGTTTTGAAATATAATGTCTTTCTTAGATCTAAAATAGGTATTATATATAAAACTGTAAGAAAAGTTATAGTGGCGTGTTAAAATAACTGCCGCCAAACAAGTTTGTCCAATTTATTTATGATCATTCCCACTTTGAATATGTATATATATATATAATATAATATATATATATATATACATATATTACATCCAGAATATATAAGTGGAATCATCTTGTCCATAGGTAGTATCATTTCAATTCAAAGAATAGGGAACCTTTTCACTTATGTTTAGTCAAGTATATGTAATTTTACTAAATTAGATGTCCTTAGATTAATGATCAATTACAAATTTCATTATATGTAGAAGTAGCCATTAATGTCCCTTTATATATATTCGTGTACTAGCAGATCAAACACCACAACTCTATAGCCTTTCTTTTGACCTTTTTTCATTAAAAATTATGATTATACAACTGTATGTCTGTTGACGACCAAATGAAAGCAGATCAAAAAAATACGTTAGTGATTCCGTCTATCGTGATCATTGTAATCGCAACTCCACAATATTCCCTCATCATGGGGTGATGTGGTCGCTCTCATGGATTCAAACCTTGTCAGCTCATTCACCACTACCCAAAGCCATGAGCAATATTAGTGATCCATTTTCCATATAAGATAAATTTTCATTAAACTATAGACTGCCGTTTAAAATAAAAGCGCGAAATGCTATGAACACGATAAACTGTTGACCATCAATATTTGTTGTTAATATACTACTTAATAATTAGATGTTCAACAGTCTTCTAGATTTTCTAGACAATATGTTTAGTAAGCATTTTTCTTCTTTAAAAATAATTATTTTTTTAGAGCAACTGTAAAAATATATATAAGCATTGCAATTTAGTTTTACAGATCTAAATAAAAATAATTGGAAAAAAACTGTTGAAAAGGAATCATACATTTTAGGTTAGTTATAAATTTATTACTGTTTACAACAGACAAACATATACAGATATACATAAACTAAAGTAAAGAACACAACCACACATTGGGGTATCTGTGTTACGACAGTAAAAGTAAAGTAATCATATTTATAAATTTAAAAAATCATAATAACATTCTTTATCTTTGTACATTTTAAAAATTTGATTATTTTTGTTTCCTCGTCCTCCTCTTGCGAAACTAGGTGCCTTTCGTAGGACAAAGCGGGGCATTTGTAGATTAAATGATGAGCAGTCTGTGGTTCTTCCAAACAGAGATCACTCGTTTTTTCCATTTACTCAAATGAGAGAGAAATGGTCCATGCCCGGTATAGGCTTGGACAAGAAGTTGGGTATCTTGATGTCGGTGTTTGATGGGTTTTGGCTTGGGGTTTTAAGCATGGAGCGTGTATGCTTCATCTTTTGGTCATTTCTATATCGGTGACACCATTTGTTGTAAAATAAATCGTTAAGTGTTTTCTTTATATAACTTGGAGGAACCCGACATTATTTCGGATTTTGCACACACTTCCATTTTTTGCTAGATGATCAGCAAATTCATTTCCCGTTATGTCATTATGACCTTTGCACCATTCAATATGAATGTTTTGTTCTTTTTTCTTTCAATCAGGACCTTCTTACAGTTCTTCACTACCTCACTAGTTGTAAGTGGGTTGAGAAGAGCTGCAATCGATGATCGGGAGTCTGATCTAATATAATATTTTTGGAGAGTTTTTCTTGATTAAAGAGATCTTCTACAGATCTTGTAATTGCCACAACTTCTGCTTGAAATAAAGATGCCTCTGTGTTCAACGATACCATTGAGTGGTGTATTGATATGTCACCCCTTGTAATTGCCCATCCAGACCCAGTATTACTTTTATCATCTTTTGAACCATCCGTGTAGATAATTGTATCGGGATTGGGGATTTCAAGGTTGTCCACCAAATTAATTGTCCCTTAATGAAGTCACTTTCATGGTTTGTGATGGCTGCCTCCAGAATTTTGTCGCTAGAGAACCTATGTCCACGACGTGTTGGAAGGATGCCAATACCATCCCAGGTGTTCCGCAGGAAATGTCTTGTTCTCCATCTTGATTGTGTTGCTTGTGCTTGGACATATATATCTAGAGGAGTTATACCCAGTACTGCTTCCATCCCTGAAGTCGGTGTTGAGCGAAGTGTATGGGTCATTGACAGAAGTGCTTTTCTTTGAACTGAATTTAGGATCTTAATCCCGTTTTCTTTGCAGTAATAGAATGTCCCCAAGTAAGGCACCCATATGAGATGACTGGTTTGACCATTGCTTCATAAAGCCATAGGACTTTATCTGGAGTTAAGCCCCATTTTGGCCTATGATTGCCTTAGACATATTCCATATACGAGCACACTTTGCTGCCTTTCTTTGAGATGTTCTGTCCAGGTTAGTCCTTGATCAAAGGTTAAGCCTAGATATTTCATTCGTGGTGAATATTCAATTACCATCTATTTTTAAGCATGGGAAGTATTTAGACCGGAGTTTGTATGCTTTAGAGAATACTATGGCGTTTGATTTGATTGGATAAAGGTAAGGCTATTTCTTCTTCCCCACTCAACAACTTTGTTGATTGCCTCTTGCATTGCATTAGCAAGTGTGGTGGGATTTTTTCCACATACTAGTAATAATATGTCGTCAGCATAACCAACAACTTTGACTGCACCTTTTTAAACTTCGCCAGTAGGGTGTCCATTATAGTGTTCCAGACTAATGGGGATAACACTCCTCCTGTGGGATGCCACACGTTGGATTGATAATGACTTTTTCGCCTCTCAACTCGGCTCTGAGTTAGCTGTTTTGGAGCTTTGCGTATTGATGTAAGCACAACTAATCATTATTGTTTATTTGTTGGTGGTGTAGGCTTAATAAAGATACTTGCAGCATCACAGAAGAACCTGTCTATTTTACCCTGTTTTTTATTACTGGTAAGTGCCGTTTTGGATGTCATTCCTGTTTCTGGAGTTTTTTGTCTTCGGGAATTAGACCACCACTGTTGTCCCTATCCAAATTTCGCCTGTGCCTTCAGAAGTCGTGCTCTTGTTTTGGCTAAGTTCTTTTGTGAATTCTTTTCCGTGTTGCCTTCTTTAGGATTTTTTTCTTCTGTCTCTTGTTTCGTTTCCTCTTCAGATCCTTGATGTTTGTCCTTTTGCGTCTTGTCTTCTTCATCCTCAGTCTTTTCTTCCTGCTCCAAAATGGGCGCATTTTGCGGGTCCTGGAAACGCACTTTACCTGCAGAAGCAATTTTGAGGGTAAAGTCCACAGATTGGAGGCCTTCAAAGGATTGTTTATCTAGACAAATGTGAAGAACTTTGCCCAGTGTTGTGAGTTCTTATAATATAACTTCAACCGTGCCTTTTACTCCTAGAATTGGGCACTGATGTGCAATAATTTTATGAGAACTTCATCCCCAATATTGCCAGTAACTCCGCGAATGAATCCCGTGAGTCTCTTTTTCTCCCTTCGTTCTTCCCTCATTCTCTCAGCCTCTAGCCAAGATGTGGATAACAAAGGGGTGTGATTTTTAACAATTCTTTTATATATTGGCCAGAAGCTTCATCCTTAATGTAAATTATAGCCCTTTTGTTGGTATATTTACGCCCTGCGTAGTTGGTAAAAACTCGTTTGGGGCCGACAAGCAACGAACGTAGTCTGTGTCAAGAATTTCGATGACTTTATTCCATTCACCAATGGAAATGTGATCGCCGTTCGTCCGAACAATGACGATTCATTTGTCTATTTTGTAATTTCAGCGTAGAGGAACTTTCTTTCTGTTTAGGCTTTGAGGGCCTTGGGTTCTCTTAGAAGGAGGAGTTTCATTAGAATGCCCCTCTCTCCTTCATTTTTGTCACTAGGACCATCTTGACAGACTGCTCCCCTTTTGTGGGAAGCTTCATTTTTATTGTTTTTATACCCTTTGGGATTCTTTACAGCCCTCCTTGTGGGGCACTTTTGTTTCCTTTTTTAGGTTTTTTTTTTTTTGGGCTCTAATTCTTTTGCCCCATTTATTGTATGTAACAGTCTCCCATTGCATGCTGTTGTTTTATTTGGATCTTCCAGTACACCTGGATCCTAATTGGAATGGTGTTGGTGGTTCTCCATCATTTTATTTTTAAAATAAGTATATAATACTTATTCACCTCACCTCAAACTTCATACACATATATATGTGTATAAATATATGTATTTAAGTGTTAAAGGTTGAACGACTTTGATTGTATATTTTCTTCCGCTTCTATTTTATGATGAAATGTATTTAATGAAGGAGAAAAGGGATGATGAAAGAATGACTCTTATCTGTAGTTCCAACGGCTTTCGATCCTCGAAAAACAGGAATCCAGACGTGTGAAGAGTGTCTTACGTCCACATGAGGAACCCAGTGTCTCTCACAAAACTATTTA
This sequence comes from Caligus rogercresseyi, assembly GCA_013387185.1. NCBI lineage: Eukaryota > Metazoa > Arthropoda > Copepoda > Siphonostomatoida > Caligidae > Caligus > Caligus rogercresseyi. The sequence goes on along the minus strand of CP045893.1, from coordinate 26,446,813 downwards.
AAAGAATACATAGGTAAGAGAGCACCTGTATCCCTGATAAACTATTTATTTCCAAGACGACACAGAAGACGTGTTATCACTTTCACTTATCATTGATTACTCTTCATACATCATACATTAATATACCAAAAACTATTTCTTTTGTTCAGACCTAGACACCATAAATCATTATATATATATATAAATATATATATATATATAGTTTATTTAAAAAAAATGATAATGATTGTTCAGTTCCAAGACCTCATTAAATTTTGATACGCTCGCCGGAACCAGAAGGATTAAATATAATTTATTGACCTTTTCAACTCCATGTATCAATATTAGAATTTGGAAACTTTATTGGAAGAGCCGAGCGTTACCCAGTACTTTTTCATGGTTCGATTGAGTTCGATTATGTTAGGATATGTAAAACATAATATCATTATAATACTCAATCAGACATAGGATCTTCTTCCTTATTTAGAGGTATATAGCTTTTTATTACAAGTATGTCTCAAGAATAAACCTTAATGAAGATATTTTCTTTAAATATTATTCGTATTAGAATACCAAAATAAGGAATTAAAAACAGTATATTCAGCTTTTAAATAAATTGTTTTGAAGTATTCAAAATGCATGAATATAATCATCATGTTATAATTTATCATGAATAAGTATTAATAAATATTAATATTGCTCGCAAATTAGGGATCAATAGATATATATATATATATATAAATTAACAAGCAATCAATATGATATATCTTGATAGAAATGAAATACGAAGTAATTAATTTATACAGTCTAGTAGTTGAATATAAAAGTCCTTTTTAGAATAAAAATAGCTTTATATACAAATATTTCATCTGTTCAGGATAGGATTTATCTATAGATTTTAAATATTTACTTAGTCCAATAATATACCTTGAATAAAGACGCATTTAAAATCTATTGCATATAATTGTTCACTTTTTTAACAATTCACGAATTATCTTAGAAAAAACTCTATAAATATAATAAGTATAAAAATAATAGTTTATTATGTGAGAAAAGGTTGTAGGAAAATTGCCCGAAAGAAAATTGCCCGAAGGAAAATTGCCGGTAGGAAATTGCCCGAAGGAAAATTGCCCGAATGGAAAATTGCACAAACAGAAAATTGCCCGAAAGGAAAATTGCCCGAATATATAATTTGTTTTAAAACCCAAAGAATTATTATTCCCAAAGTAGCTAGTTAGGCAATAGAATAGTTACCTGAGGTGATTAAATTTGGAAAACTACATTTTTAATGTGAGAAATTAAGTAGTTTTATATTATAACCAATGATTTTATTTTCTCAACTCTTCAAAAAGTACAATATTCTATAATCGTAAAATATAATATACATATGTTTAAAACAGTTTTAAATTATAGGCCATACACTTCAAATAATATTTTTGTCATCAATACTGTAATAATTATTAACAATGTTTAATATACGAGAATTATTTGAGCATACTTTTTATTTTTCTGGAAAACATCACCTCTACGAATTTGAACAATTTTGGACCTAGAAATTGTCTCTTCTTTTTGTAGATTCGCTATCAGTTTCCAGATATTTGGATGATTACATCCAATGGTTTTATTGAGTGCATTGTGGTATCCTTCTACACAGTTGTTTGTTCTAGGTTCTCCAGATAATACTCTTGCATAGATATTCCACAAATGAGTTGGGTATCTTGGTGGATGCCTTCCTATTATTAATTCTTCCTCTTAAAATTCCAATATAATTGGACTCAAAATACGAAATAAATGTGAGTTCTTCAAAAATTTCAACAACATATATTCAGACTTATACTACGGAGCAACTGATAATCTGGACCATACGGTACTAAATATTATCAGTTATTGTGACCAAATTCTGGACATAAATGAACATAATAGGCCGTGTTTACAAATTGTAGTAACGTAAAGTTAAACTTTAAATTGGCTATTATTTAGTTCATCAATGAAATTTCTCTTTTAAGAAGTAATATTTATTTTGTGGTAAAAAATATATTTAATTGCTGACAAAATTAAATATATTTGATATTAGTAACTTTCTATTCTTGTAACCAAATGAAATTAATTATGTCTGATTATATTTACTACATATAAATTCTGATTTAAAATTCAAAGACAAAAGAAAAATTAATACAACAATGATTTTTTATAAAATAGGCGATATATTTTGTGTTTATAACGATCTAATATATATTTCTTTGTTAGCTTAGTTCTTTATAAAGTAAGAACTATTTTGATGCAAGAAATATATTCCTTAGTTAGTATTTAAATCCTGCTGCGTATGAAATTCATAGACGAAACAAAAAATTGATGCCACAGACAAAGATGCACTCCCCTGCGTATTGAATAAGCGATCTATTCTGTCTTTATAACGGCCAGAGACTTATTGTATGTTTTTTTTAAATTACATATTCTTTGTTCTGTTATAAACTGAAACTAAATATAATCAATTTGACAAATTATCAGTTATTATATAAATTTAAGCAAAGCAGGTACTATCAATCAAAAGGCTCCTAACACAAATTTATACCCTTTTTTGAGTTGAGTTCGGACCTCAAAACGTGAGGCTTAAAATACTGGGCTAACAAAGAAGACACGGTGATTTTTCTTGTAAAATTAGCTTTATCCAATGATGTAATATCTATCAAGAGCAAAAGAGCTATTATTCCAGAAATCGACCCAAAATTTTGAGTTATAAATTTGTGTTCTAAGGGGCTAACATAACTTATTCAAGCAACGGTTTTAATAACTCATTTTTAGCTTAAATTAAGACATGAATACAATTACATTTTGAGACCCGGCGGAACCAAAAATTTGGGTTTTGAGGGGCTAACATGAATTATTTTAGCATACGAGGTAGAAATTATAACGTTTTGAGGTCCAGCAGTACCCCAAAAACCCTAACATTTGGGTATAAACTGGAGTTCTTAGGGGACTAATATAAGGCTTTGGGCATTTTGGGATTTAAAAAATTCTAAAACAATTCTGACAATTTTCCTTTCGGGCAATTTTCCGTTCAGGTAATTTTCCATTCGGGCAATTTTCCTTCGGGCAATTTTCCATTCGGGCAATTTTCCTTCGGGCAATTTTCTTTCGGTCAATTTTCCGCCTACCGTGAGTAACTAATACAAAAAGTGTTCTATTACGCATGATGTTTAACTATAGGCTTAAATGTTTACTTATAATAAAACGATGTGTTATCATGCACCGACTTCTGAATATAAATTGCTCATTATAAGACCACACGTCTGTATGAGGGCAAACATAATATTAATTCTATGGACACGTTGGTATGCAGTAGTTTAGTTTTTGTCTATACTTTTATTCTGCTAATGCGGAAAAATATTACATTTTACACTCGTGGTTATTCAATAAGAAACCATACAGACCTTGCAAGATATATATATATATATATATATATATATATATATATACAACACACACACATATATATATATATTTATATTCATGCCACATACCATAAAAGCCAATTTTGGCAAAGGACTACTTCTGCTACAAAATTTGCATTTTGTTAAACGTTCGTTGCAAGCTTTACAATTTATTTCTAAACTACAATTTGTACATATTTATTTATCTTTTTTCTCTTTATGTATTTATCTATCTTATTTTATAGCTCAAAATTTATTGAAAGAGATATTTAAACGCCAATTATTTTGTGATAACATTTTCATGCATTTTCAAATAAGCAATCAAGAAGACATTATTCACAAAGTTAGTATTAAGAGCAGCTTGTGCACTATCTTAGCGATAAGGGCCTGAGACCTTTACATCTTGACCTGCAAAGAGTTTCAGAGAGACAAGAATTGAATTCAACATTGAGGCAGTTTGGATGTAGTACTTTTCATAAGATTTTTTTGATGATTGTGGTAATGTGGTGTGTCATTGTGTATATCAATCTTACTTTTTATAGAGAAATAACTGGGGTACTTGCTATAAGATGAAGCTAATTAAGTTATAAAATAAAGGGAGTGCATGCACACGTTATTAATACTCGCATATTTGGGCGCCTACGGCGCTTATATGTTCGCCCTTCGGGTATGGGTAGGTTTTGGAGCTAGTTTGTGAGTGAAACAGACCTTAAAAAATATATAATAGAGGAGAGAGAAAATAATTTTCTGTTTTGTACAAACATTCCTTATAAAAAGTTTGGCTTAGTACAAAGAATATATTTTAAGTTATATCAGATGCTTTTTTCTTTTTCTATTTTTCTAACTCCTCCTTCTCCTTTTCTTTTCCTTTTTCCTCTCTTTACCTTGAAAAGTGGGTGGTTCATATCAGACAAGGTCTGAATTTTTCTTCTTCATTTCTGGTCCCATCACTTGCAAACAGTTTTATTAGGTCCGTCTTGACCCAAGGATTCCATAGGTACCTTCAAAGTTTAAATTTGACCATAAATGTGGGAGGAGATAGCGTGCGGACATACAGACGGACAGAGATTGGTGAATTAATATATAGATAGATATAGTGATCATATTTGAAGGTGGCTGCTATTCGTTTTACCATAAAAATAATTACGTCTTTGTTTGATTAATATTTTCCCTCAAAATGCCAAAGCGATCCCGTTTAACATATTCAAGCTAATCCTCATTTTGTACGTTAATGTTTTTCACAACTAGAAAAATGACAGATTTTTTTAATTCTTCAGAAAAGCTATATACTCCATCAAGATATGTTTCTTTGGTATGCCATACAAGTCTTTAGGGAATCCATGCACATTAGGGTGATTCTTGTTTCATTTTTCGGATTTGAGAGTCGGGCTCCCCCTAGGATTTTATCATCGTACATAGAGATTATCTTACAAAAATTTGAACGAAATCGAATAATGGGAAGTGTCTCCTCAATGGACCCAAATGTTATGTTGTAAACTTATGTAGTATTTTTTCGTCATTGGATAGCCTCTCTTGTCCTTATACCAATGTTATAATAATAATATGATGTAAATATAGGTATGATTACAAGAATTCAAAATAGTTTTGTTCGTAATGTACATACAAAATTAAACAAGATATTCAAGTTCTTGAAAAAACCATTTTTGTTGAAAATACCCCAAAAATGACAATCGCAAAACTTTTATATCTCGTTTCTTTTTGTATGTAAACAAAAACTTATTTGAAATCATGTAGATTGGACATAGAATTTGGTAGTTAGTTGCAAGGTACCAGCTTTTAAAGATATCAGAGATCCTTTCTAGATGAAAAAAACGGAAATGTCTCTAGAAGAACAGTGTCGTTACAAACACATATGAGTATTTGAAAATAGACAATGGATCAGGAAGGCAGAAAATGAAATCAATGCATTGTCAGAGCTTCATCAATGAGGAAAGATTTATATATTAATCTAATATCAACTTGGTATTATATCAACTCTCGCACAACTCCAAATTGCACTCATTCTCCTTAATAAAAAATAACATGTTTCATTGAACATCAATCATATAAATTAATAAAACATTTTGTGCATCAATAAAACTAATCATTGTCACAAACTAAATCTAATATAATGAGCCTTGAGCTATTTATATGTAAGGTCTTATAGCTTCTATAATGATTTATACATTACTCAATATGCAAATGACAAAAAAATTCATACATAAACAATTATCAGACATATTGCACACTTAATACATGAATAATTAATGTAGTAATCAACTGATTAATTATATACAATATTTTTACTTGCACCTCTTTAATACCAGGGAGCGTTGTTGATTAAAATATGACCATCGTAAGAGTTCCATTTCTTGTGTATCCTTTATTTCTTATTTGCGAATATTGATAAACAAATAGAGTGCCTAATGACGAGCAATTTTCTAAGCAATATTTAAACAATTACTTAAGGTCGCAGAAATGAAGCATAGTAAAGTATCATTTATTTGTTATCATATAACAGTCAAATATTGTATCTGCGTAAAATTTAGAATGGGACAACAACCAATGGTGGTAATGGCATATTTGCTTTGAATTTGAGTTGAAATGAACTGATTTTTTTGTTTTTTTTGGTTAATAAAAATTACATTCATCCTTTATAGCATCATTCAAATTATTTCATGGAATCCAGGAATCATTTTAATGAGATTAATCAATATTAGACTTCCCCTCTTGCAAGTCGAGCCTGCGTCTTCAACCTTCTACCTAGCTAACGACATCCCTTTAAAAATATCTAAGTACGAAAGAAAATGTGGAGCCTTAATATTCTATGGAGACGCTGAAGAAACATTACTCTTTCTCTATATAAAAAGTACACGTTTATATTCTAAAGAAATTAATTATTCATGTACCAGTAAAGTACCAAAAGTTGGCCCTCTAACTTTAGCATAACAAACTCAGAGGAAAAAAGTTTATGAATCTATAAAACTTATTCAAGGCATAAACAATTTGAGCATATTAAAAAAGTATGCTTAACTTTATATACACATTATGCTAATTTTTATAAGAGACTACCTGAAACATTGTAGGGTTATTTATAACTCCAAGAATGACTATATTCTTAAAAGATGTGTAGTACTTTAAAAAGTATATTTTTGAGATATCCCACTCGAAAGAGTAAGTTCAATCTGTTTGTTTAGCTCCTAGATTGGACCCACTTCACCGGAACTTAATCCGGTATCAGCCGGTAGTGATACTCTCAAAGCGCGGTCTTTATTATTAAATATTAGTTCATATATTTTTAAGTATTTCAATGATTTAAAAATGAAATCCTCGAGGGATAAGCGTTGCTCCTCGATCTCTCCCTCAAGTGCCCTCATTTTTTGCCTTAATGGCAGACAGCCAAAAATGAGATGATGCGGAGTTTCTTCTTCCTCCTCGCAGACTCGGCAAATTGGAGTTATGGCCTTTCCCATCTTGTAAAGACGCCTGTTGAGGCCGATATGACCGGTGACCTTTCCAACGATGACGCAGATTTGAGCTCGTTTATATTTAAAAATCTTACTTCCGATATAGGGATTTGGTATGAAGAGTTTAGACTGGCGGCAAGTGTTCATCGCACGCCATGCAGTCCTGCATTCCTTCAAGGTTGCTTGTCTGAGGGCATTTTTTGTTTGTCGCATGGATATAGGCACAGAAACAGGAGTGCCCCTCCTAGCACCTTCTTAGCCAAAGCGTCGGCATACTCGTTTCCAGAATTGTTGTCGTGTCCCTTTATCCATCCAACCGTTATTTTGCATGTAGATCTGCTTAGAGAGTTCTTGCAAGCGATAATTTCAGCGGATGCGAGTTCACCTGGCCTCAGGTCCAGACTATATATAGCAGATAGGCTGTCAGATAAGATTAATAATCTTTTCCCTTGACTTTTTCTCCTTGGAGATTACTGGAGAGATTTCTTATAGCCTCCACCTCGGCTTGGTAGACTGTGTTTATTGCCTTGAGCCTCAATATCCTTTGGTCAAGAACTATATTGCCTTTCGTCAGAGCCCATCCAGCACCAGTCTGACCATCGATTTTAGACTCGTCGGTGTAACCTACGAGATCAAAGTCATGGATGCACCATACGTGTTTGACTTCGTAGCCCAGAGTTTCAGACCAGAAAGGTACAGAAGGAGGAGGAGTTGGGTTATCATTGACTTTTAAATATTTGTCAAGATATTGTTGGTGTCCTCTACTCAAATGGTCAAATCATTTCAATGGATTTTTAATTTTAGTCTGAATCTGACCAGGCATGCACGTTCCATTATATTGAGATGTAGTGGCATTAACCCACAGAGTACCTCCATTGTTGCCGTTGGTGTAGACCTAATTGCCCCAGTAATGCTCATGAGACCGAGTCGCTATAGTTTGCTGAGCTCCCTTTGAGGTATCCATTCGTTTGAAGTTTTGGTGCAAAAAACAATAGCACCGTAGCTCACAATAGACCTTACTTACGCTACGTAGATCCATTTAGACTTAAGTGGGCTAAGTCCCCAATCCGATCCAACAAAAGCTCTGAGGGCAAAAAGGTTCCTTTTGGCCTTGGAAATGACATATTCTAAATGCTTTTTCCACTTAAAATTATCATCAATTATTAAACCGAGATATCTGAAAGTACGAACTCTTTCGATTTGAGTTCCAGACAGGTACAGGGAGACGTCAGTGTTTTTTCTTCGTTTGGAAAAAGCATGTATTTAGTCTTGCTAATGCTAAAGATGGTATCTCTCTTGCTTGCTCAATCCGTCCGTTTATTCAGAGCACCTTGCATTAAACTGGCAAGAGTTTGCCGATCAGAGCCTCTTACACATAGAGCCAGATCATCTGCAAAAGCAACCATATTAATTGGTTTTTTGAGTTGGTCCATACACTCTTGGAAGGCTAGGTTCCATGCCAGAGTAGATAAAATCCCCCTTGAGGACACACTCTTGTGGGAGTTACGGATACACTCTCCCCTCCAAGTTCAATATATTTTACAAAGTAAGAAAAACTTTTCAATCCATAAAAATATCCATGAAGGACTGAATTGTTTTAGCAGGAATTTTTAGTCTTATATTTTTAAAGCCACGTTAAAACGATATGCGATAAAAAAAGATTCTCATTTTTAAATTCTACATAATTCTCTCTTAATAGTATCTTATATACATGCATATAGTTCCAAAAATATCGGAAAACTAATATATTTTATAAAGTTGAGAGATGTTAAAAAAAATTGAGAAACTGATAGTCGATATATTTTTTGTTTTGGTATGCTAATAAACTAAAGTGATGTATTGATTAGTATTTTTTCATTATAATGTAGTTAGTTTTACAGGATTGCCCTGATTTAAAGTTCTGCATATTTTATAAAGACGACGGTAGGATTTTGGGGTTCGTACATAAATTGTCTCTCAGGGACGACACGCAATTAGCAGTAGTCAAAGACGTAAAGGTAGAGCTGCTGGGGGGGAATATTTTTAATCTTTTCATAACGCAAAAAGCTCGTAATGTATACTTAAAACTTCACTACTCATTTTTCAGCTTATGGTTTGTTCGATGCAATCACTCAAGATTAATATGTCTATGTTTGAATAATTTCTATAAATATTATATATATATATATATATATATATATATATATATATATATATATATATATATATATATATATATATATATATATATATGCATACCAAATGTATTTTATTCTTTTGACTTAAAAAGCTTGATTAAAACACATCTACTCTATGCAAATGTCTTTGCCCTTTATTTAATGGCTAATATTGTATAGAATAAGGCGATTTGGTTGCTCAGCAAAATAATTTTCTGAATTGAAGAAAAGAATTATCAAAGAATTATCAACTCTTTGCAGAATTAAAATCACTTCAAGATAAAAAACATCCTTATATTGACATGTGAGTAGTGCAAGTTCATAGCACCTTAAAATACATTTCAACTAATTAATTACACTATATAACATGCAAATAAGAATTCCTATTACATTACTACGAATTATTGAAGTGTTTTTTCTCTTATTGGTCGTGTTCACGTTAATTAGTTGAAGGTGTTGGCAGGATAGGATAGGAATGGCTTATTGGATCAACTTTGCAAAACAAAGTCGTATGTTCACGTACACAGGTTTTGATATTTGTACATAAATATCGTATTATCTAAGATAAAATTCCTCTATCAGAAACTTATACATACATAAGGATTTTTTTGTTATAAGGAATGAAAAGAATGAAAAAGTTATGTTCCGCCTTTTTTCCTTCATTCTTCTTTTTAAAAGGGGAACATTTTCAAATTTAATCATGGAAAGATGTAATAAAAATATTCTTTGAATATTTAAAACTTTTCTTAGTATAAATAATGTACATTCTTAAACATTTTTAATTAAGACAAGTATTAATTTTTAATTAATCCATGAAATATGTAGTTACTATAAAACTACTTTTAAATTGCAGCTGGTTAGAGAAAAATTGGGTTACAAAAACTAGGAAGTTGGGTAATTATTTTTTTAACCCTTAGATGTATAAGTGGGTCAAAAATGACCCGGTGAGGTTGTTTTCTTGAAATATCTTCGTAATGAAAAATTGTTATTATTTCATATTCCAGGTATTCCTCAAAAGACATATTTTTGATATAATGCCATTTAGATTTTTAACTTACCTATTATACATTTTAATAAATTGGAGTTTTTGTATTACAGGTAGTTTGTCTGAACTGCATATATTGATGAGACAAGACACATTTTTTATTGCTGTTCTGGGTAATTTTCTTTTTCAAAATGTTTAAAAAGTGAAAAATAAAGATATTTCAAACATGAAATCATTCTTGTATGGTCCTAAATATAATACTAAATATTATACAAGTGATTATTCTTAACCAAAATGACAAAAATGGCATAAAAACACATTGATTCTAACATGGGTCATTGTTGACCCACTTATGGAAGAGTGTAGGGTCCAGTCACTCATGCATCTAAGGGTTAAACAAAACAAACGAGTACGCAACTGTAAAAGACGCATTACTACAGGGTTAAAAGAAAATAAATAAAGTCAACCTCAAATCTAAAATATATACAACCGCTTACAAACTAAATACAAATATATTCAAAGGTAGAGCTCAAATAAAAGTATTGATCTAATATAATTGTTAGACGCTAAAAGTTTCGTTCCAATTGTTTAGACATTCAAGCTATTAGTGCCGCAAATAGCGATTATTTGCTTTTCTCCAATTTTCAATAATAGTAGTCTTTCTAAAATGTTTAGCAAATCCCGTAATGGGCTCCACATTATTTTAGTAAAACATATTTTATTGAGTGTCTCTTATCTGAACTATAAGGTATGGTTAGTTTCTTTTCAGTAGTTTATCCCAAAACATAATTCTATCTTTTATATTTGCGCTTAGTTTGTACTTCACAGTTTTAAACGTTGTTTAAACCATGATATTGTTTGAAATTGATATATTTACGGTATATTATTTCAATTTTTATGGGATGTGTTCTACACTCTGACCCAAAATTAAATATATTGCCTAATTGTGTTGTCAAAGCACATTTATTTTTGATTTTATAATTTTTAAATTTAATTTACATAATAAACAAAACAGAGAAGAAAAAATATATTGCTATAGTTAAATAGCGCCCTGGCCTATTTTTGCATTATAAAGTATATTTGCAAAGCGTACTTTTAATAGTATTCCTATAAACATTACGTAAATTCTTCTGGTAACGATTTAAGTCCTAGGAGCTAAACAAATAAGCAAAAAAATCGAAACTTCTAATAAACATTTTCATAAAAATGTAAAATATATTTATTTTGTATGGAATTTTGTATCGTTTAAAATAGTGAAACGGAATTAAGGAAAAGATTTAAATTATATAGTATAAGATTTTGTAATATATTCAAATGATAATTAACAATACTTGGTTTGATATTGGTTATAAAATTGTTTAAAATTTAATTAAAATTCTGCTCATAATTCAACATTACAAATATTGATATTTAATAACTTGATTGTCCTTAGATCGCCATTTGTATGGGTTTGTTTATATTTTGAATATATATGCAAATAATCTGAGTCATTCAAAATTGCCAATATTGAGACTAATTAGTAAGTAACTCAGGAGTGGAAATGGGTCTCATTTCTTTATTTTAATAACTAATTAATGCCAAATGGTTGTTAGTATTGATTTGACATCAAATGGGTATATCATTTCAAAGGTATATATAGCGTTGGGCTAATAAATCCGGACTAATTTCAACTATCTCCAGATCATGAACTTGGACATGTTAAGTATCTAATAAAAGCTGTTTATTTAATTAATCTAATTTAAATGTGGGATTCATCTACGTTGAGCATCGTTTGGATTCGTCCTCGAAAGGACTTGCAGGCGTTAACCACCTCTGCGGGTTCAACTGCAGCCCAGCTGTTGGTGGACTTGAGGGCACTGATACTGTTGTGGATGGTGCGGTAGACCTTTCTCTCCAACTTCCCGTTGAAGAAGTAGTCCAACTGGCTCATGTCGGAGGAGTTTGGAGGCCAGGTTTGCGGGTCCTATAATGTGACTTTGTTGGCCTTTAGCAAGTTCAATGTTTTTCTCACTGTGTGACATCTGGCGGAGTCTTGCTGGAAGACAAAATTGTTGTTGTCACCAGCTTCTTTCTTTATCCACAGAATGACGAATGTCTCCAAAGCCTCATAGTAACGGTTTTCACTCAACCTCTCCTTGGGTTCCACTTTCATTACTCCCTACAACACCCAGAGTCATAATACTGGCAGAAAACTTTGATGTAAATACGTGGAGGACCTCAGATCTCTATCTGGCTGTCCACCTTTCATCCTGAGTGTTGTACTTCCAGTCCACGGTCCAAATTTTCTCGTCACTGAAGAATTGAACTGTTATGATTTGATTTCAAATTGTTCAACAGCTTGATCCCGTTCTTCACTCTTTTTTATTTAAAAGTATTTGCTTGATTAAAAGCCTGATTTATGTCTCTTAATAAATTCTATCTTCATTTATCATTTTATAAATCCAAATGTCTATTTATTTTTCATGTGATTTTCTAACAAAATAACGCTCTCTCTCTCTCGCTCTTGATCGTTCTCACATTTCCTTGATCAAAGCAAACACTTTACATAATTGAATCTAAAGCATTTACATCCATATCTTCACATGGTTATATGTTGACAATAGAGTTTTTCATATGCTTTATTAGGGTTTCTCATAATAAAAACATGTTGAAGACAGTTAATGGATTAACAGTTTTGATCGAATAAAACTTGCCAAGTGTTTCAAAGTGTCGTTGTTATAATTCATTTGAGTTAGAAATATTTTATCAATATAAGTATAATGAATGTCTATTGTTAGTTAGAAATTTATTACTGTTTACAATAGACAAACATATACAGATATACATAAACTAAAATAAAGAACACAACCACACATTGGGGTATCTGTGTTACGACAGTAAAAGTAAAGTAATTATATTTATATATTAAAAATTTCATATAACATTTTTCATCTTTGGACATTTTAAAAACTTGATTATTTTTGTTTCCTTATCCTCCTCTTGCGAAACTAGGTGCCTTTCGTAGGACAAAGCGGGGCATTTGTAGATTAAATGATGAGCAGTCTGTGGTTCTTCCAAACAGAGATCACATATTTCACTCGTGTTTTTCCATTTACTCAAATGAGAGAGAAATGGTCCATGTCCGGTATAGGCTTGGACAAGAAGTTGGGCATCTTGATGTCGGTGTTTGATGGGGTTTGGCTTCGGGGTTTTAAGCATGGAGCGTGTATGCTTCATCTTTTGGTCATTTTATATCGGTGACACCATTTGTTGTAAAAGAAATCGTTAAGTGTTTTCTTTATATAACTTGGAGGAACACCGACATTTTTCCGGATTTTGCTCACACTTCCATTTTTTGCTAGATGATCCGCAAATTCATTTCCCGTTATGTCATTATGACCTTTGCACCATTCAATATGAATGTTTTTCTTGTTTTTTCCTTCAATCAGGACCTTCTTACAGTTCTTCACTACCTCGCTAGTTGTAAGTGGGTTGAGAAGAGCTGCAATCGCTGATTGGGAGTCTGATCTAATTATAATATTTTTGGAGAATTTTTCTTGATTAAGGAGATCTTCTACAGATCTTGTAATTGCCACAACTTCCGCTTGAAATACTGATGCCTCTGTGTTCAACGATACCATTGAGTGGTGTAATGATATGTCACCCCTAGTAATTGCCCATCCAGACCCAGTATTACTTTTATCATCTTTTGAACCATCCGTGTAGATAATTGTATCGGGATTGGGGATTTCAAGGTTGTCCACCCAAATGAATTGTCCCTTAATGAAGTCACTTTCATGGTTTGTGATGGCTTCCTCCAAAATCTTGTCGCTAGAGAACCTATGTCCACGACGTGTTGGAAGGATGCCAATACCATCCCAGGTGTTCCGCAGAAAATGGCTTGTTCTCCATCTTGATTGTGTTGCTTGCGCTTGGACATATATATCTAGAGGAGTTATACCCAGTACTGCTTCCATCCCTGCAGTCGGTGTTGAGCGAAGTGTATGGGTTATTGACAGAAGTGCTTTTCTTTGAACTGAATTTAGGATTTTAATCCCGTTTTTCTTTGAAGTAATAGAATGTCCCCAAGTAAGGCACCCATATGTGATGACTGGTCTGACCATTGCTTCATATAGCCATAGGACTTTATCCGGAGTTAAGCCCCATTTTTGGCCTATGATTGCCTTAGACATGTTCCATATACGAGCACACTTTGCTGCCTTTTCTTTGAGATGTTTTGTCCAGGTTAGTCCTTGATCAAAGGTTAAGCCTAGATATTTCATTCGTGGTGAATATTCAATTACTTTACCATCTATTTTTAAGCATGGGAAGTATTTAGACCGGAGTTTGTATGCTTTTGAGAAATACTATGGCGTTTGACTTGATTGGATTAAAGGTAAGGCTATTTCTTCTTCCCCACTCAACAACCGTGTTGATTGCCTCTTGCATTGCATTAGCAAGTGTGGTGGGATTTTTTCCACTTACTAGTAATAAAATGTCGTCAGCATAACCAACAACTTTGATTGCACCTTTTTTAAACTTCGCCAGTAGGGTGTCCATTATAGTGTTCCAGACTAATGGGGATAGCACTCCTCCCTGTGGGCTGCCACACGTTGGATTGACGATGACCTTTTCGCCTCTCAACTCGGCTTCAACTGTTCTTGTACTAAGAAGATTTTTATACCATAATCTGATACTCTCTGGAATTCTCAGTCTTTTCATTGCATAGTCCGCAGAGAGAAATCTTACGTTATCAAAAGCACCTGTGCAGTCAAGACTGACCGCGAGAGTACATTCTTTTTGGAATATGGCTTTCTCTATTATGTCTGCGGCTTGTGATAGGGTGGTTTCTGTTGATAGGCCTCTTGTGTAGGCGTGCTGTGAGTGAAGTATAGGGATGCTTTCATCAACCTTCCACTTCACAATTCTTTCAAGTCCTTTAATAAGGAAGTTCGATAGGGTAATTGGTCTAAATGACTTTGCCAAGCTATAATCAGCATTACCAAGTTTTGGCAAAAATCTTACTTTCATTTCTCTCCAGCTTTTTGGAGTGTAGCCCGTGCTGACAATTACTTTGTAAAGGTCCGTAATGTATTCCACTAGTCTACTACCAAGTTGTTGAAGTACAATAGGCTTGAGTCCGTCCGGCCCGGCGCTTTTGTATGGACTAAACGAATTAAAGGAATTCCTGACCCTGTTGCAATCAACAAAGTTGATGTCAAACTTATTTATTTGTAAGGGGCTTTCATAGTTGACATTGAATCTGCAGTTAGGAAAATGTGTCTCTATGAGTATTCTCAGGGATTCATCAGGTGACTGTGAATATCCAGTTTTTGTTTGTAGAAGACCTATAGAATAATCTATCGCTTTTTGACATCTAATTAGTTTGGCAATGTCCTTTGTGCTTTCAACGCTGGTGCAGAAGTTTTTCCAAGATTCTCTTTGTTGTGTTCTTAATGAGGCTCGGTATTCTTTTCTAGTGTTTTAATGAATGTCTATATAACTGCCAATTTGAAAAACATGAGTCCGCTATATTTATACAAGCCACGTATTAAAATGGCTGTCCCATTAGGCTGTAAAACAAATAAGTAGCCATAGAAGAAGAAATATTTTTTTTGGTTTTGTTGCATTAAAAAAGTCCCTTATTTTTTTTTGTTCTAAGTTTTCCTTTTCTCATTTCCTACAGACTTGGATATACAGACTTAGAGGCTTTGACTCCTCAGGAAATTATAAGTATTCATTCCTTAAATATAAAGTATTTACATCAAACTTAATGAAGTCAAAATAAGATTAAACCTTAACTAAATCACTCCATTTCGCATAAAATTAAATATAATGGTGTTAGGGAATAAAATATATATTGGAAAAAGTTTTCATTAATATATTACTATAATATAATGTCTTTGATTTCTTTTTGAGACAAAATGATTATTATTTACATAAATATTTATTTACATAAAAAGCTTCTTAAAAGAACACTTTACGCTGCCTTAAACATCAAGAACCCTTCCCTTTTTCGACAATTCGTGGACCAGGGCGTCGGAAGAAATTAAGTACTTCCCATCGGTAGTGCTAAGTCATCGAAAATTTATTAGAATAAATAGATTTAAAGATTTTAATTAGTCGCCATCTGTGTTATATAAATTTACTGTGATATAATAAATTATATTATTATCAGTGATTTTAATTTGATGTCATTTGTATTATATAATATCATTTCAGTGTAATTACCTGTTTAATTATCAGTAATTTTTATTAGAACGTTCTCTGTTGAGGTAAAAAATTAAAACTAAAATGTTTAATTGTGTATTTTTTACGTATTTACCTCAATTTTAAAAACATATTATATATGTTTCGATTTTTTTTTTGCTAATTGTCTATATTAGCTATGCAGTAAAGTATTAGCTAAAGTAATAGTCTACTTAAATACTTTTTCTGTCTATTTAAGCTATCTCAATTAAATATTATTTTTCTTATGTAAGATTTAGACAATCAAAGGATAATGGATCATATATACTTCAAACTTTTGTCAAAATCCTTCTTGTTATATCTCTATGGGAACAACCCAATAAAAACAATAACGCACCTTTAACAACTCAATGTCGTTCATCGAGAATTTGGTCCTACTTAAAGTAATTCCTTAAAAAGTCGTCATTGCGTCTTCATTGCCATTTCTTCCATTTTCTATTCCTTAAGGCTGGGGTTGTTTATATATATATATTCCTTACTTTGCTAATTCATTTCAAAAACATTTAAATTATTGGTAATAAAATTTCCTGACAACCTCCAAATTTATTAATTTTTAACATAAAATATTTTTTGAAAAGGGTGTACCAAAGACACTCCTTTCTCCTTCAGTAATTGCTTATACCCATGGTGTAAAAGTGTTTTTTTCTCATATCTTTTTCTTCTACATATCTGATTTGTTCATGTATTCTTTTCGTTTTTGTGGGCACATGGAAAATGGGGGCTTTCTCTATACTCTTAAGCATATGATAAGAATAGAAAAAAAGAAGGAATAATCCTCGAGTCTATATATCGTAATGATAAAAAACTTTTTTCTAAATGTAAGCTTATGAGTGTGGTACGATTATGAAACAAGTATAAGTAGAAGCAAAGGGGTTTGTTGTTACTTTAATTGCAAATAATAATTATTTTTTATATAGTTCTACAGCTTTCACAAACATAAGACATATTATATCAACCAAAGAAACCAAACAAGCTAACATTTTAAACTTGAAAATATTCATTTAATGATAACTTTTGTGTCGTCCAACTAGTTTAAATATTTGATTACTAAGGGCAAACTGCATTTTGGGAAATCTTTGATAAAGACTTTTATAAAAGTTCATCAAACATATGATAGGAAGTTCTTTAATCAACTTTTATGCCTTCTTCAAAAGGAAAACTTACAAAAGTTGTAAAGAATTATGCCAATGTCTATGAAGTGTGTAAAATTCTAATTTATTTAAAAATAGGCATTTTGTATGTACCATAATGGTATTTGATTTTGTTGTACACTTAAATCTATACTTTTACAGTTTGTTATTTGAAAAAGCTTTATATATATATATATATTATTCAAGAGAACAGTACAAATTTAATAATTTTAGTTGAACAAGAATGTAATATTTTAATTTTGTCAAAAAACCTACTGGATTAATTTCTTTTCAGGTTTATTTTTGTCAGCTATTTTTACATAATTGATTCATTTATAATTATTTTGGACTAATTGATTCAACTGTATAGCTGCATCGATGGTTTTTTAGTTATTTAAGTTACTTGAAACTGAACTCTCACTATAACTGTCAAATACATAATGACTAAATACTGAAAAAGTTTAAATTTGATTTAATCTTAAGCTGAATGGTTAGTTAAATTCTCTTACTTATTATAGCTATGCTCAAACGATTGTTTTTGTAAACAAACTATCATTAAAAGTTGGCTGGCATTGTTTATTTTTCTTTTTTATTTCTCGTTCCTAGTCTGAACTTTTTACACATCGTTGGCCACTGCGCAGCAAAGCTAAATGAATTGTGTACATTAAAAAGCAAACAACAACTTTGGTATATTTCAACTTTTGTTGGGGATTAAACGAACTACAGTTTATTTAATATTTTATACATTTACTTTGCTACATTATTAAACATGCTATTAATAAAACACCAAGAATAAAACAACTAAAACCCTGAAATAGTATAATCCTCTAAGGAAAACTATAACACAAAAAATGAATAAGAATAATATATTCAATTATAAAATAAAGCTCATACAGGTTTTAGAATAGTTTCTTAGTTCATTGTATAAGAGTTCAATTTGGCATTTAAAAAAAATATGTATTATCCATAATTATTTGAAAGTTACGGGTATTTTTTATGTTCATAATTTATTATATGTATTACAGTCATTAATTAATCATTTTCTTTTGGAGCCCAACGGTAAGTAAAGATAATGCTTTTGTAAATGCTGTACATTTACTATTTCTTTAAAAATGATTTGAGATAGTCTAAAATTTGATAGCATGAGCTAACTTTTAAACCAAATGCTTTAAAGCTTCAATATGGCCTATATATATATATATGCATACTTTTATCGATTTTCTAACAGAATGCATTCAAAAGCATAAAACATTCAAGTAGAAAAAATATCTAATGTGGATTCAGTTATTATATAGGTGGGTGGATCAAACACTGCAACTATTTTCCAGTGTACGATTTAAGCATTCTTCTTCTCTTCTATTTATTATTCATAACTTTTTTATTTTCCTTTTATATTATGAGTAAGTTCACGCACTGAACCTCATATTAGTGCAGAGTTTATTAATATTTCTAAATATCGAATTATAATATAAAGATATTTGGCAAAAACTAATCTAATCAAAGATTAAACCATTCACTCTGATATGAAAATGATAATTCAAAACACTCCACTTACAAACATATATATTTTTGGAGGGAATTGCAAAACATAATAACCCACAATAACTAGTTAATTTATCATACTATTTTATAATGCAAAGTATAGGGTATAACAGCTATGGGGAATAATGAAGTCTGTGAATGCATATTCAATTTCTCTAAAATAAATAATGCATTCACATGCATATATGGGGGATGATATAATCTGATTATCCGATTTGCAATATATGCAGAACTCCTTTCTTTATGGAGCAATGTATTCACGTATGCTAATATATGTACAGCTATCAACAACTAAATAAAATATAGGTTATTCATTAGGTTTACTTCAGAGCACACAATCAAGGGATGCTATTCTTCTTAATATATTCTATTTCAAATGCTAATTTGTCAAAGGAGGGATAAATAGATAGAAAAGAAGAAATATGAGTATCACAAGTATTGTTTTCCCCCTTTTTTAACACTCCCAATATATTTACAGAGGAAAAATCTACCTACTTCATCATTCTTCTGGATATGATAAGCCTCTACACACATTTAAATATAAATAAACAAACTAATATAACTAGAGGCATATATACACTCAGAGAGTGCAAACCTCCGCCGTCACGGGGTCCTTATGAACCTTCCGAGGCGGATTTTTCACGACTGGGGCGGCGTAGAGGGACAGGGGAGGGTTCCCCTCGACGGAATTCCGAGAGGAGACGCTCCCGGCACCCGATTTTACAGCACAGCAACATCTATTGGCAGAGTAGGCTAACTTGAAATATTTATTAGTATTTAGCTCGTTTTGCATCTTAATTCTGCACTCAGAGATGCCAAAATTTAATCACTGTTACTTTTGACATTTCCAACAAATCCACAAAGTTTCATCCGAATCCGTTTCGTATTTTATGAGTTATCCTGCTGACAAACAAACCAACGCCAGTGAAAACAATACCTCCTTCGGCGGAGGTAAATATTCATCAATTTCTATGTTCTTGTAATCATTTCATTAAAGCTATGTAAATAGTTTAAAGTTAACTAATTTGTTTCCAAACGGAAACAATGCTATATATAATATAAATGTTTGCTCCTTATAAACATATTCATCTTTTAGATTGTTCATTGTTTGGTATATATTTCTATGATCTTTTATTTTATGTATTTGACAAGGGGAACATAATTATAAGTTAAAATTTACTATAAAAAACTATTTTTCAGTGTTAAATAAAGTATACCTATGTTCTTGAGGCGTATTATTTATCTGTTAAAATTAATATAATTAATATATCTTTTGTATGCCCATTGATATATGATTCCTTCTCAGGATAAAACTACTATTATAATTATTTTACATCATACATATGTAATAAAAATCATACTAAAATAGTGTGAGAAATAATAAAATTAAATATTTTTTCGGAACAATTAAAGATTAATTTCACTGTCATTAGAGTGTGGTTTCGATTATGCAGTTACATATCCATAAAAACATGTTTAGATCCCTCAAACATATTTTAAAGAAGAAATATATTCCAGGCTTAATATTTTGAGGGAAGAAAGAAAGAACCCCCGACAATGTTTTTTTTTGTTACACCAATGAAATCATTATAAAATTGCTACATGACATCATCCAAAGAGTGGGTGAGACTTTTGTCGGGCACTCTTGAAGTGAGTGGGAAAATGTTTCACGATGAAAGAACAATTGATAATTGTTTTGGCAGTGTTTTCGTCACACACAAAACTACTGGGCCACGAAAGAACACATTGAAGAGGCCCTTGACGTCAAAATAACAAAAGAGGACTGTATATCAATATATGACTGACACAACACCTCAAAGTCAACGCGTTAATAACAAAAACAATTTCCATCGTGTAGGCTCTTAGATTAAAACCAGAAAATAATATTTATGGACTTTTACCATAGAGATATACAGATATAGAGAGCTTATTGGACTCGTCAGAGAAATACGTCATTGTGTCAAGAATATAGCTGAACGATGTTTCTCTGCTATTGGAGGGAAGAGAAATAGGGCATTGTGTTATGTTATATCCCTATGATTCTATCTTTATGATTAGCTTACGATGACGTAGTATCAATTAATTTGTTTATAGTGGACACACAGAAAAAATAGAACGCTGTTTCTCTACTATTGAAGGGAATCAGCTCTCTATATCTTTATATCTCTATGACTATTACCCATCTTTATTTTGAACACAAATGCTTTAAAAAATATGACAGTGTTTTGCATGCCTTATTTTTTCTATTGATTGTTTTTGTTTTATATATTTTATACTGTTATGCCAAATAAGGAGCCAAGAAAAGAAAAAAGAAATCATTATTAAGAGACACATCGATTGCGTCAATGTCATTTTATTTTGACTAAATAAACCGTTGATTTGTAGCATTCACTTGTGAGTAAATGTTTAATAAAATTAAAATACTGTTTTATTATGAATGTCCATAGCTTCTTTTCATTTGAGACATTCATATTTGTTTGAAATATATAGTAATTTAAGAAGATCTTCTCACACAAGGACTTTTTAATTTAAAACGTTATGGGTGAGATGAAAAAAGGTGGAATACAAAAGAATAGTTACGAAGTAAAGCCTTACTTGTCACATAAGGATTGAGGTGTAAACACTAATTCAGATATATGAATATCATTCTAAAAAGGTCTTTTTCATGAAATAACACTAAACGTTTATAAATCCTCAACTTTATCATCCTTAATGATAAAAGGGTCCTCAACCTGACGATAGGATGTAAAAAAATAGTTTCCAACTGATAAAATACGATTTTTGTGCTAAGGTATACAAAACCCTTTTTTAAAAATTAGGTTGTACATAGGTTATTAGTATACTTTATCCAAAATACTGAAATAGCGGAGCCTTAACATAACAAACGACAACACACTTACAAAAAATCATTAAAAAGGCATATCATAACACAATATGGGAGGGCTTAACTTTGTAATAATATTGGGAAATTATATTTGTGAACATTTTAATTCTATAAAACGATGAAACTCTTTTTATAAGAAAAGTTATATCCCTTTCATTGTGTCTAACATTGAGTTGCCGACTCACACTATTTAGGTGAGTATGCGGGATCTACTATCAATGTAGCATCTTTAACTATTATATGATGTAGGTATTTTATACTCATAAAATACTATTATGGGTGAGTAAGCGGGATCTACTATCAACGTAGCATCTTTAACTATTATATGATGTAGGTATTTTATTGCGCCTGTCTTTAGAAAGCAAAAGAAGATTTGACGAATTTAGAGCCATAATGCTCTCAGCGGCGGCAAGATATGGAGTCCTTTCCATAAGGAACCCGTTCGCTTCTGGACAACTCCTGGACCGTCGCTGCTATATGGGAAATTAAGTACTCCCCATCAAAATCAAAGCATCTATTCAAAATAATGAAAAAGTTATTGAAATTTTACAATGTTTATTATGTTTTATTGTGTGCATTCAGTTTTTATTTGATGTTCGAAATGTAATTTTAAAATCTTTTATGAAGTTCTAATTTTAGATTACAATGTCTATATATGTATTTTTATACGCTATTACTTGATGTTCATAAAGATTTGAAGAAGAAAAGAAGTATTAGGGGTAATAAATGGGTGTAGTTCATTGAGTATACATAACAAAATATGCCTTCAAAAATCAATTCATGTAATAACAGCTCCTACAAACTCATTTATGACATCCTTGTAGAAATCAATACAAATTTGAAGATTGACTTATTTAAAGTCATACTTACATTCTTAGGCCTTTGATTCATAGATAGCTCATAAATATTAAAAGTAATGGGGTTTTCAAGGATGGACATTTTGTCAGAGGGCTTTCTTTTATTTTCTCCTCAATATTCAACAACGTGACTACGTGCTGGAAGGCGACTGTAATATAAATGAGGACTTTATATATTTAGTTGCTACATGACATTAGGGAGCTAAGGCCAAAACGATGATGTCTCTCTTTATTGGAGTGCTTAAAAAGTAAATTAGATTAATGGACAATCTAATTTAAAATAAAAAACTATTATAAAAGAACGAAACTAAAATACTATACATACGCAATAATTGAAATAATAAAACTAATAATGTGTTGAAGCTATTCATTAACATAATATAAAAATAATTTATAAAGCAGTGGTATATATTGTAATTAAAATGAAATAATAAAAAAGTATACCATAAGTTGACAACGTATGATTTTAATGATATATCTAAATAATTTAACATCAGGCATCATTATTTCGAATATGAATTCATTCACAATTATATTTTATTTTTTTTGCCTATATGGTTCGATAGAATTGCATCCGAAAGGATATAAATAAGCATTATAGCGTTATAATTAGTCTATCGAACCTAGGATCTTATCAATGAGGTAGACCAAAAATGACCATCCCCTCTCGGGATTCGAACCTGCGCCCCAACATTGAGAGTTGAACACGCCTTAACACGCACGGCTATCGAGCTCCCTCTTTTTTTTTTTTTTTGCCCATATGGTTCGATAGAATTGCATCCAACAGGATATAAATAAGCATTATAGCATTAAAATTAGTCTATCGAACCTAGGATTTTTTTTTGTACAGCGTACAACAAGTTTATTCATTTTAAAGAAACACACAACAAATCATTCAACAATCAATATATCAAAAAAAATCCTAAACAGATCTACTGACCTGAGGTCAACATTGTTGGTAAGGAAATATCAGCAGTAATAATCCTCCAAAAATGTCCTTGACAAATAAAAATGCATCAAAGAGAGAAATAATAGACAAAAAATGCCCTTATTGTAAGAGATTCTTTTTATGCACTTATTTTATATATCCCAATTCAAAGCCATCCCTTGTATTTTATCGATTGAGAGCAATTGGTTGATAAGATAAAATTAAAAATGTCCTATAGAGACACACTAATTGACATGCGATAGTGTTTTAGGAGGAAAAAAATGTATATATATATATATAATATACCTTGTTGTTGCTTTCACATTCAAATGGTTAAAAATAGATATTTCACATTTTATACCAGGTTTAATTCAAAAATAGTAATGTTTTTGTATAATATTCGATAATATCTAAAAAACTGTATAAAATATTAGATGTACATTTATTAATGTTATCTGTTGTTGTGTAATAATTACCTCCGCCGAAGGAGGTTTGTTTTCACTGGCGTTTGTTGGTTTGTTGGTTTGTTGGTTTGTTGGTTTGTCAGCAGGATAACTCAAAAAGTACTGAACGGTTTGGATGAAATTTTGTGGAGTTGGTGGAAGTGCCAAAAGGAAGAAGTGATTAAATTTTGGAACTCTCTGAGTGCAGAATTAAGGCGCCAAATGAGCTAAATACTACTAAATTTGCCAAGTTAGGCCTACTCTGCCAATAGATGTCGCTTTGCTGTGAAATTGGGTGCCGGGAGCGTCTTCCTCTCGGAATTTCCGTCTAGGGGAACCCTCCCCGTCTCTCTACGCCTCCCCAGTCGTGAAAAATCCGCCTCGGAAGGCTCATGACGGCGGAGGTTTGCACTCTCTGAGTGTATATATGTCTAGTTAGCATTGTTTTTAGGATAATAAAATAAATAGTTTTATATAAAATATCTAATTATAGATATAACATCTTCCAATTTTAGTTATTTTGCTATGTATATGTATTTGTATGAAGGTATATCATTAAAAATAACAATAATCTCCGAAATGGACATTCCCAAACAAAGCAAAGTTACATTATTCATCAATATTCTACAAATTATTTTATATTGTCTTATTTTTCCTTATACAAATGAAAAAATCTTAAGACAAACTTTGTAAATAAAATATTAGATTCAATAATTATGTCATAACCAAATACTGAAAAGAAAGGTTTTATATGAGGCCTTATTAGTGCTAAAAAACATAGATATATTTTCGATTTAAAGACAGCCTGAGGAATTATAATAACAATTATTATTTTTGAGTTAGATGCATACAAACACCAACTAATAAAAATGATATCAATTATCTGTCATGAACCGTTGTACATATTCTAAGACTATCAGTTTCTATCTTTACGGACATATTATATAAAATATTAAAAATCCATAGCTAAACAAGTGGATATAATTACATTTTTGTGACACTTGACAAATAACTGCTCTGAAGTCTATAAAGTTGGACTTTGAAAAAAGTTTTTCCTTTCATTTATCTTGACTCATTGGATCAATATAATATAAACATATTTGGGTATTTTATAGACTTTCTAACAAATAGCTTTTTTAACAAACACCAATAACTAATTAAAAATAAAACTCTAATTTATAAATATAGTTTTATGTAAACCACTCACTTTTTGCATCAAAATATATTCATAATGTTAAAAAAAGATTTGTAGTGAAACTAATATGTTTGCTAAAAGAAATAAAGCTTTTTAATATCTTTTATTGGCAAATTCATTGCAAAAGTTTTTATTAAGATAAGAGATAATGCAAAAGCCTTAATGGTTCTTCTTCCTATACGTGAAAATTATTGTATGTATATATGTATAGACATTTTCGTTCTAAATAAATGAATTAATAAAAATAAAGATAGTTTTAGATAACAAACGTACATTTTTTATTTTCTACACATAGTTTATTTAATACAGTATATTATTTACTAAAAATTAATAAACAATTGTTCAAATAGTTACATCAAACATAAGTTTAGAAAATATTGTAAAAGAAATTAAAAAAAGATTTTAAACCTTATTTTAGCTTGTCATTTGGTATTAAACCATTTTCCCATGAAAATGAACTCGGAAAAATAATCTACGGCAAAAACTTAACAACATATAAAATACTTAAACTCGTAAAAAACTTATTAAAAGCAATGCTAAATAAGTAATAAATTATTTATTAAATTTGAAGCTCTGTCCTGATGGTATAGATGATTTGTTATTTTGTACTTTTATAAATTGCAAAATTCACTTCATCAATTTGATATTGGTTTATATTTTCCCGCTACTTGTCGTGATATATATATAATAATTATATATAATGTTAATTATTAAAGAAACTGTGAAAACAAAATTTGAGTTTAAAACTGAATGAAGTATACAACAAATTAAGTAATAGATATAGTAAATTGTGAATAGGGTATTTTAATGCAAATAATATATAAAAATATATAAATAACATCAAATCAAACATACCAAAATCAAACAAATTCAGCAACCTGGTAGAATTTTATATGAAATATACACAGAAGTAAGAAAACTGATGATGAAACTTTATATAGATAAATGTTTAGAACCCTAAATTACAAAATTAAACCTTAAGTTTATCTCTACAACTACACTTTACATTTGATAGCTCGAATTAAACATACAAAAATTTAAAAAATGAATTTAGTTTGTAAGCAAATACATCATTAAACCTTTGGGACCAAAATTTCATGAAATATGCACAGGAGCATGAAAAAGAACATAGAAACTGTGATAAGTATTCACATATATAATGCTACGACTTTTAAACAAGGGAAATTACTCTAAGATTTTGAACACATACATTTTCTTCTATTTCTTCGACCATAATAATAATACATGAATTGAGTGTATATATATATAAATGTCTGAAAAATACAATATAAAGTATTTTAGTCTATAATAAAAAGATATATTCGAGAAAGTAAAAATCAAATAAAAGAAGCTCTGAATAAAGTACTTATATAAAGAATGTTTTTCAACTAAAAAACCCTAAAACTTATAGAATCCAAAAACAGAAACACTGATTAGCTAACAGGGTAATATTTTGAATAACATATATATATATATTCTTTCCAAAGAACAAAAGACTCTCAACATAATAAGTATATACATTTAATAAAGAAGCCATGAGATAAGAGAAAAATAATGACGTTATCAATGTTTAAAATATCCTGAAAAATATACAAAAGTCAGACAAAGAAGGGGGAAAAGAGAAAACAGAAGAGTCATGCAGAAGGGACTTCGTCATGGACTTACTTTCTAAAAGAGATTTCTTTTTAGCTTTCAAACTTTAAAAAAAGTAGAGGAAATTGTGATCACACTTGTTCTAAACAACAAAACACTCCTGTCAGTGATTGGGTGGCTCATTTATATATGATTTACACACTATATAATAGTACGAAGGACTCTCTCTTTCCCTCAATTGTTTGGGTAGTGCTTCCATGAGACTTGTCAGGCAACTGAATAGAGCCCACTTCAAATAATGGTGGTGGTGCACTTTCTTCGTCCATTTCCTTCCTTCCCCCTCCCTCT
>CP045893.1:26402419-26419547 GCA_013387185.1 Caligus rogercresseyi | reverse complement strand
TTCTAATTTTATTCGGAATGTGGGCAGCCTTCAACAATCACGAACCTTTTTGTTTTCATATTTTTATATCTCTAGGATCAGTCATCAAAATTGGTTTTTCTTAAAACATTACCCAGGAATAAGAGCATAATGATCTTTCCGGAGTAACAAACAAACATTGAAAGCATCCTACATACTGCCATTGGAGAAACTTATGTCTACAGGCAATCCTATCGTACATCGCACAATTCAAGAGAGAATGGGCTACTGCCAATATTCTTCATTTACTCTGTGAAACGGATTGACTCGGAACGATCATTTGCTGCTCTTTATTCTGGTGTAAAGTATTTACGAGAA
The DNA here is from genome assembly GCA_013387185.1 of Caligus rogercresseyi. Lineage (NCBI taxonomy): Eukaryota > Metazoa > Arthropoda > Copepoda > Siphonostomatoida > Caligidae > Caligus > Caligus rogercresseyi. Next base: position 26,419,211 of record CP045893.1, on the reverse strand, counting down.
AACCCATTTTGATGACAGATTCTAGAGATATAAAAACAAAAGGTTGTCGTGATTAATGAAGGGCTCCCACATTACAATAAAATTAGTAATGCAATAATATTTTTTATTTTTATATAAATGTCGGTCACAAACCTCAATCAACAAGAATTATTCATGTATGTTCCTTGCGTAATATTTAATGTTAGATTATTGTTGCAATAAATAATAAAAATATAACAAAGTCAATATAATTTTAGATTTAGGTTAGATCTAACTCACATATTGTCGTATAACAATTGACTTAAGTTATAAGTTTAGCAATATATAAATAGCTCTTTAAAAAATATTTGTAATTTCGCACTAAGGTAATGTTAATAGTATGAAATACAAGGCTAAACTTATTATTCAATAAGTTAATTATTTGACGCCGATCTTATCAAACGTTTAGTGTTCTGCTATATTATTTTTTATTAGGGTTAAATTCGATAATAAGGTTAGACTTATTCATTTCTAAAGCATCAGTGAAAATAAACTGAGTAAATATTCTTCAGGTTAGTTGATTAATAACATAACGAGTTCACGATCAATAAAGCAAGATGAATGTAAACATATTGAAACATAAGTAGATTTCGGACTGATGATACAAGTGTACCCCTGGACAGCGATAGAGCCATTTTCACAGAACAAATTTTACACGCTTAAAACGCACGCCTTATATACACATGCATAAACATGAGGGGGGGAGAGAGAGTCAAGAGTGACGTCACCATCAACAATCGTCAATAATAGAGCCTTCACTGATCATAGTTGGGAATCTATTTTTTTTGGGTGTCATGAAAGCATTCTGGCCTAGACTACAACTTGCTGGAGATCCCTCGATCCCTTCCTTCCTCCATCCCTCCTTCTATGTTCCCGGGGCGAATGGGACGGCCTTGACTCCGGGATAAATGCCTTGGACACCAAGAAACGAGTCTCCTCCCTCCCAGTAAGAGACACAATGCCCTCACCTCGACTTCGTGAAGGAGTCCTACCCCTCGTCGGTCTTCGTCAAAGGAGTTCCTTCCCTCATCTTCGTTAGAGAGCTCCCAGTCCCTCGTCTTCGTGATAGGGCTCCCCTTCCCTCGTCTTCGACCAAGGACGTCCTTCCTTCGTTTTCGTTAGAGGGCCCCCGTCCCTCCTCTTCGTGAATGGAGTCCTGCCCCTCGTCTTCATGAATGGAGCCTACCCCTCATTTTTGGGATTGGTGTTCCGTCTTCCATAACCTCCTCCATATTGAAGACTTTTTCCTCTTTTTGGAATTTACTATTGACGCCTCAGTCCTGTATTTCTATGAAATAAGTCTCATGATGTCCTGATGGCAGTCCAAAAGATATGAAGACCATAAAATCCTGTTTTGGCTTCCTCAAGTAAAACATAGGTTAAATTGTGTTGTGCCTAAGGGGATTGACTAAGATTGTTCACTCAATTATCCTTTGGATCATAGACTCAAACTCAATTCGAACTTTTAGATTCTACATCAAAACAAATTAATATATGTTAAAATATATATAAAAACTTAACCCATAAGTCTGTCAGCTGTTTCTTGCAGCCTCTTCTTAGACATATCTTCAAACACGAATAGCCTTGCCAACGTTCATAATATAATATGCACTATCACAAACAAAATATCACTGACTCATATTACAGTATGAGAAAATGCCCTGTTTTTTAACGTTTTTGTGAATCACTTGATAACTATTTGATATTTATTAATCTTTTTTTAGTAAGTGTAGCATTAATAATCTAATACTTTAATAGATAAAACATAAATACTTGTATTTCATGTATAATACCAGAGAGGATGTTTTCTTTCCTCCATGGGCTTATCTCCTATATATCTGTATATTTTGTTTATTCTCCACCAACAACATCGATTTCTATGACAAAGTCTTGAATCCTATATGCAACAAAAACGTTAATAAATATTGCATTGTTGTATGTATTTCTTAGTTGTTTTTTCCACGAAATATTGGTCATAATTTATTTATATATGTACTATTTCATGAAACAGATTGTGGAATAGTCATCAATAGGGATCGAAAAAAATATCTTTTAAATATTTTCCTGTTTTTTAAGTTGTTTTAAATATTTTCCTGTTTTTATGTTGTTTTAAATATTTTCCTTTTTTTATTACTGTTTTAAATATTTAGCGATATTTATCTAACTTTTAAACTAGTAAAGAATTTTGGTATAAAAAAATTGAAAATTTATTTAAAAGTTTAATTTATAAACATGATATGCTAATTGTGCACGTATTTTGTCTGGAATACCAATTTTACATGGGTATACAAATATTTTATCAACTTTTGTCTCCAGTATCACGCGGGAGGAAAACCTGACCATATACAGTATTCATCCATTTTTGTGGAGACTGTACCCTCTCGTTAGCTCTGCGAGCAAAAGTCAGACAGTTATTATCTAAATATATTCTAATGGTGCCAGGAGTTTTGTATTGCGTTGTATTTCTTATTTCATATTTGGATTTGTAACCTTTGCAAATATTTTGACTCACAGCAGAAAATCTTGCTTAATTTTTGGTGAACCCCTGCTTTTATCGGTAAGATTTTCGTTTTGTATGACAAGATTTTGTTTTCAGCTCATAATGCCTGTAGACAGTTAAAAGGTCAGTAAACTGTGTAGTATATTCCGGTAACGCAGATTAAATATTTAGTCGTTGTCAGTAAATATTTTGTCATTTTTAATAAATAAATATTTGAATATTTCGGTGTTTTCTTTTAAATATTTTTCTGATCCCTAGTCATCAATCAGATTTATCTACTTCAATGTGTAATATACTCCCCCAACAATGGGATATATGTATTTAGTTACATCACATATTAAACTATAGGCTACTCTATGCGCCATATCAATACATATATTATGCATTATTGTCATATTTGATCAATAAAAAAAGAGACACATCGTAAGTGCCCTATCAACATTTTCCATCCCATAACTTTTAAAATGGCCATCAACAGCAGCTTAATGAGAGACTCCATTTTTGATGGGTTATTTTAAAGTAAACTTTGAAATTAGTAACATAATTGCAAGGATTTGACTTTCTTCTGCCACATTTCCATGTTTCGTATGAAAATATACCGATCCCCAAGAAGTATACGATCCCTTTGGATCTTGGTATTATCTATTTATTACCATGTCGAATTAGAACTGAGAAATAACTCAGCAAAAGCAAAACTTCAAATCATAAATACTCCAAAATGATTTTAGAGGCTGAGATCTTGAACTCCCACCCAAGGTATTTATGAGTTTAAATAAACAGTAATGGCAGACAAATAGTTTCTAATGTACTTAGTCAGTAAATCACTTCGCGAGGGTGTGTCGCAACAGAAAAATGTCCCACATGATATCGGCATTCCATACCACGATGGGGACAGAGAAGCGGGCATTTGCTCGAATGGAGGTTGACGGAAAGATGGTCAAAGTACTCTTGGACATGGGTTCAAACGTCAACAGCATTCCGTCTTACCTGGTCAATAAACACCGACGCCTTTCTCCCTGAAAAAGGAATGCGGCAACTGCGGGGAGCATCGCGCCGGGTCCAGGTACCAATGCCCAGCGCGAGACAAGACATGTTCCAATTGTGGAAAGTTAAATCACTTCGCGAGGGTGTGTCGCAACAGAAAAATGTCCCACATGATATTGGCATTCCATACCACGATGGGGAAGAGAAGCGGACATTTGCTCGAATGGAGGTTGACGGAAAGATGGTCAAAGTACTCTTGGACATGGGCTCAAACGTCAACAGCATTCCGTCTTACCTGGTCAATAAACACCGACGCCTTTCTCCCACTGGCTCATTATTCGTTTTTGGGGGAGGAGAAATCAAGACAATGGGCTCTGTCCGGCTACCAGTTGTTTTCGCATGGATCTCAGTGGAAATTGTACAACTTTATCGTCACTGAGGTCGACCAACCTATCCTAGACTTCGACGACTGCTTGGGATTTGGGCATGTCACACTAAACGCTCAACCCAATGTCCTTCTCGTTTCATCCCCATCGCCTACCATGGAGATGCTCAAAGGGAGGTATGAGGAAATATTCTCTGACACTTCCGGATCAATATAAGACGAGCAGGCGAAGGTCCACATCAAGAAGGGTCACGCCCTAAATTTATGCGTAGTCGCCTTGTCCCTCTCGCACTAAGAGACGCCGTCAAAGCGGAACTTCAGGCCATGATCAAGAGAGGCACCGTGGAACGAGTGGAAACCGCAGAATGGGCATCCCCCATTGTAACTGTGTTGAAGCCTGACAACCATGTTCGTATATGTGCTTACTATACTCAAACAATATCCCCGGTCGTTGACAAGCAACTGTAGCCGCTTCCTTACCCAGATTAATTGTTTACGGGACTCGCAGGAGCACAGTTCTTCTCGAAGTTAGACTTCCGGAAATGCTACGAGCAATACGAACTGGACGACGAATCAAAAAAGCTTCTTACAATCAACACACCCATTGGCCTGCTACGGTACAACGTCCTGCCCTACGGATTATCATCTGCCCCAGCCATTGTCCAAGCCGCACAGGAAAAACTGTTCCATGGGATCCCGAACGTCAAAGTCTACATAGACGACCTTCTGATCTACTCAGAAACGAAGGATGAGCATCTTCAAATCCTGGAACGGGTCTTTAAGCGTGTCCGAGACGCTAACGCACGCTTGCAGGAAAGTAAATGTGTATTTTTAGCTGATTGCCTCACTTACCTCGGATACAAAATTGCAAGCAGGGCAAATTCCCGATTCGGAACTAACGAGACCAATTGTTGATTTCCCCCAGCCAACAGACGCATCGGAAGTTCGATCCTTCCTGGGGCTGGTGCAATTTTATGGTGGCATCATTCGGAACCTCTCTACTCTTGCTGCACCCTTACACCGCTTATTAAAAAAAGACGTTGAATTTATATGGTCGAACGAAACGGAGTCGAGCTTCGTGGCCATTAAGCATGCCCTCACCGAAGCGCCATGCCTTGCTCACTACAACCCATCGCTGCCCCTCTTCCTAACTACGGATGCCTCACCTGTGGGCCTAGGGGCAGCACACTCCCAAATGGGGAGTGATGGAGAACGCCCTATTGCTTTCACCTCAAGAAAACTTTCTCCCGCGGAAACAAATTACTCCCAGATCGACAGGGAAGCAACCGCCATAATATATGGAGTAAACAAATTTGAGAGGCATCTATTGGGGTGTCATTTCGAAATAAAGATGGACCATAAGCCCTTGGAATACATTTTGTTAAGAAACAAGGCTCTTCCACCTGTTATATCCGCTCGCCTGTCCAGATACGCTGTCCGTCTCTCTACGTTTGACTACACCATGCGCCACATCCGTGGCCTAGACAACACCACGGCTGACTCTCTTTATAAGGGGTCCCATCGATGCCCCTACTATTAATAGGGACGAAACCAACCAATTAATTTCCTGCTGCGTGGTTGATAAGACTCATACCAACCAACTCGTTGAGGCCGTGGGGAGCGACTCGGAACTCCAGACCGTTATTGAAGCTGCACGGAGCGGGGATTGGTCAGCAGTCTCCAAAAAGTCATTCAAGTCCAAACGCTACGAAATGTCCATCAACAACGACCTTCCCTTTTGGGGAACTAGACTAATCGTTCCAATACCTCTTCGGAAAAAGTTCTTGGACGAGCTGCATGTAGCTCACACGGGAATAGTGAAGATGAAGTCTGCGACAAGGAGACGGATCTGGTGGCCGAGCATAGATAGCGATATCGAAACTCTCGTTCATACATGTCGCCATTGTCAAGAGGTCGTTGCATCCCCACCAGCCAAGTTTGAACGGTTTGCAACCACTAAGCAATGGGACAGAGTCCACCTCGACTACGCCAAAGTTCGAGGTCAGGAAGTACTTATTCTAATAGACGCAGGATCCAAGTGGATCGAAGCCTGTCCTGTTAGCTCCACGTCAACCGAAAAGACACTTCGTCAGCTCTTTTCGTGGTTTGCCCGTTTCGGATTCCCGCGTCACGTCCACACAGATAATGGTACCCAGTTTTCAAGTGAAGTGTTTAAAGATAAAATGAAGAACTGGGGTATCATATTGTCATTCTCGCCCCCTTATCAACCTCAGTCAAACGGCCTGGCCGAACGCACCGTTTGGATCCTCAAGGATCTCTGCGCAAAGAACCCAGGGACGTCCATCGAGAAACTATTCTTCGCCTACAGGGCTTTTCTTTGGAGGGAGGAAAATCTCCATCAGAGCTCCTATTTGGGTGGAACGCACGTACAAGGCTCGACGGCATGCTACCCAAGCAGTCCCCGGACTTCAAATCATCGACCCAAACGAAGTTAAGACACGAATCCAAGGTATGGGCACGTTCCTTCTCCTCCCGTGGTCCAAAGTGGATCAGAGGAACCATCACGGAATTATGGGCTCATCAGTCCATAAGGTTTCTGTCGAGGGTGGCTTTATAAAAAGGCATATCAACCAACTGCGTCAAGACTATTCTTGAAATAATTGACTAATTAATTAGGGGGGTAATATTATGCATTGACATCATGACGGCATGTAGGGCCCAGTCCTCTGCATGACGGTATTCTATTTCTCTATTATTGTTATATTATAATAAGGCTGTGGAATATATAAGTAGTCTTCCACGTACACTAGTTGCGTTCGCATCTCACTCACTCCTCCTCATCCATAACCCACAACGGCGACGAGTCTGGATTATATTCATCTTATGTTCTTATAGGTAGCAAGACATATCAATGAGTATGTTCTTATCTTAACAATAGAAGTCTAATTTACAATTACAAAATCTTATCGATATGTTCGGAACTATGTCCGGATGAAATGATAGAATATGATTTTCGGATAGACTTGCGGATTATAGCGGAAGAAATTAAATCTATTGGTTTATTCTAATTTACAAATGTTGTTCTCAAACTTTTAAACACAAGGTTTGCTACTTCAAACAAAGAAATTGAAGCGCCTGACCAATATGTCAATGAATTTTCAGAAAATGATTTCTCTTTAGATAATAAATTAAGAGGTGAATAAGTCATATCATAGTCAATTGTAAAAAAGGTTGAACATTATTTACAAGGTTTACGACGATTGAATTCTTTTTGTATACAATACCCTCCTAAATGAATAAGAGAGGTTTTTTCAAGGAAACTTATAATACTTATTTCTATAGAAATATCCTCCAAGATAATTTCTTCTGATTCTTTCGGACGCTGGGATGATGCATCTCCAAGATCGGTTAGAAACATAGAATCATACGTGTGATAGCTATGTGAATCTCTTCCTGAAATGTACATAACAACCAATTTCAAGCACCTTTTAAACTCCTTTGCGTTAGGAGTAGGATTTTTTTGCACGAATAGATGAAAAAAATCTCAACATAATTTTGTGTGAAGCGGCAGCACAACAGGAAACTGAACATGTGGAATTGAGGAATTTATTTTGTAATATTATCAATGATGTTGTGCATTTCCAGTCGATACGAGTATCCTCAGCTGTTTGTCGGACTTAAGAGATGTGAAGCAAGATTGACTTTCATTTTTTTTGATTAATCGACTTCGGAGACAATTGCGGATGAAGTTTATAGGACAGGATATCTTGGTACGAAAGCAGAGCCTTGAAGGGTTAAAAATTCACAAAATCACAGGAATAATTATGTTCTTCAGCAATTTCGATGGAATTCTAATGATATGATTACGTAAGCTTTTCATTAAGTGTGGGATATCAGCCATCACATAAATTGATTTGCTTGAAGAGAGGGGACTTGGAAAAGCGTTAATAATTTGAACTTTTGTTAACACTATTCTAAGCTACTTCTAAATGGATTGACTACATGGACCCATATTGCTTTCAGACCAATTTTGTATGAGAAGCAAACAATTTGTTTTATCAACATTGTCGTCGTCAACACCCCGCCGTTTCATAATGTATAAACTTAGGTTCCGAAATATTTTTCGCGTGACGTCACGCCTGCCAGAAAACATAAACAAATCACTTTTACTATATATAACATCCCTACTCAAAATATCATTAGTGCATCTTACTCTTACAAAAAAATGGCTTCAATTAAGATTTTTTAGAGGCTATGAGGAAATGTGAACAAAAAAAATTAAATAATTTTATAGTAAATGGAAGGGTTGATAGGAACGACAACCTTGTAAAAAGAGTTTCAAAATCAATGTCAATGGTGCCGTCGGTTCCATTGGAAGCTATTAATATATATTATAAATTCGTATATTTCTCCAAATAAAGTATGAAAAAATCGCCTTCTAGAGCAAAAACTAGTCATAGAAAAAGTTTAAGAGAGAGGCAAAAATAAAAAAGTGGATTAATGAAATGCTTCAATAAATTATATATTTTTATATAAATTGTATTTCGTTGTTTTTATGTGTTTAATCATATAATGATTGAACAGTTTGCTTTTTCATGAAATATTTGGATAATTTCAGCAACTTTAAATCATCAAAAATTTATGAGTAGTCATAAAATTTAATATTTTTCCATTTTCTAATAGAATTGTGATAATTAATTTTTCTATGATCTAATTAAATGCTAAATTCGATTATATTTGACATATAAAATAGACCCTCTTTTGGCATATGTGACGTCATGCTCATGAGGAAGGTTGTGTGGCGGTGAATTATGTTTACTTTACTTTCATTGGTTAAAATGGCTCTACCTTACTTTTAACTTTCCATGTACTGAATTCCATATGAAGTATATCTTTATATCAAACTTATAAAATTAATGAATAAGATTAAATATTCATTATATTTACATATAACTACTTATACTGAATTACTGTGTATATTACATATTTATTTTAAATTTTAAATAATTTTATGATTAAATGTGCACAATATATTCGATATATCTTCAAATGTTATATTAAGTTAAAAGGAATATATATATATATATATATATATTGGGGTATTATAGAAACTTAATATTGAGATATCAAACTTTCACCCCCCGCAAAATTGCGTCATAAGAAACTAAATGATCGTAAGAATGGATTTTGGTTTGACCCCCCCAAATTGCGTTCAAAGGTTTCGTTATCAAGCAAAACTTTTTTGTTATCGCTTATTTTGAAAAAAATTAGTTTTACAAATTGAGATGTGATAAAAATTACGGAGTTTTTTTTAAATTTTCGTCAAATAATATTTAGTGCCAATACATGAACATAAGTGCTAATGCACCAACCATTTTTAAATATAATCTCCTACTACTGTTATTTTATAGTTTTAAGAAGGAAAAAGATTAGTAAATTTGGCACTTTAAAATTAAATTGTATATCCTTTTTTTTTTTTCTTTTTTTTGGTACCTCCGTACAACAATTTATTTTCCATCAAATTGGTTACATTTTAAAATTTATTTCTTTGTATTTAATGTAGGGAGGGTATTTTACTCCATCGTTGATAACACTATGCTAGGACAACAAAGCCAAGGACGTAAAGGCTCTCAAAACAATCACGAAACCTTTAGCAGAGTAGGTCCAAAGCGGGTAGGAGGCACAACAGCTGCTGCTGTAAAAACGTTCACAGAAGATTGTTCGGTAATCCTGCACATCGGTCCCCAGTGACTTTTTTGAGGGTTTCGTGAGGGGAAAACACAAAAAACCAACTGAATGAAAAAATAGCCAGTAAAGTAGCTAAAACAGGTTGATGACGTCACAATAAACTAGGAGTAAAACGTCATAATAAAATTAATTTATTATTATGATGAAAGGGAATATAGAGTAATTATGGTAGAAGAGGAGCAAAGTAAGGATTATAAAGGGAGAACATAATGAAAAAAAATAATGTGCACTTTCCGGAGAGGAAGAAACTTCTGCTGAAGAACAATTTATGAACAAGTATTGATCAATTATATTAATAAGTCACAAGGTTGCGTTACCTACTATTGTGATTTGTTACGAGAGAAAAAACATTTTCCCTTTTTATTTGAATGCAATTCATTACCTCCGCCGAAGTTTCACTGGGTTTGGTTTTGTTGGTTTGTTTTTGTTTGTCAGCAGGATAACTCAAAAACCGAACGGATTCGAATGAAACTTTGTGAGTTGTTAGAAGTGCCAAAAGGAACAAGTGATTAAATTTGGCATCTATGAGTGCAGAATTAAGGTGCAAAATGAGCTAAATACTAATAAATAATTCAAGTTAGCCTACTCTGCCAATAATGTCGCTGTGCTGTAAAATAGGGTGCCGAGCGTCTTCCTCTCGGAATTTCCGTCGAGGGGAACCCTCCCCCGTCCCTCTACACCGCCCCAGTCGTGAAAAATCCGCTCGTAAGGCTCATAAGGACCCCGTGACGGCGGAGGTTTGCACTCTCTGAGTGTATTATGCCTCTAGTTACAATTATTTTTCAAATAATCTGAAAAATGAAGATAACTACTTTAGGTGATTCATTGAGGTTGCAATAAATATATTGTGATTTGTTATGAAGAAAAAAACAGTTTTGCCGTTTTATTTACATATAATTATTATCAATCAATTTGGGGAAGTGCTCCGTCATTATCCCAAAAGAATCCCCTAGACAAGGATGCAGAGAAGAAGTATGGGAGTTACAAAGACATTTGAGAGATGGAGATTATATTGTGGAAATTATCGCTAATCCGAGACTGATACCTCAAATAATGCCTTTTAACGGAGTCTTAATCAAACTGAAGTTTAAGGGAGCTCAATTACAATGTCAGAATTGTTTTCAGTGGGGTCATACGAAGATCAATTGTAAAATCAACGAATTAGAGTACAAGATTACGAAAAAGGTCTTAAAGCTATTTTGATGGAACGGCGGGACTCTATCGATAATGAATCAAACACTGTTGTTGGAATTGAGGAGGATACTCCTCTCGTGAATGACCACGAGGAGATAACGGAAGTGTGCCCAGTGGAACAGTTGCCTCAACAAAAAGACTTAACTACCACAGTTAGTTGTAATGAAGAGGAAGAAACCTCTTCAACTAGTGTGTTGAAGATCGCAACAATTTCTTCAAATAGCAGTATTCATAGTGAAGATGCGGTTGAGGAGCCTGAAATTAGGGCCACTAATACAAATATCACTCCCGCTCTCCCTGATATAGATTTGAGGGATGAAGGCTGTGGGCAAACCCCTGAAGTTATTCAAGAAGTCCGGAGGAAAACACGGTAGATTGCACAAGATCAGACCTTTCAATGACCAATAATGGAAGAGGAGTACAAAGAAGATTGTCCAAAAGCCACATTGACCCCAATCAAATTTTGGAGTTTAGAACTCGTTCGGGTTCGACAGGAAAAAGAAGGCAGCCCGACGGTGATAGGTCTCCGGATGAAGGCAATAAGCATCATAGATGTGCTAATGATCTTTAAGTGACTCTTCTACTCTCCCTTCTTAATTAAAAAAGATAAGTTTCAAAGAAAGATATAAGAGTTACAATGCTTTGGACCAAATGAAAATAACAGACTTTTATCATGAACCAGTTAGCCATTCAATGAAACTAAATATGGGAATAAGTAAAATCTTGTCTCTAAACACTAGAGGAGGAAAAGAACGCCATTCCAGGCATGCACTTATGAAACACTTATTGTCATTGAGCCCAGATATTTTGTGTCTGCAAGACATAAGATCGAGTGTGTCTGGTTCATGCAACTTAAATTGTCCTTTATGTCTCCCAAGAAAATACTATTCCTATTTTACAGGTAATAATATTAATAGAGGTGTGCTGACACTTATTTCTAAAAAGGTAGAACGGGTAAAGTTCGTCAAAGGGTATTCAGGTAAAAGTGACTGGAATAAAATCCTTCTTACTAACAATGGCTTCACTTTTTCTATTATTAATGCATATGGTCCTAATGAAGCATCTTCTTCCTTTTTTCATGCTATTATAAATTTGCAAAAGACTGATTCTAATCCTTTTATACTAATTGGCGATTTAAATGTTGACTTCGATAAGCCTCCATCTCGATATCCTAATTCAAAAATCCTGAGTGAGTTATGTGATAGATTCAATCTTGTGGATATTGTAAAGAAACTTTCACCCGACGATAGCATATCATGGAGAAAGGCAGATCAGACATCTCGAATTGATTTAGCTCTTGTTTCTTGGTCTATTCAAAGGGCAATAGTAAATGCTTTTTATCGTCCCGAGACATCGTCCGATCATAAAATAATCACAATTTGTATCCGCTCAACTGTAAATCGTCGCCGATATTCTATGCCAAAATGGATTCTTGGAGAAAAAAGTTTGTGCAAAGGCTGAGGAATAATCTAAGCCAATTTCATTTAACTGATTTATCTGCAAGAAGTGTCTATTTGTCATATATTAAGGTTATTCGATCCACAGTCGCGAAATATCTTAAGGAGAAAAATAAGGAAAGATTAGAGTTTCAAGAGTCGATAGAAAATATGCTAAGTAACAATTCTCTTTTTGTCCGTTCAATAACGGCAGACATAGCGAACACTTTCAAAGTCGCAGAGGTTGTGCAGATGGAAAGGGAAGAAAAGGTTGAGGCAGAAAATAATAGTAATTTAAGACGCAAATTCCTTCATAATAAGGGGAAATATCCTGCTAGTGGCATCAAGAGGATAGAGGATAACGGCGAGGTACTGACAAAAACGGATGACATTTTACAATATTTTTATGATAAGTTTCAAATGGTGGTCAATACTAATAGGGGCTACTTCCCCAGAAGACTCCCCAGTACACCAAGGTATAAAATATTTACTGAGGATAATATCAGAGAGTACATCACCAAAAAACTCAAAACTGACAAGGCGGCTGGTCCAGATGGATTGACAGCTGGTATAGTTAAGTCTTGTGTGAATGAATTGTCTCCTTACCTTGCTAGGGTGGGTTCTTCAATGGAAATAAATGGAACACTACCTAAAGCTTTAACGGAAGGTAGAATTTCTCTCATACCTAAAAAAGGCGATGGTACGCATTTTAATCATTGGCGTCCTATAACAATCCTTAACATATCATACAGGATACTGTCGGGAATCCTGGCTAGTAAAATGGAACCTTTTCTTAGTCAACGGATCGGAGTCACGCAGAAAGGTTTTTTGAAGAATCGGAAGATTTCGGATATCTCGAGAAACATTCAGACTGCCATTGACTCCACTAGTAAAAGAAATAAGTACGGGGCTATTGTCGGAATTGATTTCTCGAAGGCCTTTGATTCTATTCATCATGTTCACGTGTTGAAGGCTGCTAAAAAATTATTACCTCGAAGTTTTTTTAATCCAGTCAGAGCTCTTTTGTGGAATGGTTCGTCTACAATTTCGTTAAATGGAACGGAGAGTAAACGGATTGTTTTAAAAAGAAGCTGCAGACAAGGATGTCCCTCAGCGCCTCTGTTATTTATCATGGCTATCGAGGATCTTTTACTTCAGTTAAATAAAAAATATAAAGGATTTGGGATCAAGTTTTATGATGAACTTCATCTAGTTGATGCTTATGCAGATGACGTGACAATGTTTGTTGAGGCAAATTCCGAATCTCAGCTGTGTAAGAGGGTCAGTGTCATTTTGAACTTCTTCCGTAAATATGGAAAGAGATCCGGACTTCAAATTAATGAAAATAAAACATTTGTTTTGCCTATTGGGTGTTGGAAGCCGGAAGAAGGAAAAAGGGTAGGGAACTGTATTTGCAAAAGTAAAGTGGAAATTCTTGGCATTGTCTGGGAGAGACAAGGAATGCATGAAAGTAATTGGCGGAAAATCAATGCCACTATCTACAAAAATATCAGTGTCTGGCGAAATTGGAACTTACAGAAGAGGATTGACGCTTACAACTCACAAGTTGTACCTTTAGTACTATATAAGGCAGTTGCTTCTTCTGTATTTGCTGAAAAAGCCGTCACTGAGGAAGAAAAGTGGCTCAATAAACTCTTCCACAGATCCTATTTAGAGACCATAAAAAGGCCCCGCAATCTTCTTGGGGGTGGGATCGCCCTTTTATATAAAATAATCCCCAAAATATATGTAAAGATTTTCATTGATCTGTCTTCCAAACCTCATCAGGAGTGGAGGAGACTCCCTGCTTCTAATCCTCTTTATAATAGACTTATGATGGGGACAGTCTTAACTAATGCCAAAACCTCTTGCTTGTCTCCAGAGTGGGGGCTGCACAAAGATTAATCTGGAATGCTCATCCAATCTTTAAAAACGACTCCGTGATGGATATCATTTTGCAAAATGAGAAAAAGCCTTTCTTTTTTCGCAACCTGTTCCCTCCGGCTTCTTTGGAAGAGAAGGCTCTTGGAGAAGATATTTTTTGTTTTCACGACCTTGGGAGAGATTCAGTTTTTAAAGATGGTAGATTTTATTTTCCCCTTAACAGATCCGCTAAGAATTTTATATCTCCGATGCCTTGGCATCTTAAAATGAATTTTACGATTTTAAAAAACGAAGTACAAGGAATTTTATTGGAATATATGAGAGAGCTTAATCTCTCCCAGAAATGGCGTTTTAGAATTTTAGACTCATTAAAAAATATAGTAGATGGTAGGAAATTTACTGCACAGCTTCAGATTTCTGGGAGGTGTATAAAATTCTTTCGACCGTGTAAAGACTGTGGTAAGGTATACAATGATATCGTACATGCTTTTACTGGTTGTCAGGCTATCTCCATCTTAAGAACTTTTATAAAAATCAACGTTCCTGGAATGGAAAATGGTCCAAGAAATATTATTCAAGCCATTCTTCTGTTTGGTTTGGCGGGCAGGAAAAAACAATCGTCGCTGGAGTCGAAGGCGATTGAATTCGCCATCCTAAATTCAAAAGCTCTGATTGCCAAAAGACTATCAACTTACACAGAATTAAAACCAAATGAAATTAGAGCTATTATACTGGCCGCAGCTGCCAGGTATACAGCTTTTAAATTGAAGATACCACAGGAAGACAATACCAATTGGACGCTCGCCATCAACCAAATCAAATATCTCCCAACAACAGCGCTGCAACATAAAAAGTTTTTAATACAAATAATCAATAACTTCAAAAGAATATCAAAAATTTACATGTTGATTAATTTTATTTGTTTATGTTACTTCTAAGTATAGTGTACTAGTACTTTGTATGTTATTGTTTGTTGAGAATTTAATTGTATTACCGTGTTTGTTTATTGCTGTGCATAGTTCTATGTGGATCACCATGTGGTTGATTTTCAGCAAGCAATAATTTTAAACTATAATGTTTATTTATGTATCTTTTACACAATTGCTTGTCTGGAATAAAAGAAAAAAAAAAAAAAAAAGATAACTACTTTTAGGTGATTCAGTGAGTTGCAATAATATTATTGTGATTTGTTATGAAGCAGAAAAACCAGGTTTGCCGTTTTATTTTACATATATTTATTTACAATGTCAAAAATAATTTTATTTTTTAGAGAGTTACTGTGATTGGAAAAGTGCATTCCAATTCTGTTATCAATTATTTAAGGAACTTTCAAATAAAAAGGCAACCCTGTTTTTTTTTCTTCGTAACAATCACATATATGTATTGCCACCTCAATGATCACCTAAAAGTAGTTTACTTAATATGATCAATATTCATCCTAACTAATTGATCTTTTCTTTACTTTTCATTGCCAAATATCGAATTATAAAAACTGTTATGAATTCATTGACATACACAAAAATATATTACCCTATTGATTATAGTCAATAGACTCGAACAAAAAAATATTCGCCGCTTAAAAGAACACTAAAATATGGTCAACTTTTTGAAATATAAGCCTATTTTTTTTTCGATTAGTACAGCAAGATATATAAAGGTCTTGCAGTACGCTCCTGGGCTCCTCGGGCGCGGCATGAGTGTTGAAACGTGGGTGGGTGGCTGGAAGGGAGGTTCGTCCCCTGCATCTTTTGCATAGTTAATAAAAGGTAAATTTTGCAAACGAAACGTAAGTAATTCATTTTTCTGCTGCAACAAACGATAGATTCACTTGAATAGGAGACTCCCCGATAGAATAGGCTAGTAGGTAGACAGGACAAGGCAATGAAGCTTTCTCTCTCTCACGGGAGTTCATTCCTCCCTCCTCCTTCCGGGGTGTCCCGACGTGTCATCTTCTTTGATGCAGACGGAAAAGCCAGCCAACCAGCATTTAGGAGGGGGGTGGAGGGGGGGGGGGGTTAATGTCCTTCAGGGTCTGTTTGTCTGTCTCTGACACATCATCCTCTTTGATGCAAAGAGAATAGGCTGAGCACCCTCTGGGGAGTCATGTCCTCCTAAGGTTCCACTCCTTGCTCCATGCTTGATCCGAGGCTGTTTCACGGTGAATTCTTGTCACAAATGTTGTGTACGACGGACTGCCACATAAACCGGCAGGCCAGGGCTATTTTAATCCTGGATCCTCGGAAGATTTCCGGGAAATAGCACTCAAATTCCAACGAAACGGGTAAAAATTCCTTTTTATTGTTTTTTTTCTCTCTTTCCAACCACTGGGTGACTTAAAAATTTCTCTAAAAAACGGCAAAATTGAGAGGATTTTAAAAATATTCATTTGCATTTTTTATTATTAATAAGCCTTTTATGGCACCCAAGCATATCAATTAAAGCTTGATATTTTCCTCAAATTCAATGAATTTTAATCATGTAAACCTTTTAGTGAGGAACAGTGAGTCTCTAGTAAAACCCTTCATTTTCCGTACAAAATGACATATATTTTGAAGTCTAATTTGTCAGAGACGAAGTACAATTGAAATGAGTACTTTGATCTACTCTATCAAATCACTGCTATTTATTTTGTTCTGTACTTCAGTCCTTTTTTGTCAATAATGGCTCTGAATCGAAAAAGTG
>CP045893.1:26386699-26402319 GCA_013387185.1 Caligus rogercresseyi | reverse complement strand
TATATATATACTAGCGAATGTTACCGGCGCTGCCCGGGATTTTCCAACTTGATTTTAGTGATGTCATTGCATTTGATTTTTCATATTAATATAGTTTCCTTAAAGAGTCGTCATTGGGGCTTCATTGCCTTTTTTTTTTTTTTTTTTTTTTTTTTTTTTTCCGTTTTATATACCTTAAGGCTGGGTGTTTAAACATCATAAAAAGAAGAAATCACACGAATAATATCCGTGATGTCATCGCATGTGACTTTTCGTATTAAAATCAGTTCCTTCAACAGTTGTCATTGGGTCTTTTCATTGCCATTTTTTTCGTTTTGTATTCATTACGCGCTGAGTATTTAAACATCGTAAAAAGAAAGAAATTACACGAATATTTCAGTGATGTCATCACATGTTATTTCCATATCAAAATCAGTTCCTTAAAAAAATGTCCTTGGGTTTTCCCGCTTGTTAGTTCCTTAAGACTGGGAAATTTAAACATCGTAAAAAGAAGTTAATTTTATGTCGTTTCATAGAGTGCCTATGTTATCTTTTATGAAAAGTAGTAAAAAAAGTCGTCATTGCATCGTTATTGCCATTTTTTTTTCGTTTGTATTCCTTAAGGCTGGGTATTGACATCCCTCTCCATCTCTAGCATTATTGAAATTTGATTAGCACGATGTTGCAATATAAAAAATGTTGTTATTTCCCACAAAACTTAAATTTGGGGAGACATACAGAGACCGAAAGAAATTATTTTAAGTAATCATGTAGAAACGAATTTTTCGGGAAATACTCAATAAAAAAAAACACGTGTTAGTACCTCAGTCTCATCCACAGAAAATTTGGTTAAAATCTAACTTGCAAACTTTAAAAATCGACAAAAATCGTTTTGGCGAATAAAATAAGCATGGCGATTTCAGTGAAATCATCGCATGTGATTTTTCATATTAGAATCAGTTCCTTAAAAAGTTGTCATTGGGTATTCAGTGCCATTTTTTCTGTTCGTATTCCTTAAGGCTGGGTATTTAAACATCGTAAAAAGAAGATGAATAATTTTAGTGATGTCATCACATGTGATTTTTCATATTCAAATCAGTTCCTTAAAAGTTTTCCTTGGGTCTTAATTGCCATTTTTTTCCGTTTTTTTGTTCCTTTAGGCTGGGAATTTAAACATCGTAAAAAGAAGTTATTTTTAAGTCGTTTCATAGAGTGCCTATGTTATTTTCTTATGAGAAGTATTCCTTAAAAGTCGTCATTGCATCGTCATTGCCATTTTTTCGTTTGTATTCCTTAGGCTGGGTATTGACATCCTCTCCATCTCTAGGCATTATTGAAATTTGATTAGCACGATGTTGCAATATAAAAAAGTGTTGTTATTTTCCACAAAACTTAAATTTGGGGGGACATACAGGGACAGAAAGAAAAATATTTTTAAGTAATCATGTAGAAAACGATTTTCCGGAAAACACTCAAAAAAACAAAAACACGTCTTAGTACCTCAGTCTTATCCACAGAAATTTGGCAAATCTAACTTGCACTCAATAAAACAAAAACAGTCTTAGTACTTCAGTCTTATCCACAGAAAATTTGGGCAAAATCTAACTTGCAAAATTTAAAAAATCAACAAAAACGTTTTGGCGAATAAAATAAGCATGGCGATGACAAATTTGCCGGGAGTTGTCAACCCCACTAAAACACTTCCTGAGCTCTCAAAACTATTCACTGAAAATTTCGTCAAGATCTAATGACCCGTTCGGGAGATACAGGGAAACGAACGAACGAACGGAATTCTTTTTTTATTAGTATATATATATATATAGAGACTAGAGAGAGAGAGAGAGAGAGAAATTTAGGTGATTCATTGAGGTTGCATTAAATATTATTGTGATTTGGTACAAAGAAAAGAAACAGGTTAGCCTTTTATTTACATATAATTATTTACAAGTGTCATAAATAACTTTATTTTTAGAGAGTTACTGTGATTGGGAAAATTGTGGACCGGGAAAAGTTTTAGATATTTCCGCAACAGTAGGTCATTTCTGGGAAAAAAATAAAAAAATAACCTTGAGCTGTCGAACAGGCCCTAGAAGAAATGGGTTGGTAAGAACCGGTTAGGGATAACCCTAGACTTTTATTTTTAGCCAGTACCTCGGTCAAAATGAAAATAGCCTTCTTGGGCGAGATTTTTAACAAAAGCCAACTATTCAATGCCAGTGAAGTTTTGGAGAGAGAAGGGATTAGAAGAACGTCAATTTTAAAAGACGACAGTGTGGCCCGAGGGACTCCTTTTTTAATTACATCAGTCGGGTACAAAATACAAGGCTTAGGACCTTTTTAGTGAAGGAGGGGACAAAAAACATTTTTTGAATCAAATGGAGAGTAAAAGTGAGAGATTAGGGTTAAGTTTTACAGCGAAAGAGATTATAAAAGCACTACAGAACGGTAGTTTTACTTTTTCTACTTATTGGACCAAATATAGGATGGTGTCCAATACACTGAGTTTCGGAAGCATATATGGGAGAACGCAAGAGGAAAGGGTTTGTTATTTCTGTAAGACCGAGATTGAAACAGGAAGGCATTTTTTATTGGATTGTTTTACATTGAAAAAAGTATGGGATCTAGTCATTCAAAAAATTTATACAAGTTTTGGTCATATTTTAAGAATTGATAGCATTTGTTTTATATATAAAGGTCCTGATCAAACCAAAATAAATTTTATTGTCGCAAAAATTCAAAATCTTCTTTACAAACTTAGAAGCACTAAAACCCCCCTATCAAAAAATGTTTTTAATTTTGTGAATAGATTATTTGATGAACTCTAGTTTTAGATGTTAAAATGTCACAATTTATTTTCATGTACCTCAGATTTGGATGTAACGTTAATATCATATTAGTTTAATATAAATATTGTACGGGTGTACAAAAAAAACACGTCTTAGTACCTCAGTCTTATCCACAGAAAATTTGGGCAAAATCTAACTTGCAAATTTTAAAAAATCAACAAAAAACGTTTTGGCGAATAAATAAGCATGGCGATGACGAATTTGCCGGGAGTTTTCAACCCCACTAAAACACTTCCTGAACTCTCAAAACTATTCACTGAAAATTTCGTCAAGATCTAATGACCCGTTCGGGAGATACAGGGAAACGAACGAACGAACGAACGGAATTCTTTTTTTATTAGTATATATATATATATATAGAGAGAGAGAGAGAGAAAGAGAGAGAGAGAGAGAGAGATCGATAATTTGTAGAAAAAAAGAAAGAAAAGATCAATTTAGTAGGACGAAGTATTGATCATATTAAGTAACTACTTTTAGGTGATTCATTGAGGTTGCATTAAATATTATTGTGATTTGTTACAAAGAAAAGAAACAGGTTAGCCTTTTTATTTACATATAATTATTTAAAAGTGTCATAAATAATTTTATTTTTAGAGAGTTAATATGATTGGGAAAATTACATTCGAATATTGTTATCAAATTGTTTAAGTAACTTGCAAATAAAAAGGCAAACATTTTTTTTTTCTTCGTAACAAATCACAATATATTTATTGCAACCTCAATGAATCACCTAAAAGTAGTTACTTAATATGATCAATACTTCGTCCTACTAAATTGATCTTTTCTTTACTTTCATCCCAGATATTGAAATTATAAAAACTGTTCCGAAATGCATTGACATATACAAAAGTATATTACATATTGATTATAGTCAATAGACTCGAAACAAAAAAAATATAGCGCTTAAATGGAACACTAAAATATGATCAACTTTTTAAAATATAAAGCCTATTTTTTCGATTAGTACGAAAGATATATAAGTTATAAAAACGGATTTGAAATACACAGATATAATAAAAAATAAATACTACTGACATTTGTGGTTATTTTTACTTTGCACGAAGATAACTGGGCCTGAACCATTAGAAATGATGAAAATCATGATTTTCAAAAAAGTCCATAAAGTCCAAACCTTTTTTCGGACGAAATTTTGAGTAGCATTTTTGGAATCTATGTAAAAAATGGGACTCAAATTAGAAATTTCAGCCCAGGGGCAAGCAAAGACCTTAATTTTGTTACATAGTGTAATATATACCACATTTAAAGTTACTTTGAACATATTCAATTAATGCCCATAGGAGGTATTATATTTCTTTGACTACTTGATCTATGAAATTCATATATTTGTTGTAAAATATTAGTAATTTTGATTTATTTTCATTTTATTTTATGTTTGGCATCTGTTGCTGCTTCAGAGAGATTATTATAATATATATTTTTTCCAAACCAGTTAGTTTATTATGTAAATAAATTAAAATGAGATATTTACATAAAACCCAAAGCAAATGTGTTATAAAAACATAAATAAACATTATAGTTTAAAATTTTGCTCTGGGGAAGAACACGAACAATAAAATATATAACAATATTAAATAAATTATCTTTTATAATCATTTTACAATCAATTACACAACTATTAAAAATCTGATAAAATTATTTCAAGAAATCATAGTTATGTATAGCTTTCTGCATATTTCTAGTTTTTATTTTTAACATTTGTGTTCAGAGTTTTAAGATATTTAATAGTTGTGTAATTATTATATTTTACTTATTACTCCTCACGATAAATAAAAGGTTTATGTTGTACATTTTGGCATTCATACTTAATTATATATCTCAGTTTTCATAGAAAGAGCATCCATTATTTTGTTTGCTTGTCAGGTTGTATGCCAGCTACTCTTCCTTTTCACCGCAGCTTTAGACACGTCCACGAGCTTCCGGATCTTCGTCAGCTGCCACCATCGCCTCCTCACTATGGAGCTTCCCCATCTTACTACCTCAGGGGCTACCGCCTCTACGGAGAGCCCTCCCATCATCACCATACTCTATCCGCCCCTTACCCGCTCTCTCAGGATCCTTCTACGAACTCCTTCGCCTCCACTGCCAAAAAATGCTGCGTCCACACCCACGGACCCCCAGCGTTCGAATAAAGCCTCACGGAGACAAAGGCCTCGGTCATAGGAACGGATAATGTGTCAAGATGAAGAATGACTTATTAAATATACACAAATTTATTTATTTTGTACTTGTACTGATGATATGGCTTTGTTTGTAAATGCTGTATTTGATTTTTTTAATATGAATATTCAGAAATAATGATCAAAAATTATATATAATGATGGCATTTGTAGGTACATAAATCTGATAATTCTAAAAATGAATCACTTAATACATATTAAACAAAATTATATTCAAGTATTTTGTAATAGTTTACGGATTCTTGTGTAATTGATACTTATGATTAAAGAAAATTTGATAATTTAGAAAAAATTGTAAAAAAATAATGTTTTAGAATGAGGCAAATGAGTAGATTATTTGATAGTACAGAAAAGTAAATCTTAATTTGTTTATCCTATTTCTATTTTGTTTTCATGTTGTATTTAAAAAAAGGAGTATTCAGAAATAATGATAAAATAAATTTTGTGTCCAAATGAATACATTTTATATAAAATCATGATATTTTTGATATATCGATACATCTTTAGCGTGGCCCCGGATTCAATAAATAATTTCCGTAAACTTCCATCTTAAAACTGCCAACAAAATTTAAAATATTTCAAGTGATTGTGTGCCTGTTTTATTCTTATTTAAAAAAATATTTGTCACTCTAAGTTACTCTTTTAAAAGTCAATTTAGAACATTTTTATGTTTGTTTCCTACTGAGTACTCATTTTAGATACCAATGCCAAATTATGTTTTTAAATTTGGTATTTATTGGGAAACGTTTGGGTCTGTTTGTGCTTTAAAATATAATATCTTAGATATGGATTTGGAATGAAACATTTAGACGATCCATTGTTATTTTTTATGAAAACAAGTGGTATAATAATAAAAATAATATATATATGACATTTTAAGGGTGTATTTTTGGGATTTCTCAACGAACTTTAGTCAATGTTTCGACCTTTCTTTGATCATCGATATATATTTAAAATTTATGCTCTTTGTGATACATAATGAAAGATAAAGTTCAGCCATAAAAAAGAGAGAGAAAGAGAGATTAAATATTATCCTTCTTTAAATATTTTGATCAAGAGAACACACGTTAACATTTTCCGGCAGAATATTTTAAACCAGAAATATACACAACCAATAACTACTTTTGCTCAAACAGGAATTTTTGAAATAATTATTAAAGTAAAATTCACCATTATTGATGAAAAAGACTAAAAATATCAATAATAAATATATATCTCAGCATTGTAGGATTGTGTTTATTAGATCATAAATCAGAGAACAATATGTTTTGGAAAAGGAACTCTCTCCTTTTAACTACCTGCGTAAAAAAAGAAAAGGGAAAAGGAGGGAAAAGTTCCTACTCTTTACTTTCCCTTTTCTTTTACAAAGGTAGTTAAATTTTGACATAAAATGAAGGGAGTTCCTATTCCAGGTTGTTATAGATTTCCCTGACTCAATGAATTAAATTTAATTGTTTCTAAAATATCAAGACAAAATTGGAAATGCTTTCTCTGAACAACAACTTTGAGTTGCCACGGGATATCCAGGACCAAAGAGCCATGAAGGAAAGTGAGGACATTAACAGCATAACAGAAAACGGATACTTTATTTGCCAGCTAAAAGTATCACATTATCAATTCATAGTGTCAGAAATCAATAGAAAGTTATATTTAATAGTTTTTTTAATAGTAGTTTGTTGAAAAGTTAAAATATAGAAATGTGTAGATATTACATTTCATCTTATCTATTTTCATTTTTAGCTACTCTTTATTTTAGGCTCTTTAGTCAGGACCTAATCTCAGAAACTATTTAAGTGGGGGCCGTTTTAAAAACATAGTCTATCCCAGACCCAGAGCAATCACAAAACTTTAGGAAGCATATCGAAATGATATGAGAACCATTAGCAATGAAGTTATTCTAAAGTTATGGACAACCTCGTGCTGTACCTCAAGAAATACACAGAACTAAATGAAGGCCATATAGAAAATAAGCTTTAGAATGTAGAAAAGGACCGAAGATCCTTAACTTTTAATTTAATGTTTTATAAAAAAATAGAATACCCCTGAACAAAGTTTAATTTCACTCTCATGAAACATAAAAAACAGAACCTAATTACAATGAGAGCCTGTTTTTTGTGAGGTCATCAAATAAACTACCATGGAATTATTTCAAATTATCATTATTTTGGACATTTATTTCGTTTCAATTAACAAATTAATTATTATTTTTAAATAACCAGTTCGTTTATTATATAAATAAATAAAAATGAAACATTTACATAATTCCAAAGCAAATGAATTTGTTTGACACTAACACAATTTCAATTTGAGTTAATTTTATTTGATTCGGTTGATTAGTTTTTAGAACACTAAGGTTTAAAAAATGGTTATCAAGGGTTATTTGCAGCTTCGTTCATATTTTAATTACCTCCGCCGAAGGAGGTATTGTTTTCACTGGCGTTGGTTTATTGGTTTGTTGGTTGGTTGGTTTGTTTGTCAGCAGGATAACTCAAAAAGTACGGAACGGATTCGGATGAAACTTTGTGGAGTTGTTGGAAATTCTAAAAGGAACAAGTAATTAAATTTTGGCATCTCTGAGTGCAGAATTTAGATGCAAAATGAGCTAAATACTAATAAATATTTCAAGTTAGCCTACGCTGCCAATAGATGTCGCTGTGCTGTGAAATTGGGTGCCAGGAGAGTCTTCCTCTCGAAATTTCCGTCGAGGGGAACCCTCCCCCGTCCCTCTACGCCGCCCCAGTCGTGAAAAATCCGCCTCGGAAGGCTCATAAGGACCCCGTCACGGCGGAGGTTTGCACTCTCTGAGTGTATATATGCCTCTAGTTGTTATTAAAGCTTAAAAGTATTAACATCTCAAAAGTATAGTTTTTTCATTCAAAATAAAGAACAATATCAGTTAATAAATATATTTAAAAGCCATTCGATATTTTGCAAAGTTTATTGTAAATAAGAAATATAAATTATTATAATCAAGTTTATCTACTTTTAGATTTCTATATAAGCCATTCAGATATGACACGGAGTGTGTAATTTTAAATTAATATTAATAATAATGTACAAACAAATCCTTGATAAATGATCCGATGCACTTTTCTAGAATCTACAAAATGCACATATAATCTTACAAACAAATGTCAAGGCTGTGTACATATACCCTGCAGTGTAAATATCATGTAAAAATTGTTAGGAATGAGATTTGCTTGCAAGTTCAAAGTACTTGGCTTACGCAAACACAAGTTCTTTATAATGCATGAAAGCGTGATGGCGGTCTTAATCAAATTTTATAGGTATGTCTCATTAGTATGGTATTCATATCAGGTTCGGGCATTGAACACTGTCATGAGCACTTTAATATATTCATCTTTAAAAAAATATTTTACCCATGCAATTAGAATTCAAACCATTTATTGTCCAGGTTGAAGGATTGGCACTTTCAAAGAATACCACTCAAGAATTAAGATTGCTCTGTTGATTTTGTACATTGTATAATCATTATACAGTTGTTTTGTGGAACAAGATAATGAAATTCGTAACAATAAACTAAAAAGTTTTTCAAATAAATCAAGCCTTTGTCTATATAGAGAGACTTCGTTGAGAAAGACTATGTGAAACATAGGATTTGGATGGATCATTAACGAACTACGTTCTAAGGCTTACTCTTTGATGGAATATAATCTGTATAACATGCAAAAATGAACATATTAACGCGACTATATAACAGTTCATTTTTATTTAATTAGCTGGATAAAAATTGTATATGTTGAAAAGTAAATATATTTTTTTCTTGGCCAAGAGGCGTAACCGCATTTCAGTTTAGTGGACTAAATTGGTGATGAAAATAAATATCCAAATAAATATGTCCATCGTTTTAGAAATCGCAAAATATCCCAGAATAAATCATTTATAATTGTGCAAAACTTTGATGTGTAAATTAATTACACTATTTCCTAATTTGAGTCCCATTTTTACGTAGATTCCAAAAATACCACTTAAATTTCGTCCGAAAATAGGTTTGGCCTTTATGACCTTTTTTTGAAAATCATGGTTTTCATCATTTCTAATGTTTCAGACCCAGTTATCTTCGTGCAAAGTAAAAATAACCACAAACGTCAATAGTATTTATTTTTTAACTATATCAATGCATTTTAGAACAGTTTTTATAATTTTGATATCTGGGATGAAAGTAAAGAAAGATCAATTTTGTAAGACAAAGTATTTATTATATTAAGTAACTACTTTAGGTGATTTCATTGAGGTTGCATTAAATGTCATTGGGATTTGTTACGAAGAAAAAACCTTGCCTTTTATTTGCATATAATTATTTTCAAGTGACAAAATAATTTGATTTTTTAGAAAGTTACTGTGATTTGGAAAATTGCATTCCAATATTGGTATCAAATTATTTAAGGAACTTACAAATATAAAGGCAAGCCTGTTTTTTTCTTCGGAAAATCAAAATAATATTTAATGCAACCCCAATGAAATCACCTAAAAGTAGTTACTTAATATAATAAATACTTTGTCCTACTAAATTGATCTTTTCTTTACTTTCATCCCAGATATCAAAATTATAAAACTGTTATGAAATGCATCGACATATACACAAATATATTACATATTGATTATAGTCAATAGACTTGAAACAAAAACGATATAGTCACTTAAATAGAACACTAAAATATGGTCAACTTTTTGAAATATAAAGCCGATTTGTTCGATTAGTACGAAAGGTATATAAACTATAAAAACGGATTGGAAGTGCACTAACATAGATGAAAATAAATAGTACTGACATTTGTGGTTATTATTACTTTGCACGAATATAAGTGGGTCTGAAACATTAGAAAGGATGAAAATAATGATTTAAAAAAAGGTCATAAAGGCCAAACCTTTTTTCGGACGAAATTTAAAGGGCATTTTCGGAATCTACGTAAAAATGGGACTCAAATTAGGAATTTCAGCCTGGGGGCAAAATCCTGTTACATAGTGTTATCGGTGAAATTGTCCCACTTTCCCATTCCTCCGACGATTGAATCACATATATTATTGGCTGCACTTTGGTGATGATGACATTGGCTTTAAATTACTCGTCTTCGAAGTAGTAGGCTAAAAATTATTCTCTTACGATCTCTGCTACGTATTTTTCATAACGAGTTTCAGAGACCAAAGTAAACAAATTAAAGTCTAATAAAATGACCGAGCGGATTATAGCCTGTAAACGACTGATCGGCATCGGACAAAATGCAGCGAATTAAATGGTCTAGGTTACTCAATGACGACAAAAGTTATTGTCGGCTGTTATGCACCTCTTAATCCAGCATTGTATTAAAAAATCAAAGTAGTCCTTTGATTAGTAACTTACCTTTTTTTGGTATATTTATAAAGTCTTGTATGTTTGAGGGTAGGATCCCAGAGTATGAATTGAAGTCGAGTCTTTGATCCAAGGCGAAATCGAATTAACGATCTTAGCCCTTTCTCTAGAACACACAACCATATGGTTGTCTCATTCTATCTCGATAATCCAAACAGGTGACCAATGTTACAATTTCCAAAAATTACTGGAATCTGCTTTAGCTCTGAAGGATGTTGGTTGAATCATTTTTGAGCCATCTTACGACAAAAATCAAACTCCACCGACAAGTGATAAAAGTCTCATCAATCTGTTGACCAGAATGACACTCACGAATGAGAGATTTACTCGACTGGTGACCAGTTATTATATATATATATTTGAATACATATAGATTCACGACTTCGATTAATCAATCATCTCGACGCATTAATATCTGTCTCTGGAAGCCATACTTTAATGTATCTACAGGAGCTATTGCGTGTCCATTGGAAGGCCCACTTCTTATAAAGACCTCTCCTCGTCTGACACAAAAGAATCTAGAATAGGAATGTGTCTTTTTTTAGATTTGATCTTGGATAATATTTTGCTAGTCGGTCAGCTTTCTCATTTCCTGGCCAACCGTCACGTGCCTTAACTCAATGGATATTGACATAGTTTACATGCCCAAGTGCATACAAAACATAGTTACAATTGTTCACTATCCGGAAACCTTTAACAATCGTGCCTAAAGATATAGAACTGCTTGCATGTCGACATAAAAGTCGATTATAAAATAGCTGCCTTATAAATAGCCCAAACTTTAGCTTGAAACACAATGGATTCATCATTGAGTTTACTTGCTGAATTAATTATAAAAATGTAGGATTGTTCAAATAATAGCTCCATCAAACTTTGCTATCGATTTTGCTACCGTCAGTGAAACATTGAATGCCATTACTCAAGATAAATACGTCACCTAACGAAAAGCTATCATACTTAAAATGAAAGGTTTCTTCCGGCTCATTTTCATACTCATATGGAAGCCTCAGTTAAGACAAGATAATGTTCTCAAGTTTTTGTTTTACGCAACCCTTCAAAAATATGACCAGGTTTAAACCCAATGCACTCCCATTCATATAGCGTGATGTTCAATTAAAAAACGCTTTTCTAGCTCTCATTCATCAATCTAGAGGAGGCAAATCAAATACTACTTCAAGTCCTTTCGTAAGTTGGATACGTTCCTATTTCTTTTGGTTCTCATGTCATACCAACAGCGTTGTTGCAAGCCATTAATAGTTCCTTAAATTGGCTCAACTTGGAAATTAGTGGAGACCATTTTAAAGTCTTCTGTGAAAAAAGACGGCCACAGTCTTGTCAGAAGCAAAGTCCAGGTTACATAGTCGGACACTCTTATTGAATATTTAATTTGTCATGAATATTTAAGACTTTTATGAAATCAGGGCTCCAGTAAAAATATGATCGGTTATCCCTTATTGTCATAACAGAGACATAAAGTCATTACAAGACTTAAGTGTCTTTTTTCATTTGTATTTTTATAAGTAATTAAGAGTTTTCCTGGTGTATTTTTAAGATCGGTAATGGCAAAATTCTTATGTGAGTTTTAGATTTATATGTAAATATTCTTTAAAAAGAACAAAAGAAAGGAGTTTGAAAGTCACTGAAATTTACCTTCTAGTGCTTAGTTGTATAAACAAAGTTACTTTTTTTAGGAGAAAACTGTTAGCAATGATATTTTTTACAATTTATAGCCTGAAACAGTTTTTTTGTTCCGTTTTAAAATTTGTTATTTATCTTTTTTTCGAAATATTTGTAACTCAAATACAATTAATGAAAACATTGGTATTAGTATTCAAAGTAACACAATGAAATTAACGTAAACGTAAAGAACAAAAATGAAACAATTAATTTCAAATATAAACTGAAACAATACTTAGAAAAAAAAGTTACGCCTTTATAACAAATAAGTCATTGGATAAGGCATCGAGAGAAGAAAATTTATTTCAAGCAACCCATCATATCCTCGTAAAGATTTACGAGGCATAAAAAAAGAAGAAGACATTCGTGGAATAGAAGACTTTTAAAAGTTCAAAACCCGATTGATATCACGGGGAAAAAGGGTTTTGAAATCAATCACGTCATGTTAAAAGTTTTTATTAATTTATATTGTCTTAAACAAAAACAATTTCTCCTTTATTTATTTAGGCCCTTTAAAAAGAAAATATACTACCTTTTAAATAAAGTTTTCATTATTCTTTACAAATTCTGAAGTATCCAAACAATTATTCCTGATTTTTTTAAACAAATTAAGATAAGTTTTTTTAAACGCCTCATTCATTCGCAATTTTAATCATTAAGTAAACTTTTATCCTTTGTTCTTTTTTATATGTTCTTCTTCGTGTGTTATAAATGTGTGATATTTTGTGTTATGTAGATGAACGAGATAAAATAAAGTCATGTTGTACTGAGGTACAAAATTAGAAAATGAGGAATGAAAATCCAGTTATAAATAACACCTCCTTCCTCACAATATTGATAGAGAATGATGACGCTATCGAGGATCTCCATCTATTAATCAATTATATCCATATATATATATATATATATATATATATATATATATATATATATATATATATATATATACAGTCAACTTCACCTAAGTCGATTCTCTCGGGACTGTACAAAAACAATCGACTTAGGCGAAATTCGAGTTACAAATTTTGATTGCTAAGTCGAAGAAAATTCGATATACAGGTAGGCTTGGTCTTAAGTTCTTAAATTCTTAATTGTTCAATATTTTTCTCCACTTCTACCATCTGTGTCTGCTTCCTTGTGATACACAGTGTGAACGACAGGCGCAGTGCATGCGGGCTGTGTTTTGGAAAGTGAGCCCCCTCTTCGACTTATGCGAAATTATTTCTTGTTTATGTATGTGTTACTGTCAAAATATCTGTTCGACTTAGGCGAAATATCGACTTACAAAAATCGACTTGTACGATTTTTACACACATGTCAATGGAGAAAAAAAATGGGACTTTGGATTATATTCGAGTTAGGCGACTTTTCGACTTATACAATTCGACTTAGGCGAAGTTGACTGTATATATATATATATATTGTGTAATAATATAGATAAAAATGGACCAAACAAGGTCATTGAGGTTTCGACATGTTAAAGTGAATTCGGGAAAATAGCGTTCATATAAATAGAGAACTGAATTAAAAAGTCCTTGCAGAAATGAAATGGTAGGAACCTACCTTGGATAATACAGAGACCCGAGTAAAGCAACAGTAAACCCCATGGTTACAAAGAGTTTTGTATAAGTTTAGATGAACAAAACACCCTTCCATCACATTTTTGCCCTAATCATTAAAAATACCCTTTAAGAATTTGTGTTTAAGAAGATGGTACATATTTTGATTTTTTTGATCATGATACATGATGTAATAATTGTATACTAATATTTTTTAAAGCTACCTTTTATAAAAGCTCTAACTTTACACCACAAATTTATTTCTACTAATAATTGAAATGATTAAATTTGAAAGCATATATATTTAATTTTTGTTTTAACGAGATTATTTCGGAATAGTTTATAACTGAGACAAGTAGTATATTCCCTACTATTCCTTCTCATGTATCATTGCTTTGATTTGTTGAATACTTTTTTTTGTAGTCATGAGTCATTGATGATACGCATCTAGCAATTCACCTTGAGTAGTATGAACCATCTCCTTTAACTTTTATACTTTCCCCTTTCTATAAAGACAACTTGTGGCTAAGGAATTAATGTCTTTGAGACATTTAAGAAGCGAATGATTTAGGAGCAGTAAAAAAGTTATGTCTCTTCATGCCTTTAAAGCAACGGAACTAACCTAAATTTATTCCTCTGCGAGCAAGAAATATTTGTTCTTTATCTTCACTAAGGAATATCCTTTAACAACTTTATATTGCCAGAAAACGTAGAGCCTGAATGTATTTTTTGACATTAAATGTAGAGAAAGAGATGGCGAAGAAAAGGTATCCTTACTTTTAACACTAACCATTAGATTAAAGGGAGAGGAGAATGTATATACCTACTGAACCCTATGGTTCATCTGGATAACCATTATTGTTGATTGCATGTTTTGATTGAATTCTCTACGCACAGTTCTCAAAAGTAATAAGTAAAAGTTTAATAAAGGATTTTACTCTTCAAATCAAAGGAGAATTACGACAATGGGTCCCAACCTCGATAGGTACGATTAAAAAACAAAATAAAATAAAGTAAATATCAATTGATTCTAAACATAATTATACGCATTCATTCTTTATCGTTAATCATGGAGGACCCAAATAAAATTCATTTTGTTGCTATTAATTGAGACTATTGATGCTTTTAAAACTATTAATCATAAATGTGGCATTTCTAATATATGTTACGTCCTTGCACCAACAAGGACCTCCAGCTTATCTCCTTGATATGACTTTATCTCTATATATCACTTATTATATTTGAGAATAATTTGTTTTATGTGCTCATCAATTTATTCTTGGGACCCATTCAGAGCTGTCAAATTCTTAACAGAAAATATAAGAATAAGGTACGATTTTATCATTTTAGTGTCTTCTTTAATCTTAGCCAATCAATTACATGTTACTACTTAATTAACTGTAAAATAACCAGATGTGAATTAAATGCTCAAAACTACTCCATCAAGAACTTTTTGAGATGGTAATGGTGGATATTGTCAAAAAAAATGATATGTTTGAACAATTTCCTTTTGTCGTGTATACTTCATGTTACAGAAGTTAAAAAGTGTTGTATCAAGAACCAAATATTAAAATTAAGTATCTTTATTATCATACAATTATGATCGTTCATCAAAGTCTTTAGGAAGTTTATAAGCACTTGCACTTATTTTATCGAATCATAAAGCCTTAAAATGTACTGAAAGATCGCTGACTTGTGTACAAAAAAATCACATTAGTAAATGATATGTCATTGTTCATCTTCTTAATTTTTTTAAATTAAATTGTTTAACGAAAAGTAGTGACCACGTTTTTTTTTGTTGTAGAAATAAATACAATACGGTGTGGGGAAGGTGTGAACAGGTGGTTATTACACAGAGTGACAGCACGCGATGATATACATACATGAAAAGGGATAAGCATTCATTGAGTGTATACATGAAATAATTAACCCTAGATAAGAATCTAGCTGGATCTCAATGATTTGCATTTCCTAAGGTTAAACTTTTTAT
>CP045893.1:26370098-26386599 GCA_013387185.1 Caligus rogercresseyi | reverse complement strand
CCGGGTGGCGACCAAATTTTTCAGTAAACTGTTAAGTGACAAAGCGTATCGATGATATATCTGAACTAATGAAACGATTCAAAAAATTCAAAAAACACGATGAAAGTGTACACCTAGGCGTGATTTCATTCAATGTGACCTCCGTTGTTGGCGATGACGTCCTCGACACGACGTCGGACGCTGGTGCAGCTCTTCTTGTATATACTCCTCGTCAAGTGTCCCAGCCTTGACAATGGCTTGCTGTAGCGACGTCAAATTGGCGTGAGATGTCTTGCAGGCATGACTCTCCAAGACGCTCCAAGCAGAAAAGTCGAGTGGGTTTAAATCCGGACTCGAACTTGGCCACATGTCGCCGGGCCATAAATCGTCCATGTTGGTACGACAGAAATCTGGACTTTCCTTGTGGTGGTTGCACGGTGCGCCATCCTGGGTCCAGTGTAGGGTTTCCGTAAGGGTGTATGTAACTTAAGCCCAGGCAGCACAGTGTATCCAGGACCTTGTAGTAGGCGGCAGTGTCGACTTTCTCGCCGGGCTTGAAAAAGTAGGGCGGCATCTTCTGCCCGTGCTCGCCACGACACCAAGGCACATTGTTTGCTGTGTATGTTTTGTTCGATAGTGACCCTCACCTGATCTATTGATGTGGCAAGGTATCGGTCGTTTCGACGGTTGACTACAGCGTCCAAAGTGAAGATCTTCTTATTGGAGGATAATTTTCCCTTTACTGCCAGATGACTTGTAGTACTGGAGGACTTTTTTGCATCGTTCGAATCGTCTTGCCTTCATTTGACGGTGAGGAGATGTTTTGGGGTCCGGGCAAAAGATTTCATGCCAAGATCGCCATGGACGCGATCTGGATGGTCTTGTGGTGGACACTAACTCCCTGGCCATGCTCCTCATTGAGGTTGTTGGATCATTCTCAATTCGGGTCTTGATGTCGGCCGGAGGTCCGAATCTCGTTTTTGTTGTGACCACACTTCCTGGTGCACGTGAGTGCCCTGACTTGTTTCGATGGCCTTCTTACGCGTTGTAGGCGGTGCGTTCGGTCACTCCAATGGTCTCGGCCAGCCTTCTTCAGGTGAACTCCAGCGCGGAGGAGAACGGACAACGCTCTCTTTCGACTCCTGCTTCGACATCGCTAGCAATTATCAAGATTTTTTTTTCACAAAAGTTGTTAGTGTTTGTCTAAGCTTTAAGCTGAGACCCTTGAACGGTTTTAAACCGAATAGCAGGGCGCAATTTGACTTACATTTTACTGAAAAATTTGGTTCGCCACCCTGTATATATATATATATATAATATTATATATATATATATATATATTTATATATATTATATATATATATATCTATATATATATATATACAAGTGCATACAGTATTTTTTGATGTTGATAAAAAAGTATAGCATCTCAAATTCTATATATATATAGAATAATTGCATACAGTTTTTTTGTGGTGTAATAAAAAGTATATAGAAATAAGAATTCAAGTTTAAAAATTTACCCCCCTTTTTAGCTTAAGGAATACACCTACCTTAAACCTCCGGGTTGATGGAGGCAAGAAGAAGTACCAGCAATAAGAATGGATTAGGAACTTTTAGATGATATTGTTTATGATATTAGGAAGAAATGGACCAGGAAAACTGGACTAGGAAGAAATGGACCAAGGTAGAAAGGAAAATGATGACTCATGGAAGAATGGAACAAATACATAGGTAGGCAAGTTTTTGAGTGGAATATCTAAGTATTGTCAAATACTATCTCTCATATAAACTGAATATATAATGACAAATTATGATTTTGTGTTGAGATGCCTTCATTCGGCCGGATTGCAAAGATTGAATACTCGACTCAGATCATTGAGGCTCTCTCATTTGTTATTGTTGACTCTGACGTCACCCCTCACTCTATCTTTTCAAATATTTCATTTATTACAATTGCGCCCGAAATTAGGCTTATATTTCTTCTACTTTATGTATTTACTTTTTGAGTGCTTCTAACATCGGTATGTTCGATATTAAGACAAACGTTATTATTTACCACAATTTAGGAGATTTAGAACTATAATTGACATAAGAAGAGACTATTTATCTATAATTACAAAAATACAATCATTCTTTGTCATTATATATTCAGTTTATATGAGAAATAGTATTTGTACAATACTTAGATATATTCCACTCAAAAAACTTGCCTACCTATGTTTTGGTCCATTTCTTCCATGAGTCATTATTTTCCTTTTCTACCTTGTCTATTCCTTCTGGTCCATTTTTTCCTGGTCCATATTTTCCTGGTCTATTTCTTCTGGCACCATTGCTTATATTTATTTTTTATGAAGCTAGGATGATTTGTAAAGGAACGGTAAAATCTATTTAAAATAATAAATTATAACATACTCAGTACATAAAGTACCATAATAGACCGTCTCATTACTAATTATTATTAAGAATCAATACCTTTTGTGTTTTCTAAACAAATATTAGTTGTTGGAATAGATTTTGGTCAATGTGACAGCTAGTGAAGTTTTAAGAAATGTAGGATTTGTCTCAAAAACCCTTATTACAAACATTTTTTCTTTTTAGTTATTTTATAGAATTGATCGGATCGCTATTTTTAGTGATTTTCTTACGATCAAAAGATATAAAGATTAGGACCTTTTGCGATACTCCGATCAGCGATCAAATATCGCATATCGCTATTGATCGCCTTATCAGAAAAAAACTCGATCAACAAGCCTGTATTACAACCTATTGAAATATGTATATGTATCTAGAACTCGAATGATCGACATCCAACCCCGTCATTGAAAGAATTAATAACTTTTTAAATATGAAAAAAAATTATGAATATTTCATATGTGGAAAGTCTTTAAGATATTGAATAATCATATAATTGATGAAAAAGAATGCGTCATTAGCAATACTTTTATAAAATTAAGAAAATATCATAATTTCGTGCTATTGATGTTTGGATATTAAATTTATATTACATGTTTACCATAAAGTGTAATAGATTAAAGTAACTACTAAAATTACATAGAAAGACATCAAATAATTCTTTTAAAACCACTTTAAAGAGCAGTTTGAAGGCCAATCTGGGCCACCCCGCAAGGGGCTGACCCTGCATATCTTTAAGCTATATATATATATATATATATATATATATATATATACATATATATAATAGATAACGAATATGGTTTCCAGTTTTGACAAAGTACAATTAATGTAATAAATTTCAGTAAGTTATACAAACGATAACAGCTAACTAATATGCATTCCATTTTTGACAAAGTAAGATAATGCATATATTTGATTACACAATTCAAATTATGAACAAAATAATATCAATGCAGAAATGTTTGACCACACCAAAGAGAGTTTCAATCGATAAATGTATATGTATATAATGTGGTGCTGTTTTTAAGTAAAGATTTATAATTGATATGTATTTTCATCCGGGATACGAATAACAGCTCCCAAAGACCACAGTTTAATACCTCCAAACGACTTTTCAGTATGAAAAATATGACCAAGGCTGTATATTTTGAAATGTTTAAATGCTTCAATGTAATTATTTTAATTCATATACTTCTTCAACTTAATCTATTTGCAGGGGGGATTAGACAACCGTCAAGACATATATTCAAACTGATCCAGAAGGTGAAAAACGTTACTTTGTACAATTAGGATCTTTTGTCGTCACCTCATATTATGGATCAGCTATTATTTACTTAAATATAGTCTTTTGAACGGCTTTGGACTCTTTTTCAGTCTATGAGAACGCTCTTGGAGTCTGACCGAAGATTGTTTTCTTCGTCCATAACACACACAAAAAGTGTTTTGTGAGACCTTTCGGAGCGGAAGAAAGATAAGTAATCCAAAGGAACAATAAAACTTAATTCTCTTTTTACAAGAATCGGTCGTTATATGATGTACATTTCTTAGCGAAATGATGAGGCTGTAGGTTAAAGTTTGACCCTTGAGCAGCATTAAGGATATTTAAAACCCCAAATCAAACAGTGGTCAATAAAAATACCTCATAGCGTTGCTAATAAATCCCTGGATAATATGAGGTTTGCAATATATTTAAAGAAAAATTTATTCTATTTCTTATATATAAATATATATATTATATATATATATATATAGTTTTATTTGTTTAGTACAACTGTTTATATTAATAACAAAAAAATTGACGTTTATACCCATCGAATAATGGGAAAATAAAAGACTCACGGATATAATTCCGCCCACATTGAATAAATTGTTCACACGTGTATTTTTCAATAGGCCCTTGAAAAAAATCACTCCTCTTTTATTATTTTGGATGTACAACTGTGGACACAAAAAGTGGCTTATATTTTAGGTAATCTATAATAATTTCTACAAAACGACATGAATAATAATGAATTAGTCATAGTACTAAGAATTGGTTAACAATATCTACTTCCATTTAAAAATGTTAGTCAAAGGCAGGAAAACGACTGGGTACGGCTGGCCCGGGTCTTGGCTGTTTTTGAGCGTCCGGCCCGGTGTCCCGGTTTTTTAGACACCGGGCTGGGACTTCAATATTTTTTTCGTTTGTCATTCATAAATTGTATTTAGAAAAAAATTACCATAAAAAGTGAAGACGTTTTTTTTAGAAAGGGAATTTCGAAATACGAAACGTCGTTCCTTTTTTTAGAGATTTTTTTCTATAAAAAACGTCGTCCTTTATTTGGAGATTCTTTTCTATAAAATGAGTGGTCACTTTTTTTGGAAATTCTTTCTAAAAAAAACCGTCATCACTTATTTTTGGAAATTTTTCACTTCACAATGTCTAAGGAACGAAAATATATATTATGTCCCGGCCCGGTTTTGGCCCAGCCCGGCTTGAAAAATTTAAGTCCCGGCTCGGGTCCCGGCGAAAAAAGGTGTCCCGGTCGTTTCCTGGTCAAAGGATTCCTTCATCAATTATTTTTAAATTGTCAGCAAGGATTTTTTAAATATGATATTATACAATCTTAATCAAAATATAATTATAAATTTTGATAAAGAAAGACGAAAAATTAAATTTATTTGTACAAAACATAAAGCTTCCTTGAACCTTCATTGAACTCTTTTATAGTTTGGACAGTCACAAAATGAATTTCATTGAATAGTTTGCTACAATCCGTACTACATATATTGGTCGAAATTGATTGACATTCCCATCATTTATAACTGAGCAATAAACTAAGGTCCATCCCTTATGTTCATCAGTGAACACATTATTTTATTTCCTCACTCACGTGACATATTCAGAACTTCCAATTGCTTTCTTTTAATTGTCATTGCATCTTTTAATTTGGGGGCCTCTACTTAAAGGAAAGTAGGATCTTCCTGTTTTGAAGTGGGGTATTTTCTTTTAAGACAATATTTTCTAATCCTTGTGTCCATAATTTATTTAAAAAACGGTATTTGATCGTATATTTTGACGAACATGTCAACGGTGATACATAATTCAAAAAATTACAGTTGGATCTATGAAATTATTCGAGTATATAACAATTGAAGTATTAAATAGATAAGTCATTCTCGAACATAAGGCATTTCAATGCTATAATTGATTCTGCCTCACATAAGAATTCCCTGTTTTTTAACTATTCAATATCCAATGGAATATTATTTTCGCTGCATATGGAAAAGACTATCCTGGGGACTCATTAAAACAATATAAAGCTTTGACTCAAAGAAATTTAGCAACTACCATCTGTGAATAACTCTTTATTCAATAAATGATGCTCGTAAAGGATTAAATATCTTTTACCCTCAGAACCATGGATTACCACTAGCCTAAAGCAAAAGAAGTTATCTGGGGCTTCTTCTCATAGAAAGAGAAAAGCAAATATGTGTGTACATTCACTAAAGGGAAGAAGTCAATTTAAGGTCATTACTTCAGGAATGCAGGAGGCTGGGCTGGGTATCCCATGGGCACAATGGATGGAAATCAGGGTTATCCAATTACAAAGGCATTCAATACTTCCTTTTCTAAAGCAAGTAAAAAGAAAAGAGATAGAGAGAAGGGATCGCTGGACACCTGTGAGTCTTTAATAGCTTACAAAACCAACACGTACAATAGATAATGCTGTGTAATTGTTCGACATGAAATATGCCTGGAATTTTTTATTGCCCAGCGTCTAATAAAGAAGCTGTCTTACACCATTTACTACATATCTATTTCAATAACCTATATTGGCATATATGTATGCAATAATGCACAGAGCTTAGTTATTATGAATATTTAAACTTCCTGCAAAAACGATGGAGAGGTTGCGTCGGATTTTTTATAAATTATATTACTGGGAATTATTATTGATTCATTAAAAGACACGAGATGAAATCGAAGAGTTATAAATATAAAAAAGCACCTTTTATTTAGAGATACAAAGGAGTTGAAAGAGAATTGTCAGCTGATGATCAGTATATTAAACAAGTGGTACATGCGGTTATTCTTAAAAGCAGTTTATGAACCAATGACAAATGTTTATGCCATGATAACAGAGTACAGTAATTTCATCGCGAGTAAATTCCTCGTGGACCTTTTAATAGCCTACTTTTTGTCGAGGGTATTACCTCTCTGCTCCTTTTTAGTCAGTCAATTTCCTCGTTCTCCTTTTTTTCGTGGGTATTTTGTCGTGAACCTTTTTTGAGTGAAGTATTTTTCTCGTTCGCCTTTTTCTCGAGGACATTTTAGTCGCAAATATATATATATATACATACATATATGTGTGTATATATATTATTTGTATATAATATATTTATATTATATTCATCTTTCATAACAGCTTGAATACTTATTCAAAATCAATATATATATCTATTTCATAAAATTATATATATCAATTTATAGTGTTATATATTTTTATTTCAATCAGATATACTAATAGTAATAGAATAAGAATGAAATGTATAATATTATTATAATTATAATAAAATATATTATAATAGTATGATTAGAATGTAATAAAATATATTATTATTATATATTATAATATATAACTCTATTTTATAATATATATTTTATATCTATATACAGTCAAACTTGTGTGGGTTTTTTTTGTTGACTTTATTGATATTTGGGTAATTGCATAGGAGTACATATAATAATAAACATTTTAGTTTAAAGTTACTACACAAAATAAAAGTCATATCCCATTAATAACAAAAATAAATTAAACAACGGTAAACATCTCACACAAAAAAAGCACAACAAAATGGACAATTAAAATAGTCAAACAATAAATACCATAATGTTTGTAAAAACGTAAAATTGATGTCCTTCGTTGCATTCACATAGCAGGATTGGTAGAACTTCACCACCTCTCCAGCAAGCTTCCACCGCCCTCCCTACGTCCAAGGAATCTTGATGCTGAGGGCCGAATACCGAACTACGCCAGATATTAAGATCCTCCTCAGATCTTCTTCCCTGATGAGATCCCCGAGGCGAAGTGCTCGGCCAGTAGGCTTTTACAGCTGAAGAGAAATAATTCCATAGCTCTCGTCTTGACAGAAGCTTTGTGAAGATTCGAAGTAGAAAGACCGAAGATAAGTATAGAAGCAATATGTGCGTCTTTTATATGATTTATATTAATTTTTATATATCCTCTCAAGATCTTGATGAAGGGACAACCATAAAATGCGTGAATATTTGAATTAAAAATAATTATGCAATCCTTACATGGAGTATAACAGAACAAGGATCAAGAGGATATTTGGAATTGTGCCGTAAATCGCTTTCTGGAAACAATTTTAGAAATAGAGGATAAGATTATACTCTTCCAACACTCAGATAAATTTAATTCTTTCAAGTAGAGATCTGCAATTTTGTCCGCTTCTTCACTTGCATTGGACTCAAAGTTCATCCTCACGTGCCATGGGACGGGGACAAGATGATTTTTGCCGCTCTTTTCAACTGAACGATACACTTTCCGCAGTTAAAAATTGACTCTTTTGATATATCATGAACAGAGAACTGGTTTGATGATATAGCAATCTGTTCCAGTTGTAGTGGGGCATCCAAATTCTTAAAAAAAATATATTACTGTTTATCCGAATGATGTCAATAATTGAAGACCGGCAATGTTTTGGTTTTCCAATCCAAACGATCCTCTGAATTGTTGCAAAAAAGGGGGAAGACCTTACTAAAATGTCGTTGGAGAAATTGTGTCAATATAGAGTACATTGTATGCCCAACTTGAAGATATAAATGCCCTCCACTCAACGTCGGGGTTCTTTGATAAACTAATTAAAACCTTTTGATATATTTTGAGTATAATTTAAATTCCTCCTCCCAGCATATTCTTGGGTCTTCGTAGTGCAGGTAAATATTTTTTATAGAATAATTTTAAAACCAACAATTTTCTTCTTTGATAGCCCTCTCCACTAAACTAGGAATGGCTGAAGCTTTGTACAGTATAGTTGATACAATTAGATAATTATAGAATATTCTCTTTTTTATGTTTAATTTCCTCCATTTAGGAATGTTAAAACTTATAAAGTTCTAAAGCTTTGTTCTGTTGGATTCCTAATGATTTAGTGTTAGCGGTCGCTTGTCTTTTGCGACCAAACAAAATTTCCCTGCAGAGGAAAAAAGTACTAAGCCCTTCTGTGTTATGCAGCCACCTGTCTCTAACGTTAACTTTTTTGACTTCTACTATACACAGGCTTGACTGTATGTATATTTTTAAAGTGTGTAGTGTAACTTTATTGTAATTATTATTACTTTTATTTTAAAAATAAAAGCACTATTTCAAAAACTACTTTTTCAGATGATAAATAGTGATAAATTTTTTATTCAATGAATACCAAATATTTATCCTTGGTTTATTATATCTATTGTTTTATTTATATTTATGCAAATATTTGGAAAAATTTTTTAAATAATGGGGAGGAACAAATAAATAAAGACATTTTATTAGTAGAAATTTCAAGCTATGTTTTTACCAATTAAATATGTTGCAAGTAGCGCTCTGGTTGTGCGCCATTTTACATCTACTTTACCACTACATAATAAACTTTAAAAACTGTGAAACAAACTTTCTTAAACAAATATAAACTTTCATTCATGAACAATATCATTTGAATCATTAAATCATTTAAAACGGAGTGAAATAAGCCTTCAAGTGCACTAATTTCTATCAATTTTTCAGCCTTGAAGAACCAGAAAGTATATATATATATATATATATGTGTGTGTGTAATGTATTCATAAAATTATATCTTTATATATGAATATAATTTATCTTTATTTTATTTTTATTTTTTAATAATATTATAATTAGAATATAATTTGATACTTTGATCATAAGTCATAAAGGATTGTCACATAAAAACCATAGAGAATAGGGGCACTCCCTAAGTAACGTATGGGAACGCTGAACATTGGGGTATTTGTATGCTCTACTAAAGAGAGAGTGAGACTTAATATAACTGATATACATATATTGTACCATGAAATAGGGAATCCAATGACGTTACATACTCCCGTAAGTCTCTCTCTCTCTCTCTCTCTTGTGTTCTTTCTGTTGCTGTCTTACCCCAACAACGGAAAGCTAACAAATACCTCGAATGTCAGCGCTATCATACTTTGCTTCATCCCTCTATATTCTGCACGATAAAAACCCTTTCGATGGATAAAGCTTTTTTGCAGATCCCCAAATTGTTGCTTTGTTTTCTTATCTCCTTCGATTACCGTCTATAAATATTGGGAGTTAATAATTAAAATTCTTAAGGAATATACTCAACCCTCGACAAGAGCTGAACACCTGCTCCTCTTTCCCACAAATTAAGAGTTAACAATAACAACTTGTCGTCCATTAGCCCAGGGGTTATAACCTTATTCTCTCTTCTTCCTTTAGGGGGTGAGGTATGAGAGACAAAGCTCTATTTTTTAGAGTCTTATTGTTGCTGTTATTGTCTTCTTGAAGTGATAACAGATAGGTATCATCCCAGACTCCTTTATGTGTTTGTCTTCCTTACTCTAATGCCCGCCTTAGACCACAATCTCATATTCTTCTGAGGTTTTTTGATGGACTCAGGGTGAAAAGCCCCGACCTATATTATAGCTGGATACTCAACTGAGAAGAAAAATACGCTTGAATTGAAGAGTTCATTGATTACGTAAAATCAACCTAAAATGGCTGCCCGCTGTGTGAAACAATTAGAACGTTAGAAATAGAAAAAAGGATATTCTACAATAAGTTATTATGTAATCATTAAAAAGAAGGTCCTTACTATGACGTCACCGGGACGTCATTTCTCCCTTCCCTATTAATCGTTAAGACTTATTAATATTTCATATTTCCACTTTGAGTTATTGTAACAAGTAATCCGTTCTTCTCTTTGTTGTTTGATCGACTATAAGAATATATATATATATATATATATATATATATATATATATATATATATATATGTTGTCATAGAATAGACGTAAGATGGGTCCAATTAATTGCTGAGCTGGGGATTTTATTCCTTCTTATATTGAGTTTATTGACCATTTTTTTTTCAGTTACCTTAATGCTTCCCTCGGACCATAACATCATATTCTTCTGATGTTTTATTTGTTTTGATTGTTGACTAAGTGTGAAAAGGACATATACAGACAAAGAGAACGTTCTCTCAAACCCACCAATAAACATTTATTTTTCATACGGTTACCTTTATTTTATTTTCTAACTACGTTTTATCGTCAGAGTGATTATCCATTTATCGCCAAATAGGTTAAAAAAACCATTCATTATTTTACGAACAGTTGCTTTATTTGATAAAAGAAGTTCAATTAAAGGATTTCTAAATGTATTAAATAGAGGACCAAGAGAAGAGACTTTTTGTGGTATCAAAGATGATATTATAATCTTTCAATTGATGTTTGCACTTTGCATAATCACGAATGCAGTAATCTTTATTGTACAATGCCTATTATTATTTTTTATCCTTTTGGATTTTAACTAATCATGTTCGAGGAAGAGGTCCATGTTTGTTAGCCTTAAAGATAGGTATCATTCTGAACTCGTTATGGTTTTTTTTCAGCATTACCACAATGCTTCCCTTCTTGAACCCCTATGTATATCATACTCTTCTTCTGAGGTTTTATTGTTTTTGTTATGATGGACTATGGGTGAAAAGTGTACATGGACATGATCATCCCCTAGAGAAACGAGGGTTAAAAGGAAAAACAATCAGGAGAACTGTCCTTTCCAAAAAAAATCCGTTAGAGACCTTCTCCCCCTCCAAAAAATATATATGTATATTTGTGTTACTTTTTAAGACAAAAACAAGTTGACATTGTGTTTGTGTTGTTTACAAAGAAGGAGGAGAATTATAGAGATTGAATATTGTAGAAGGCGTGTGACACGTTAAAACATAGAATTATCTCTTTATGTCTTTGGCCAAATCAATCACTTGTGCTATTATTATGTACAAATATATTTAACCATAGTAAATTATATTTTTTCATGGTGTTAAGAACCTTATACTAACGTCGACTTATATATGGAGTCTCTCTAAAAAGAATTGTCATTTTTCCTATTAAAGATGTCAATTATTTTTTATTACATACAACAACATTTGACACTTAAATATTTATTTTTAAACCATTGGGTCTTATTGAGTGTCAGTATCTATGAGGATATGAATATTCATGCAAAATAATTTGATCAAATCTCATAATACTTTTTTTCTATGAGGTTGATCACGTTTCACCCTGCCCTATCGGGAGGCGCACCTGTGTCCTCAACATTGAGAATTGAACACGCTTACACTCCGGGTTAAGACGCCCCTTTAATATTCAACAATATTCCAATGGATATTTTAAAGTTAAACATAATATTATTTTTTCTTCATTTAGTAACATAAAAATGAGCATACATAACATGATAGAAAATTTTAAGTTTTTTCGCAACAACATGAAACATTTTAAGTTTAAAATAAATTTCCTAAAAAAAGGCCAACATTTCCGTACAAAATACAAAACTCAGCTTAAAAATGGGCATAATATTCATAAAGGCTTAGACATCAGTTATAATGTTAAATAAACACAAAACAAATA
This sequence comes from Caligus rogercresseyi, assembly GCA_013387185.1. Classification (NCBI taxonomy): domain Eukaryota; kingdom Metazoa; phylum Arthropoda; class Copepoda; order Siphonostomatoida; family Caligidae; genus Caligus; species Caligus rogercresseyi. The sequence goes on along the minus strand of CP045893.1, from coordinate 26,374,529 downwards.
TAAATTAAGCCATTTTTATTAGCAAAAAAAAAGAATACCGAGATCAATATTGTCCCTGATGCACAAAGTTTGGAGGTGTCGTGCTGATAGGGATGTATAGAACTTAACCACGTCATAGACACAATTCCATGATCCGTCCTGAGCTTTGGGATCCATAGGCGAAGAGCACAATATCTCGCAGCCGCGAAAACAAAAAACGACCTTCAGTGGACAGCACTTACTGGTCTATCACATGTTATATATTTCACAAGATAGGCCTTACAGTTTCTGATGGCAGTTTTTATCGTTTTGCTTTCTCGTGATATTAACCAGCGTACGGCTTCACACCAAAAGGTAAAAGGCCATTAAGGAGGCTGGGTCTAATTTTTTTTTATAAAATCTTGATTTAATATAAGGAAAGACTTTAAAATAAATAACACTGAATACATTCAATAAAAGTTATCTGGACAGTAATTTTGAACTATAATGTTCATTGATGTTTTTATTACGTAACTGTACAGATTTGATTTCTTATGTTATCTGTATGTTTTTAGTGTATTTTTTACACTGTATAAAATTATTTTAACCATGAAAAAAAAGCGTGAGCAACGTCATTATGATGTTTTCCACAGTCCTTACAGGGGTGAAAGAACCGTAGCAGTCCAGCAGAGATCTGGAACCATTAATTCTTCTATACAGATTCTAGAATGGCTAATTATAATTACGTTTTGTCTCTTTGAAGACAAAAATATTTTAATATTCCGTAACTATAAGATGGATAATTATATGTGATTTATTATGGCATTTTTAAATGAAAAAATATTCAGTATATCTTTGTATACTTTAATGTTAACAAATTTTTATATACATCATAAATCTTTGATTATAACTATAAACGAAAAGGGCCTTCGTTGAAGCAATCGTCCGTTGACATTCTTTTTAACAGTTATAATTATTTTGGGTAAAAAAACCTTCATCCATTTTGACTACAAAAAGACTCCAGTAGGAATGAAGTCACTTAAGGAAAATATCAATTGTTATCTATAGTTATCTCTGGGTCGAAGTTGCACAAAACTAGTTCATTTTTATAATTTATATAATTTTTAATGCCTTTTACCATTCTCTTGACACTTTTTGGAAACGAATTAAAATATCCTTCTAATAAAAAAATATATATTTTTTAAAAATTCTATAATATATCATAAAACATTTTATATGATTATAACTATTATCTATGTGCGCACAAAAAAGAAACTCAAGAACTTGTAAAATAATAAACATTATAATAATGTAAACATAAGATTCTTTGTCCTGAAGATAATGAAATATATATATTCATAGTTTCTCACGAACCTTAAGGACCATATAAATACAACATACCTCTTGGGTTTGGTTTAGCAGGGAGTCGTATAAGAAAATTTCTAGGATTCTTCAATTACGGAGCCTAAAATAAATATATTATTCCATGGTTAATAAAGTAAAATTCATGTAAGTTCCAGATATTTTTAAAATTCATAAAGTAAAAGTTTGGGACATTTTATATCGTAGCTCACATACGTGGCCCGAATTTAGAAATTTGATTGGCTGGTGGTATCATCGAAGGTGGTTTTACTCACATGCAATTAGTTATTGAAAACGGCGTAGAAAAGACTAGAAAATATTCCCGAGTTAAAATAAAAGCCTTCCGTCCATATTTGAATTTCTAAATTATTTCATGGATACAGGCCACGGTACGCATAGAATGGCGAATGTCTGTTAGAGATCCATGAAGAACGTTTTTGTTGAGCCAGCATCACTATATGAAAAAAGAATAATTTACCTATTTTTGTGATTTTAAATTGTTACATCTACATTTTTCTAACTAATAAACTTTATTTTGTTTTAATTATGGGCAGATACCAAAATATGTCTCGTTAAAAAAATATATATAATTGAAATTGATTATGAAATAAAAATGTTACCTCTGTAAAGAAGATGATTTTTATTAAAAAAAATTAAAAAGGTCCTAAGAAAATGTCATAGAAAAATTGGCAAAAAGAGGACAAAAAGGGCAATGAAAAAAACCCGGTCAAAATAGCAAGTGAGCAAGTCTTTGAGAGGAATAACATTTCATGTTTCTCATCATTTCGAGTTTGTAGTTAAAATAGTTTGTGCAGTATTTATGGGTATTTAGGGATAATATGTATAACTCTAAATATATTTTTATTGGATTAAAGGTTTTTTTGACAAAATTGGTGATTCCAGTAAAAAGTTTAAAATATACGAGTAAAACAATTTTAAAGGCATATTAAACATTCCATACATAAAGAACTAAAAAATTTAGTACTTTTTTGGGTCAATTTATTATTGGTTAAATATCCGTTGTGTCCAAGTCCTCCGACGATATCTCGTATATATTTTTTTGGACCTTTGGCGTGACTTAAAGTTTCTCGTCTCCTCTGTAATGGTTAAAATATTAGTTTCTTTCGATCTCCGCTTCGTATTTTTCCTTAAGAATTTCCGAGACCAAATTTAAAAAATGTTCAATGAATTGCAACTCCAGAAGATTTGATCTGTAGTTTCCACCTATTCGTTTTAGAAGCAACACATTCTTCTCTGCCCTTGCCAATATAATCAAAGATATCAGACAATACCCTGATTCCCATTATTTTGTTAGACATATTTAAACATTAAATATTCTTTAAAAAGTCATGATAGTAATCATTGATTCTACACGATAGACGGGTCTACGACTCTATTTATAAACATTCTTGAGCTGTTACAAATAATTGAGCTTATATTACACGTCAGGACACATTGTATTTCTTGAAACTATTTTTAGAGGCAAACAATGTGTTGTGTTTATGATGTGCTATCATCCAAACAAGACTCTCAAATTACTTCAATCTTATAAATACATCTCTAAAATGTAACAAGTTGACGTCTCATGTTAGTTCACTTGTAACCTACGTTATTTATAATTAGATTAAAAGTGAGGAATGCTCAGCCATGAAATCTGAAAATTTATACTAATGATCGAAATCAAAACAATACAAGCAGTTCCTGATTTTTATTTGTATTTCATATATGTTAAATTTTATAAATAAGCGATTAATGTTATCGAAATATATTTCGTATGAATTAATATTAAAAGAAAGAATTACACAAAATTTTATTTTATCCAAAATATCCCTTTTCAACGTGAGAATTATTTCATTTGTATATTAGTACATGCTTTATTTCGCCAAAACTTCCAATTTAACGAATACACTTACAATAATTATTTATATTTTGGCCACAAAAACTAAAAATATTTCCTTTAAACATTAAATCTATTGATAGATTAATACTTTTACACCTGATTTTTTATAAAAGGGGTTTGAAATTGCGTAAAAATAAATTTCAATTAATTAATTGCAAATATCAAAATAACTAGAAGCACTCAAAGAGTGCAAACCTCCGCCGATCCCACCAATTGAATCAATTAGTCTTTTGTCATTTCCACCCTCTACGCACTTCCCCCTTATTTACACTCTAGAGGTACATGGAAATAAAAGAAACTGGCGTCATCAAAGAGCACAGCACAGCGACATCTATTGGCAAAGTAGGCTAACTTTAAATATTTATTAGTATTTAGCTCATTTTGCATCTTAAAGAAGCACTCAGAGATGCCAAAATTTAATCACTTGTTCCTTTTGGCATTTCCAATAACTCCACAAAGTTTCATCCGAATCCGTTCCGTACTTTTTGAGTTATCCTGCTGACAAACAAACCAACAAACTAACAAACGACAACTAAACAAACCAAACGCCAGTGAAAACAATACCTCCTTCGGCGGAGGTAATAAAATATAACTGTAAGGGATAAGAAATAAAATATATTTCTTCCCAATTATAATTTTTTGTTATGAAATAAATTTTCATCAAAAACTACTTTGAGATAAATGGTTCAAAATGCTCTAAGACGTTTCGATTTGTTATAGCACTTTATCAAAGTCTTTCAATTAGCAAATACAGCATACATATAATAGTATAGGTTTTATATCAGAATTCTTTGTGTTTTAAGGCCGATGGGGACTCCTCTCTAAATGGGAATCATTTATATATTACACAGATATTACATTTGGAGCTCTGAATGCCGCGTATCATTTTTTATTCATTGCTTTTTATCGAATAATTCTCACAACTTTTATTAAAATAGGAAAACGTAAGCTATTTTTTTCTCAGTAATCGTTAAGAATTCTTTGACGATGATTACACAGGGCAACAAAAAAATAATTTTTTGGAAAAATCGGTCCAGGGATTTCCTGTGAATTAGAAAATTTTGATGCTCTGAGTCCGAAAATGACCTTGGTTTTGCTCAATCAGGTCAGTGTTTTTTTGCTACAGAAATTTTTAAAAAATCGATTTTTGTATAAAAAAAACTAAAACAAATTTTGTGGATCATCAGCTGAGAAACCCCTGACGATTTTTT
>CP045893.1:26351497-26369998 GCA_013387185.1 Caligus rogercresseyi | reverse complement strand
TATTGACAAATGACAAAAGACCAAGGGATTCATTTGGTTGGGATCTACGGAGGTTCGACTCTCTGAAGCACTATGGAATGATAGTAACTTATATAACAAATTTAAGTTACATATTTGCCATTCTGCTTTTTAATAAATTACATTAGTGAGTTTATCCGGTTATAGTCTAGAGTTTTGGATAAGAGACATAACTGGTCTCTTATAACAAAATATCTTATTTTATCAAAAATAGGACATAATGCATAGAATACTAGACGTACCAGGAAGGAAGATAAAAAAACACACGCCTAATTTTTCAACAGCATGCGGGCTTCATTTTTAGTATTGCTTAGTCATCACATCGTGTATACGTGCTTGATCTTGCTCCAATAGACAATCATGGTGAACATGTGTTGCGCCCCTGGATGCAAGCAGGGATACAAGAGCACCCAAAAGATCCTTCGGTGACTTTTCACACGTTCCCCAAGAAGGACTCCATCCTTTCGGAGTGGATCAAAGCCATTCCTAGGGATACATCTAATTAGACACCAACATCGAGTTCAAGAATATGTAGTCTCCATTTCCTTCATTCGGACTTCGTAACAGCTTCTGAGGATCCTACTCGAAATATAGGGAGAACCCTCCAAAAAGGTATGGACTTATTTGGCTTGCTTTTTATTTTTTATTAATTGAACTTTTGTTAATTTCTAGACGTTTGAAGGATGGTGTCATTCCCTCAAAATGGCCTAATCTCCCCTTATCTCTCCTCGAAAAGGCAACTCCCGAGGCCAACGCAAGCAGCTACCACTAGCAAGAGAAGTGTCCTCATCAATGAGAGACAAGAGGCTCTCCGTAAAGAACTCTCCATGAAGGAATCCGTCAAGACTGCCCAGGAACTTTATCATAAGTTGACATCAGAGACTTTGCCTTCGGGATTCACTCTACTTCAACTTCCAAAGGTGTCACTTGTGAAGATGGTTTCAACAGAGAACGGAATGGACATTTCTTTAAGTTTGGAAGTTGATGAAGATCTATCCTTTCAAATGTATCACCGTCACTCCCTTCTGGAAAAGAGCTTAGTATCCCACTGTATGACGTCGATTAAAAAGATCCGTTCAATCACTGAGGCTCTTAATATAGCTGCTTATTTGGGGTCGAGGGATCAACTTCCGGACAAAGAAATGTTCGAGGATATTCGTGCTCGGCTTGAGAGATACATAAACTCGGCTGAATTAGAAGAAGTTCATTATTCAAAGCTCTCATTCATTTTTGAGCAAATGAATCTTCTTTTCAAACCGCGAAGTGGAAGAAGATATTCTCCTGGACTCCTTTCTTCTTGTTTGATGTGGCAAAATATCAATTCGGCCTCTATGAACAACTTCATTCCTCTAATGCAATGTCGCTTCCCTCTCCAAGATACCTGAGATCAATTGCATGCTCTGTTACTGTGGAAGCAGGACTATCATCATCGACAATCCGATACCTCCAATCACGAATCCAAGACCTTTGCACAAGAGAAAAAAACGTCACATTGATCATTGATGAAGTTTACTCTGCTCAACGAATTGAATTCGTCAGAGGAAAGTTTCTGGGCAACGAAAATAATCAGGCCACGAAGACCGTTCTCACATTTATGATCAAATCGGCTGGTGGGAAATACATGGACGTCGTCGCACTAGTTCCAGTAGTGAAATTAACAGCTGAACTATTATTTAATCAGTATACACGGATCATGAAAACCCTTTGGGAAATCGACTTCACCGTCGTGGCCTTGTCTGTTGATAATCACACCGTAAATAGAAGATTTTACACCCAATTTCTATGTGAAGATAATCTACAGACATGGATTCCTCATCCCCACGACAGTTCCAAACGCGTTCATCTCCTCATCGATTCAGTCCACAATTTCAAAAATATTTACAACTGCTTCCAAAGGAAAGACTACCTAGAATGCCCTAATATCTTCTTCCCGGACTCACCCCCTCTTCGTCCAAACTTCGCTCACATTCGAGAAGTTCACAAGATTGAATCCACATTCAAAGTGAGATTAGCTCATAAGCTATCGCTCAAAGTGCTTAACCCAACATCTATAGAGAAGACTAATGTTAAATTAGCGGATGCTACATTCCATGAATCCACCATCGGCGCTCTGAAGTTCTACTCAAAGGATAAGCCTGCATTCTTGGAGACGGCAGAGTTTGCTGAATTTGTGAGGAATTATTGGAATGTTGTCAACATCAAAACGCCGCAAGTTGGACTTTTCAAGAGGGATGAGATAAGGAGGCCAATCTCTAAAGAAAATAGCATGGCTATTGGATTTCTTAGAGAATTCGCTTTTTTTTTGGAGGAATGGCAAAAAGTGGTCTTCGGGGTCTTACGGATGAAACTTTTTTGGCAACGAAACACACTTCTCTTGCATTGGCGGATCTGATCGAGTATGTTTTGGAGGATGATAATTTCGTCTACGTTCTTCCGTCTATGTTCCAGTCCGACCCGATCGAGAAACGCTTTGGGTGGTATCGACAACTGAGCGGAGGGAACTATTTCATCAGTGTCCGACAAATTCTCGAGGCCGAGAAAAAAATTAGAGTTCTTTCCTTGGTGAAATATTCAAACATGGAATTCTCTAGAGTGAAAGAACTTCTGTCTGAGGACCAAGTTTTTGAGAACATGGAGACCAAGTGGATGCCAAGTGATCTAGAAAGTATTACCACCGAAGGAGAATGCAATGCCCTCTACTTCGTTGCTGGTTTCATCGCATACTCAATCACAAAAAAATATCGTGCTCATCTTGTAAAGTCATCCTTACTTTGAAAGACACTCCTCCTCAAAGTGTTATTCGGTTGGAGGCGGAATCGGACGAGGAAAAAGTCGAGCTTGGGAGGTTCACCAAAATCATGAGCAGAGGTGGATTATCCACTCCATCGGATATGACATTTCTTACCTGTGTTCATGCCTATTCGCTCCTTTACTTTATATCAACTCACGACGACGAGAAAGTGTGTCTCTTAAGATCTTCAAATCCAAGGGCCACTTTTACCGGAACATTCGTTGAAAAAATGTTTGACAGCACGGAGGTGGTCATCAAGACCATGCTCAACAGCCAATGTGAAAAAGGGCATAAATGGGGTGGTCATCTTAAAAAAATATGTCAAATAATTTTCAATGTCTCCAGTAAAAATTTGGTTGCTCAATTAAACGACGAGATTCATGATCAAAGTCGCAAAAGAGCAGCCAATAAATTGAATCTTAAGGAAAGAAAGATTGCTAAGCTCCTTTCAAAAGCTTAATTATTTTATTGAACTCTTTTTTGGTGTCCTTTTTATATGTATGTACTAATGTATTAATAAACTATTATTCATATTTGTTCCCGACTCATTTATTTCATTTACATATAAATTTAAACCTTCATCAAAGCATTAAAACAGTTCAATTTATTATAATATTTAACATATATACGTCTATAAAAGAAGAATAAATGCCCGCATCATGTGCGCGTAAAATTCTTTCTTCCTTTCCATGTGTCTAGTATTCTATGAATAAACCACTATATTTGGATATAGAGTGAATAAAATCCTCTCGGTCGATGAATAAGTATTTGACGAGATGTTTTAATCTAAATAAATAATAAATGATAAATACTGCAAACGAATAACAGATAATTTAATTACATGAAATGAAGCTCTTTGGTCCTGAACGAGTCTTGTAGGTTTTTCTTTTTCACTAGTTATTTTTAGTAATAATTATAAAACATAGATTTAAATAATATACACAATGATACAGTTGAAGATTAGTCGAGCCAGTACTTCTTTATCCCACCCCTGTTATTACAAGATTTCCTGAAGTAACTGTAATAACTGGCACAGTGTTTATTGAGGGAGAGAGATCAACTGTAAGCCTAGGTTTCCCATTATGTTTTCGCGTCACAGCCTTCTGTGACACCATCTACTTGCCTCGCCATTCGGGACTCTTCGATGATGCCCATTTCTTCGTCATTGAGTAGGTCCCTCACAAATTTATCCTTCTGGTGAATTGGGATCGGAGAGGGCGTGTGCGCAGCCTTCGGAGTTGCATCTTCGTCAACAATAATGCTGATGGGGGCTCCTTTCACGTTGGGAAGGGTTGATGGGTGCAAACATTGAATGTCGATGCCCATATCGATCTATGATCCATTCGCACATTTTGTCGATGTTACGCTCTTCACACTTCATCGGGAGCCGTTCTGGCCTTCATGGGGGTGCTGAACGTCTCAAACATCCACATTTAGCCCTTTCATCACTGACTCTTAACTGACAGATTCTGGGGTTGGGAACGTCATATGTATAATATCGAGCTCCTCCAAACAATCCATCGATAAATAGAATTGTCTCGTGTCAGGGCTGACGTAAGCCATAGTCGCCCCGTCCTTCTGATCTCCATTATCCCCCGTAACATTTTTTCGTATCAGAACCGCTCCATCGATTCTAATTCTGTTCCTGACGCCGAGGTCATCCCATCCTTAACAGGTAATAGGTCTTTTAATCTCAATCCTGTCTGTAGATACTCTTTCCTAGACCAAAGACAAGCTTCCGCGCCTGTGTCGGCAACTGCCATAACATTCATAGGTTTCATAGGCGGATATGGTATTGGGATTCTTGAGCTGAAGACGCGCTTAGGGTTTCAATATTAAAACATGAAAAATATCCTCTTGTTCGATGAATAATGTATTTCTGACGAGATGTTTTAATCTATAATAAATAAATGATAAATACTGCACACGAATAGCAGATAATTTAATTACATGAAATGAAGCCCTTTGGTCCTGAACAAGTCTTATAGGTTTTCTTCTTTTTCACGAGTTATTTTTAGTAATAATTATAATACATAGATAACATAGATTTAAATAATATACAATAATACAGTTGAAGATTAGTCGAGCCAGTACTTCTTCATAGAGTTATGAATATCACATCCTTCAGTGTCCTTTCTCTATACATGCCATTTGCAAACCTTTGATAAGATATATTATTATTACATATTAACATTAATTTGTTAAAACAACTCCTCACACTAAGGAAAAAACAAGGTTTATCTGGCATCATAATATATATTTATATATATATACATATAAAATGGATCATCACTACACTCACCAAAGATGTAGAAGAATAGAAAAAATATGTTGATAATGTTTTTTATTCTTAACAGCATTTTAAATACATTTACTTGTCTTGTATATTATTTTATGGACTGTGGAATAAAAAAATAGGCACTAACAGCTGATTTGTTTGCAAAAAACTACCATAATGTTATCCTTAGAGACATGAAAGGTCAATATAATAAGCACTCTATGAGTAATGTATCAAAATGATTAATTGCGTGTTTTTTGTTTGACTAAACACCTATATAAAAACAGTACTTATGAAAATACTTTAAGGTATTAAATATATAATCTGCTATTTTTGCGAAATTATAGGTGGAGGAACTTTGTTGTTTCTTAACTTATATATTAAGAATTGTGCCCTTGGTGTCCAAAAATTAATTGAATCCTGAAACGGGTTGAAATAAAAGCAAACACATTATCTTAATAGCACTTGCTGGCCAAACTTTTTTTAATAAAACGTTCCCTAAAGCGTCTAAAAATCCAATCACCTATTGATATTTTATTTATGGCGTCAACTTTAAATATGGATGATTCTAGATACAACTTTTACATTCCATGTGTAGATTCTTGTTGCAATGCTTATATTTATAACTCAATCCTCTACATTGCTACGATCTATCTTGAGGTATTATACTGATTTTTGAGTCTAAAATTGGCTCAGGGGGGTCATTGTCCTTTACACATTTATGTTGAATGTCTTTTTTAATGGTTACAATCAATTTATTCTGTTTTCGTACAATAAAATACGGTGCAAAAGGTAGCTTTGAGAAATAGCCAGTTGCCTTGTTAAATGTAACTTCATGAAATGATCATTTTAATTTCAGTTTGATCATCAATGGTTATAAAAGTTTCAAGTTTTCTGCTATGAAAGTTGGCTAAATAAAAGTTTCAATGAAAGATTTGCTTACATTATTTTGCAATCCAGCATATATAATAGTCATATCGTCTGCAAATGCCTCCGTTTTATGTTCGTTTTGTCTTAATTTTTTCCTTTATTCTATTTCATTTTTGTAATTCTTCAATATAAAATTCCAGCTAATAATAATCAAGGCTGGAGAGAGGAGGTCACCTTGACGGCATCATTTTTTAAAAATTTAAAGGCATTATCCTCTCTTTAATAAAACGAATAATATCTGCTCAGCTCAACCTACTGATCGTAAAAAATATTTACTATCCCATGATATATCAAACATGGGATAGAAAACTCTGTCAAATGCCTTTTTAAAATCTTTACTCAATGTCGCTACGTTTGGATGTTGTGTTCTAGCGTAAGCTATGGAGTCTTTTAGGTCTCGCCCAACATCTTCCATTGTTCTGACCGCAACAAACATTTTTGATAATACAAGGTAGACAGCTCTTTAGTCTCTAAGCTACGATTCCGTTATACATTTTAGCATGGTCTACTTGCCTCGGATCTTTGGCTTTCTTCGGAATAAATATCAATATTCCTATGGACATGTCCCTCTCAAAATATCCATGTAAATAATTTTATTTATATACTTGTTTAATTAGTGGACACGCAATGTCTGAAAAACAGTCATACAAATTCAATAGGGAAACCGTCCAGGCACGGGAGATTTGTTTTTCTTTAATATTTTTCCTAATGTAGTTCTGTATGTAGGATTAATTGCGTTCGATTGTAAGAAATATATATTGAAATTTATAACCTCTAATCCTCTACATTGCTACGATCTATCTGGAGGTCGTATTATACTGATTTTTGAGTCTAAAATGGGTTTTTTAATTGTCTTTTTTAATAGTTAAAATAAATTAATTCGGTGACCGTACAATAAAATACAGTGGAAAATGTAAACTCAGATAACAAAAAAATCAAATATGATCGGTTTCGTAAAAACAACAATTTATATCCTAGTTCAAAATGATGTCCAGATGAAAAACAAACATATAAATAACGATTAATACAATAACATTGTACTCAATATAAACTGCAATGTATTCTTAAAATCCTTTTGATGACGTTCCAATAGGATTTTAAATTGTTTGGATAAAATTTAATGATATCTTCGGTTCATTTGCAGAGAAATATCTAGTTTTTTCTTTCAATTCCTATGACTTAATGGGATATTGTCATAATAATGTATGCAAATAGCTTTTTTGGAATATTGGTATTTATAAAATACTTCAGGACAAATTATTTTCCGTCGTATTATTAATGTATGTACCATATCACGAAAAATATGATTGATTCTAAAAATCGATATTTAAATCTTTTCATTTGATTTCCCCTCTTTGATAGACTTTGCCCTACTTCTCTCATTTCCGTTTGGAAAATATCCTTAATCTTTCAGGATGTGAAAGTTCAATTTATGGACATTTTTCCTTGTATCAAGGAAAACTATTTATAAACACAGAAAAAAAAGACGAATGGTTCAATTAGATAGCTGATACTACAAACTGCTTCTTTCTTATTGTATTTATATGAAAGTCCCAATTCTAAGTGGGAGTTGAGTCTAATTAGTAATATTTTAGTCTTTTGTAGTATATTATTTTTGAAATAAGTATTTATATTTACATACTAAAAGCTGACGTTCATTGTACCAAATGGAAGGTATTAATAAATTTACGCTTTTTGGCTTCAGCCTTTTTTAGGATTTAATTAAATAAATACTGAACTTTATGTTGTGTTATATTTGTGATATAAGTACTACCTATATGATATAAATCCGAACATAATCAAGAACCGGTAGTGCGTTAGCCGTGTGCGTTTAGGCGTGTTCAACTCTCAATGTTGGGGTCAGTGCAGGTTCGAATCCCGAGAGGGGATGGTCAACTTTGGTTTACCTCATGATAAGATCCTAGATACGATAGACTAATTTAATGCTATAATGCTTATTATATCTTGTCGGATGCAATTCTATCAAACCATATAGGCAAAAAAAACCGGTTTTTGAAGAGAATAATGAACATTTTAATTAATCAGCTTCATGTGATATTTTTATTGTAACGCCTTTTATTATGATATTTTATTATAAACTATAATGTTTATTTTATTTATATATACTTTTATATATGTACCATCTAAATAATAAAGGAAAAAAAAAACTGCAATTATATTTTCATTTAAATTCAATTATCTTCCACAGGGGAAAACAAGGCTGGACAGTTATTTTTAGCATTTTTTAATCTTATAATGAAAAATATTTTGATAATAGATGCATAATGCATGCTTTCAGTAATGTCATTTTTAATGAAAAAAGAAAGGACTCTGTGTGTTCTATGCACCTATTGAAATACCCTATTGTTCAAAAGATGAAACTATGTATGGATAATGTATTAAGTAAGGCTATTGTGTGTCATATTTTATCGCCAAGAAAAAAAATGAGTTTTTGTTGTTACTTTATGTAATGGCACATTCCCATCAGCAGAGTGCATTTAATTAAAAGTGCATGAAAAAACTATATGCATACATTAAATGCCTTATAAATTGACAGCATTAAAGGCATAAATTTTTAAATTAAATCACGTCAAAAGGAGAGGAAATAATTTAAATAGGCATTTTATTTATTAAGTACCTTAAAATAACCAATTTATTTGTGTTTTTTAAAGTTATGAAGAGCTCATATGGGATTATAATTAAATTGATTTTTATGATATATATATATATATATGGTCTCAATATAAATTACTGTGAAAACATCACTTTTTAATACTTAAATACAGAAGTTGTCGCATGTGATCAAATGAACAAAACACTCGTCCTCAATAAGTTCAAGGTATAGCAGGCCCGGCGGGATGGGCGGGCCTGAGGGGGCCAGGCCGCCCACCGAGTGACGTAGCCCCACCCCGAGTGACGTAGGCCGATTTTTTTATGAATGTGCCAACTGTGTCCCCCAATAACTACTGTAGGCCCCCCCCCCCTCCCAACCTGGTGCGGGCCTGAGGTATAGTTTTTATAAATTTTTTACACATGTGAGTGTTTTCTCATGAGCCTCAATCAATGAACGCATTTAAAAGTGATTGATGATTTGAGCTGAATCATCACACTGGTGTCAAGTCATTGTTATTATAACAGAAAATAAATGTTTGTTTAATCCTAAACAATGATAGCTAAGTTCTCACTTACTGACGATGAGATGGACAAAGAAAGAAAACTTAGGTTTCCTTCTAAAAATGATATGCATTTCTATGTTTACTTAAACTATCATATTATCATTCTTATTAATGAAGTAGTCCTTTAATCCCCACTGGATAGTATGTTGTCACAATGTATTTAAGTGTGTATATTAATTGTTCATTTATTACTTAATATTTAATTTAGGATATCATTTTAAATGTATTTATTTCTTTAGATATATTTTCAACGGATAAAGTAGTTATTAAAACTATAATCCTTTGTTGTGCATTAAGTACATTAATAAAGATAATTTTTATATTTAATAATATTTATTTGTTAAGCTTGCATCCTTGCTAATTTCTTTTTTTGTTCTTAAAACATATGTATTTTCTTAAGCCATAGATTTCAGCATCTCTTTTCTTTAATGATATGATAATGATATTTCAGGAGATCAGTTATGAAAATACAAAAGGCAAATGATTACCCAAAAAAAGAAGGGTTGCAATTATTGTGTTTATATTATTTTGCGTCCTTCTTATTGCAAGGATCATTTCGAATATGAAACGGACCAACTCACAAGTAAAATTCAGAACTAGTTGGAACGAAAAGAATCTCTACGCAGTTAATGAGTACCTTACTTTAAAATGTCCTATTGAAAAAACAATCTGGCTTATGGTATGATCACACAAAATCCCTCGCCCAACAAAGTTCTCTTTCAATCAAATTCGGGGCACGTTTGAGTCGTATTATGTAAAGGTAAGCCCATATACATTTCATTAGCTCGAGCTTGTGTCATAACGGAACTCAAGAAATCCATCACAGAGAAATGAGAGCCATTATCAACTTACAAGTTTGTAAGAATGCCATAGACAGCCTCGTACTGAAACACACAGAACCAAATGAAGGCTATCTATTGCAGATGCTGTAGAACCGAGAGAAAATACCAATTATCCATTATTGTTATTATAATATCATACACATATTACGTATAATTGATCAAGGTTTCATATCATTCAGATAAAAACATAGAATGTTGGTGACGCTTTTTCTTTGGTCACCTTGTTATTAGATAAAATAATTATTGCTGAGGCAATTTATATTAAGTGGCAATGCATTCATACAAAACTTATCAACATACTTACTTATAGAAGAAGCTTCCGGTCCACAATGACTTCAATCAGCCATTAAGAAAACAAATAAAGAAAAATAATGGCTTCATCTCTATTCATTAAATATGAGAAGTAGCAAATAAATAACTGTTGAATCAATTGCCTGTGATAAAAAGAAGTATTCATAGTATAAGAAGAAGGGAGAAAAGTATGCAAGGCCCTAATCATGCTTAATTAAGCTTATATCAAGGCCATTGACGGTATTTTTTTTATATAAGTAGATAAACAGATTTTTTGTTTTGGGCATCCCTGAGACAAATCACTTTATACTGTTTTACAGTACGAGAGGGCTCCTAAAGATATCCTTGAATTAGCGTAATGAGGAGCAAATAGACTTACAGTCAATCCCCGTTTTTGTGGATTAAGGGAGACCGCGAAAAGTGAATCTTAGCAAAGTTGCATTTTAATCTTAACCTCCCTTCTTAAGAATGCTTATAAACAAGTAACAGTGTGAATTTATCAATTTATAAACATAGGACATGAAGAAACGTGGCCCAAAATGTTTGTTATGTCATCGTAGTAATTAATTATAAGGATATTAGAGAATAACAATATAAGGAAAATCCCTCATAGAGACAACTTCTGTGGAAAATTTATTATTAGATTCATATACATATAGTGTACTCAAATGATTCAACTTCCTAAAAGCACCTAGCTTCATGCAGTAAAATAGTTGTAGAAGAGGATATTATGCAGCAATAGAGATCGTAGAGAAGAAGAGGTCCAAGAGCAGTGGAGTCCGTAAAGCAGTGGAAACCAAAAGAGGCGGCATAGTCGGCATTCATTTGACTCATGACGGAAAAATATAGCCATAGAATGTAGTGCCGTGGTATTTTCTTATTTAAATAACCATCCCGTGAATCGATATGGTGTTAGATTTTACAGCCCTAACTGGATGCCAATTTCTTGACTCTTTTCCTTTAGACCTTTATCTATTGAATGGCTCTTTCATATTTCACTAAGTTCAACGTGAAGACAAGTTATTACATAACCAGTGCTGGGACTACGAAATGATATTCGCTATTTATTGTAGATCAGCAGAACCGGATAAAATATATATATATATATATATTCTTTTATGGTAAACATTTCGAATTTCCTTCCCATCCAACGATGAAGCTTGATTGGATGTTTCTCATTGTGATTATTATTCTTTAGAGCTAATTTGCTTCTATGAGGCCTTTATATTCTAGAAGTTAACTGCATTTAAGTTCGAGTGATGTAATTCTTTTAAAGAAAAATCATCGAGCAACCCTGTAGGGTGTTGCTCAAACTAGAATCTTGATTTCTCAAAAATGAGTTTAGCCCCACAACTTGTTGATTTATTTTTTTTCCTTCCAAATTTTGAAATTTACAATAAAAGATTAGCTTCAACCGGTCAATCTGTATAAAAAATCTACCAATCCAATGATTGGTTACAGCTTGCTAAAAACTACTGATACGAGCGGTAGACTTACTCCAACACTACCCAGCTCCACAGATTGATCATAAAGTTGTAAGTTGATAATTACTAAACGAAACATTTGCAAGAGCATCTATGCACATTACACTCGCAACCTTTACATTTAAAAATATCCTGACTGAACTCTGGGACGCCAAACTGCAAAATATCGGGGGTTCCCTTTGTATTTTTTCGCCATGCGTGTAATTTTTAACTCTTTGAAAGTGCATACTCCACTTTTTATATTATGTTTGATGTTGGTTCCTTAGGTGTAATTGAGTCAAAGATCTTGAAGGATTCCGTCTCATTTGCGTCAGCCCTCTACAGAAAATGATATGCCCTTCACTTGAAAAAAAATGCTAACCCAACTATTTGATGACAGGATAAATAAATTGTGTCTCATTGAGTGATATCAGTTCTTCCCTGGACTTTGGACCGTGACTAACCATTTCAAGACCCAAAAACATTCTATTCCCAATAAATTGATATTGTGATTAATATGAAGGTAAGTGATTCACAAATTATTTATTTATTTTTATTTTTTATAATCTACGGAATTTTACATAAAATGGTAAAAAAACATACCATTTCGTGTATAGTTTATGGGTTATAGCACTCTTGGAAGTATGCAGATATTGTAATGTTTGAGAAGGCTTCTTAAGATTATTGCCAATGATACTAATAATGATAATTAAAAATCCTTTGCTGTCTATCTTTTAAATTGCAGAAAGATGTTTCATCAGGTACATCTCTATATCTACCTTAGTACGATATTCTGCACGTGCATTTTGTATTCCTGAGCTGTCGAAGATGCCAGAAATGAAATAAATTTTTATAAACAATTTAACAAATAAGTTAATATATATGTAAAAGTTATAAATATCTCAAAAGGATAATGATAAATTAGATGACAAAATAGTTTTATAATCTAATAAGAATGTATATCCATAACAACGTTTTTAAACACAAAAAAATTATAATCCAATAAAATGTATATCAACGTTTTTAAAACTTTCGAAACTATTATACGGAAATATATTAACAAAAAACTTGAAAAACTTTCTTTGTTTTTTTACTCAACATTATAACAGAAGTGGTAGAGTCGATGTGGATCTAAAAAACTTGTATAGCTGATTAATTTGAACTCTAATAATCAAATCGAGTTGTCAATTACATAAAAAGACCAAATAACTCCTCCTATTGTTTTGTTCGGTCGGTAGTTTTCGTAAAAACTTTTTTATTTATTGAGTTGAGATGCGTATGTGTCATATTCTAGGAATTTGAGATATTTAAAGTACGTTAAAATGCAATAGCCGTGAGCGTACAGGCGTGTTCAACTTACATTTTGGGGACACAGGTTCGAATACTCCCGAGAGGGGAAGGTCATTTTTGTTCTACTTCATCGAGTAGATCCAAGGTTCAAGTGACTAATTTAAATACTACAATGCTTATTTATATCCAGTCGGATGCAATTTTATCGAACAAAATAGGCAAAAAAAAGTGCAGTACATTGATATGATATCATCCGCAATAAAGAATCAAAATCAATCAGATATCAATATGCATTGATGTGTATGAAGACTAAGAATGCAAATTGTTAAGTGTTTACCATAATAATGAACTTCATCCTTGTTGAATACGTTTAATAAGTTTAATCAAGACTATCCTATGACAGTCATAAACATATTTTAATGAGACGTGTTAGTTCACTTACCTATCCTAATGATATCCCTTGAGACTTAGTAAATATATATATGATACTTGATAATATTTTCAAGTCCTACCTATATAGGGATATCAAATTATGTAGCGGAATTGGTTTATTAGGGAACTAACGTCTTTCCTTGATATAAAAAACCCTCTTATAGATCTTGATGTATTCTATCAGGCTATCTATATATGATACGATTTGAACACCTCCTATTATGTACATATTTTAAGGAATGTTATTAACATGCCTTTTACAAAACATTCAAAAATATTCTTAAAACACAGTAGATTGAAGGGCTATTGAAAAATCAAATTATGTGTAGCGGAATTGGTTTATTAGGGAACAGAACGTCTTTCCTTGAAAATATAAAAAACCCTATTATACATCTTTTGATGTATTCCTATCAGGCTATCTATATATGAAAGGACACGATTTGAACACCTCCTATTATGTAACATTATTTTTAAGGGAATGTTATTAACATGCCTTTTACAAAACATTAAAAATATTCTTAAAACACAGTATTTTATTATTGAAGGGCTATTGAAAAAGCTCAAATTATGTGATCGTTTTAATAATTACTTCAATTATATGTTGATCAGATGTACAGCGAAAA
This sequence comes from Caligus rogercresseyi, assembly GCA_013387185.1. NCBI lineage: Eukaryota > Metazoa > Arthropoda > Copepoda > Siphonostomatoida > Caligidae > Caligus > Caligus rogercresseyi. The sequence goes on along the minus strand of CP045893.1, from coordinate 26,355,864 downwards.
TAATCCCATAAATTTAGATGTAGCTAAGCAAGTAGTCATATATTAAAGGAGACTTTTTTCAAATATGAATTATACAGTAACTCATATGAACTCACAGTTTTCTATCTACAATTTAAAAAAACTATAATGTTATGTATACATATATATTTTATATGTGTTTATACTAATTTAATCATTTTTGGTTTGAAAAAATCTATATTCTTTGTTTTTTTTATACGTATTTACACTAAATTCAATTACTTCTTATTTGAAAAAATCTTTATTTAGTGTATTTAATTTCCATGTGGGTAACGATTTTTTCTCCGAGCAACGATTTTTCTCCGCAGTAACGAGTAAAAACTCGTAAATTTCTTGCACGAGTAGAGTTTTTTTTCCATCAGCAAGGTTTTATTATTATAACGTGCATAAAATATATACATATAATAGTTATAAATGGAAAATTGTGTTTAATATAAACATAAATAAACATTAAAATTAAAATCATTTTCCTTTTAGAAACCTTAAAACACAAACGTATATCAACTAAGTTCTTAACATAAAATTCTTACGATATAGTATCTAACAAATACAAATGTAAATATAAATAATTTTTTACATAAAGTTCTTGTGATAAAATATTTAAAAAAAATATTAAAAAACAGAGAATAATATAAGTATATGGATGAAATATCATTGCTTGTTCTTGAACTTCTTGAATTGTCTGATGATTATTTCCAGGGATTTGGTGTGCAGGAGAGAAGTTTAAAGGAATATTTGATGACTTCCGAAGCATTATTCCAGGCCGAACTTTGTACCATTGGGATCCTCAAGGAAAATGCCACGTAACGAGCGGCGGCCGAAACCATAATTGACCGGAGATCTATCGCATTGATGGTTTCCTCTCCCATCAGCTTTTTCGCTATGTAGGCCTTGCAATTAAGTAGCGACGCCTTAACGGTATTTTTCTCTTTGCAGCGTTTCCCGGTGTTGAAACCGCCGAAAAGAACATTGCCCCTCATATTTTCCTCTTTGAAGTTTGGGATGAACTCAGAATTTAGAGTGATGAAATTTCTAATAATTGTTAGAGCAGGGCAATCACAGAAAGCGTGTTTGATGTCCACATACATGTATCCACAATCCTTGCAGTGTTTCAAAATCTTATTAGATTAGCGGAGATTTGTAATTGGGCAGTAAAATTCCGTGGATCATTAATTCCCACAAGTGACACCAATATTTTTTTCCTCCATCCTCCAGGTAAAACCAGTGAGGATAAATGGGTTTTGACTATTTCATCTGCTCTTTCTGAGTGGGGCTCTTTAACGAGGAACTTGCAATGCCAAGGAATCAATGGGATATGTTGTTTAGCTTCTCTCAAAAGAGGAAAATAAAATCTTCCGGTTTTGAATGATGATAAATTATCCAGTCGCCAAACGTTAGCCTGTTTTCTATCTGCACAATCCTTTCCAATTCCTCTGGTGTTTCTTTTATCCCTTTAAAAAAGAGTCTGCGTTTAATTTTGACGAATAATATCAGTAATACTGTTTGAGTCAAATATGGGTGAATTTCTCCATATTACCCTCTGCATAGTTGCCAATTTCTTTGAATATAGAGCTATCGTGTAGTCGGACCAGTCAGTTCTAAACATGAGTGTTTTAACAATAAAAGGGTCACTAAAATAGTCACGCCATTCCACGTCAGGGTACAGAGTGAGGTTGTAAAAACTTTTAAAATATTTGAGGTAAAATATTTTGTAGTAAGACCAGGCCTCCACCAATTTGAGACCTTCTTTTTAAGGTGGGAATATATTTCTGGTCAAACAATTTATTCAACCAATTATCTTCTTCTTCTATGAATTTTCCCCTATTGATGGAATCGCAGTGTATACGTAAATCATTTGAGAGATCAATTTTTTTTTTCATGGCAAAGGTCTTTATTCTATTCATATATGTAATAAATAATATAAAATAAAATAGATAAAAAAGGGGGAGGTTTGTGTTTGGTAAAAACATAATAAATATTATAGTTTAAAATTAATATACCCTGTAAGACCTTAAATTCTATTGACAATAAATTAATTTTGTATTGTATAGGTCATACGCTTTTGTATACAAAACTTCCCCATACCTGACACCATTTATAAACTTGACTATTTAGGCCTTCAAAATTTAAAGTGAAGGGCGGTTTATTTCCCACATAATACCTAAAATATTAACTGATCTAACAACCTTGCACCTCCTTATAATCGAAGAAAGTGCAGGATGCCAATAGAAAGAATGGAGGTCTTCTCCACGTTTACGTTAAGTCCACTTATTTTTGAAATTTTTCCCCAAAAGGCAACTAAAATCAAATTCTCCTTATAAACTGTTCCTCTGAATTCCCTTGCACCATTAAGGTTACATCGTCGGCGTAGAGGTCAATTAAGTGCTTTTTATTTTCTATATGCAGCATAATATTTACGGTTAATTAAAGTGTTTAATTGTTCCATCGACGCGAAAACAAGAGGGGTGATACTGGACATCCTTGTCTACAGCTTTTTCCTAAATTATAGGGTCACCTTGGAGGTCATCTAAAACAATAGTAGATCTACCGTTAAAAAGAAGAGTGTATGGGGTAAAATACTTTTTGGGAAGAAACTTTTTCACAGGTTTGAAAATAAAATTATGGCTAATAGTATCGAACGCTTTGCTAAAATCGATTGCGATTATGGCTCCAAATTTTTTCACACAGTGAAATTGGGTGGAATACAATGAGGACATAAACTAGTACAAGAGGAAGCACATAAAGCCCTAATATCTTGAAGGCAGATGATGTCCGGATGTAGATCCTGTATCCTTTTCAACAAGGCATGTCTTGTTCTTATATCTTTTCCACCTCTAGTATTCAATGACACAATTTTTTTAAACCTACTATGTTTTTGTGTACAGACATAGGTTATTGAAGCAAAGTTTATATGGTAATCTTAGGTTGTTTTGCCTGCGAAGTCTTTATCAGGAGAATGTTCAATTCGGGCTTATTCCTTTTTACTATTTGATTGGGAGCGAGTACGATGATTAAAATGTTTTGAGCATTCATATAGAAGATTTTGCCCTTCTAATTCTCCGTTATCTTTGTTCATCATTAATATAGTGTCCTCCTGTGAGGGAGTAGCGTCGTCCTGATGCATCTCTGAAGGTCCAGCGTTGGGGATGTTGCTCTCTTCTGTCTCTGCATTATCATCATGAATGATCTCAGACGGTATATAGTTAGATTCATTCACCTCTTTCGCCCCGTTATAGTTTCTATGGTTCTAAGGTTGTATACTGGGATTTTCTGTTCTCACTATTAGGCGCATTCTCTCCGTCATTTATTTGCGAGGGAGTATCTTCAACATTTACACTTGTTGGAAGTTCCATCATTTTCTTATTATCTTCATTCAAACGTGCCGTCTCGTTATCATTTACGGAAGCATTGTCCGTTGCTTTACTAAATGAAGCCCTTAAAGAGTTCCAATAATCTGTCCATCTAATAAACTTATTTGGACAGTCCCTCGCAAAGTGTCCCTTTGTCGTAACATTTTACACAGTTATTGATTGCCCGGAAAAACTTATTCTAGTTTTATATCTCTTAAATCCTATAAAACCTGGGACGTCTCTTTGGGGGTAATACACCGACAGTGAAGTTCCCATTATAAAGTCCTTTTAATTTCCATCAAGGAAACAACAATCCTTTGCGGGTCTAGTAATATCTCCAAAATTAAGGAGCACTTTTCAATATCTTTCGCCTTAACATCCTCATGAGGAGAATGCACAATAAGCTTTTTTCATATATAACGGATTTCCATCAGTATCTTTTCGTTGTGCCCTGAGTCCTCTAACAGTCCTTTGATCCCATCGCCACTAGTAGATCCATTTCTTATAATAAAGGTATCCTCTACATGTGAGAAGGATTGTACCAATATTTAATTTACTTCTTCAAAAATTAATATCAATATAGAGCGAGCTCCTGGCACGGATGAATTCCTTCTAAGAGAACGAGGATTCAATTTTAGTGTTCCAATTACTAGGTTCTCTATCTCTGAATAGTTGGTCGCTTCGGTGCCCGACTTCTGTTAATCGTTGATAGATCAATAATATTTTACTTTTCATGGCCTTAGAGGCCAGATCCTTTTTTAGTGCCTTTACATAAGAATTTTGTGGAGGAATCTCCTCCCCACTCGAAGATTCATTTATGATTCCAAATTTTTCAGAACTTTCTTATGTCTAAACCTCTTTACCTCAAAAAAAGGAAGTAGACTATTTTTCTTCTTTATTTACCTTTTGTAGAGAAAGCGTACAGAAGTAAATAAATAAATGACTGCCCTCTCCTGCAGGAACACAGAGAGGGAGGAAGAAAAAGAGAGGGTCAAACAA
>CP045893.1:26309589-26351397 GCA_013387185.1 Caligus rogercresseyi | reverse complement strand
GAATCTACACATGGAATGTAAAAGTTGTATCTAGATCTCCATATGTTAAAGTTGAACGCCATAAATAAAATATCAACTAGTTAATGTGGATTTTTAGACACCTTTTAAAGGGAACGTCTTTTACAAAATTTGGCCAGCAAAGTGCTATTAGATAATGGTGTTGTGCTTTTATTTCAACCCGTTCTCAGGATTCAATTAATTTTTGGAGCACCAAGGGCACAATTCTTATATATAAGTTAAGAAACAACAAAGTTCCTCCACCCTATAATTTTGCAAAAAGAGCAGATTATATATTTAATACCTTAAAGTATTTTCATAAGTACTGTTTTTATATAGGTGTTTAGTCAACAAAAAACAGCGCAATTAATCATTTTGATACATTTACTCATAGAGTGCTTATTATATTGACCTTTCATGTCTCTAAGGATACATATGGTAGTTTTTGTGCAAACAAATCAGCTGTTAGTGCCTATTTTTTTATTCCACAGTCCATAAAATAATATACAAGACAAGTAAATGTATTTAAAATGCTGTTAATGAATAAAAAACATTATCAACATATTTTTTCTATTCTTCTTCTTCATCTTTGGTGAGTGTAGTGATGATCCATTTATATGTATATATATAATTATATATATTCTGATGCCAGATAAACCTTGTTTTTTCCTTAGTGTGAGGAGTTTTTTAACAAATTAATGTAATATGTAATAATAAAATACTTATTCAATAGTTTTGCAAATGGCATGTATAGAGAAAGGACACTGAAGGTGATGTGATATTCATAACTCTATGAAGAAGTACTGGCTTCGACTAATCTTCAACTGTATTATTGTATATATTCATTTAAATCTATGTTTCTCTATGTATTATAATTATTACTAAAAATAACTACGATGAAAGGAAGAAACTATCAAGACTTGTTCAGGACCAAGGGCTTCATTTCATGTAATTAAATTATTGTCATTCGTGTGCAGTATTATCATTTATTTATTATAGATTAAAACATCTCGTCAGAAATACATTATTCATCGAACAAGAGGATATTTATTCATGTTTTAATATTGAAACCCTAAGCGCGTCTTCAGCTCAAGAATCCAATACCATATCCGCCTATGAAACCTATGACATGTTATGGCAGTTGCCGACACAGGCGCGGAAGCTTGTCTTTGGTCTAGGAAAGAGTATCTCCAGACAGGATTGAGATTAAAGACCCTATTACCCGTGTAAGGATGGGATGACTCGGCGTCAGGAAACAGATTAGAATCGATGGAGCGGTTCTGATACGAAAAAATGTTTTACGGGGGATAATGGAAGCAGAAGGACCGGGGACTATGGCTTACGTCAGCCCTGACACACGAGACAATTCTATTTATCGATGGATGTGTGGCGGAGCTCGATATTATACATATGACGTTCCCAAACCCAGAATTGTCAGTTAAGAGTCAGTGATGAAAGGGCTAAATGTGGATGTTTGAGACGTTCAGCACCCCATGAAGGCCAGACTCTCCCGATGAAGTGTGAAGAGCGTAACATCGACAAAATGGGCGAATGGATCATAGATCGATATGGGGCATCGACATTCCTGTTTGCACCCCCTCAACCCTTCCCAAACGTGAAAGGAGACCCTCATACATCATTATTGTTGACGAAGATGCAACTCCGCGAAGGGCTGCGCACACGCCCTCTTCCGATCCCAATTCCACTCGGGATAAATTTGTGAGGGACTTACTCAATGACGAAGAAATGGGCATCATCGAAGAGTCCTGAATGGCGAGGCAAGTAGATGGTGTCACCGAATGGCTGTGACGCGAAAACATAATGGGGAACCTAGGCTTACAGTTGATCTCTCTCCCCTCAATAAACACTGTGCCAGTTATTACAGTTACTTCAGGAAATCTTGTTAATAACAGGGGTGGGGATGAAGATAAGTAAAACTGTGGCTCGACGTTAATTCTTGCGAACTGTATCATTGTTGTATATTATTTAAATCTATATTTTGATAAATGTCTTCACGAACACATAACTAGTCAGAACAAGAAGAAACCTACAAGACTCTTCAGTCGTACCAAAGTGAGTACATTTATCCATCTGTAAATTATACTGTTATTCGTTTGAAGCATTGTTTCATTAATTTATTAAGCCTTAAAAGACATCGTTCGCTCAGACAGTTTCATTAGACTTATCGATCCCGAGAGATATTTCTATTCACTTCTTATCACCAAAACATTATAAGTAATTTTATTCCATAGAAACTAGAACACAAATGGAAAGGAAGAAAGAATTTTACGCGCACATGATGCGGGCATTTATTCTTCTTTTATAGACGTATATATGTTAAATATTATAATAAATTGAACTGTTTTAATGCTTTGATGAAGGTTTAAATTTATATGTAAATGAAATAAATGAGTCGGGAACCAATATGAATAATAGTTTATTAATACATTAGTACATACATATAAAAAGGACACCAAAAAAGAGTTCAATAAAATAATTAAGCTTTTGAAAGGAGCTTAGCAATCTTTCTTTCCTTAAGATTCAATTTATTGGCTGCTCTTTTGCGACTTTGATCATGAATCTCGTCGTTTAATTGAGCAACCAAATTTTTACTGGAGACATTGAAAATTATTTGACATATTTTTTTAAGATGACCACCCCATTTATGCCCTTTTTCACATTGGCTGTTGAGCATGGTCTTGATGACCACCTCCGTGCTGTCAAACATTTTTTCAACGAATGTTCCGGTAAAAGTGGCCCTTGGATTTGAAGATCTTAAGAGACACACTTTCTCGTCGTCGTGAGTTGATATAAAGTAAAGGAGCGAATAGGCATGAACACAGGTAAGAAATGTCATATCCGATGGAGTGGATAATCCACCTCTGCTCATGATTTTGGTGAACCTCCCAAGCTCGACTTTTTCCTCGTCCGATTCCGCCTCCAACCGAATAACACTTTGAGGAGGAGTGTCTTTCAAAGTAAGGATGACTTTACAAGATGAGCACGATATTTTTTTGGTGATTGAGTATGCGATGAAACCAGCAACGAAGTAGAGGGCATTGCATTCTCCTTCGGTGGTAATACTTTCTAGATCACTTGGCATCCACTTGGTCTCCATGTTCTCAAAAACTTGGTCCTCAGACAGAAGTTCTTTCACTCTAGAGAATTCCATGTTTGAATATTTCACCAAGGAAAGAACTCTAATTTTTTTCTCGGCCTCGAGAATTTGTCGGACACTGATGAAATAGTTCCCTCCGCTCAGTTGTCGATACCACCCAAAGCGTTTCTCGATCGGGTCGGACTGGAACATAGACGGAAGAACGTAGACGAAATTATCATCCTCCAAAACATACTCGATCAGATCCGCCAATGCAAGAGAAGTGTGTTTCGTTGCCAAAAAAGTTTCATCCGTAAGACCCCGAAGACCACTCTTTTGCCATTCCTCCAAAAAAAAGCGAATTCTCTAAGAAATCCAATAGCCATGCTATTTTCTTTTGAGATTGGCCTCCTTATCTCATCCCTCTTGAAAAGTCCAACTTGCGGCGTTTTGATGTTGACAACATTCCAATAATTCCTCACAAATTCAGCAAACTCTGCCGTCTCCAAGAATGCAGGCTTATCCTTTGAGTAGAACTTCAGAGCGCCGATGGTGGATTCATGGAATGTAGCATCCGCTAATTTAACATTAGTCTTCTCTATAGATGTTGGGTTAAGCACTTTGAGCGATAGCTTATGAGCTAATCTCACTTTGAATGTGGATTCAATCTTGTGAACTTCTCGAATGTGAGCGAAGTTTGGACGAAGAGGGGGTGAGTCCGGGAAGAAGATATTAGGGCATTCTAGGTAGTCTTTCCTTTGGAAGCAGTTGTAAATATTTTTGAAATTGTGGACTGAATCGATGAGGAGATGAACGCGTTTGGAACTGTCGTGGGGATGAGGAATCCATGTCTGTAGATTATCTTCACATAGAAATTGGGTGTAAAATCTTCTATTTACGGTGTGATTATCAACAGACAAGGCCACGACGGTGAAGTCGATTTCCCAAAGGGTTTTCATGATCCGTGTATACTGATTAAATAATAGTTCAGCTGTTAATTTCACTACTGGAACTAGTGCGACGACGTCCATGTATTTCCCACCAGCCGATTTGATCATAAATGTGAGAACGGTCTTCGTGGCCTGATTATTTTCGTTGCCCAGAAACTTTCCTCTGACGAATTCAATTCGTTGAGCAGAGTAAACTTCATCAATGATCAATGTGACGTTTTTTTCTCTTGTGCAAAGGTCTTGGATTCGTGATTGGAGGTATCGGATTGTCGATGATGATAGTCCTGCTTCCACAGTAACAGAGCATGCAATTGATCTCAGGTATCTTGGAGAGGGAAGCGACATTGCATTAGAGGAATGAAGTTGTTCATAGAGGCCGGAATTGATATTTTGCCACATCAAACAAGAAGAAAGGAGTCCAGGAGAATATCTTCTTCCACTTCGCGGTTTGAAAAGAAGATTCATTTGCTCAAAAATGAATGAGAGCTTTGAATAATGAACTTCTTCTAATTCAGCCGAGTTTATGTATCTCTCAAGCCGAGCACGAATATCCTCGAACATTTCTTTGTCCGGAAGTTGATCCCTCGACCCCAAATAAGCAGCTATATTAAGAGCCTCAGTGATTGAACGGATCTTTTTAATCGACGTCATACAGTGGGATACTAAGCTCTTTTCCAGAAGGGAGTGACGGTGATACATTTGAAAGGATAGATCTTCATCAACTTCCAAACTTAAAGAAATGTCCATTCCGTTCTCTGTTGAAACCATCTTCACAAGTGACACCTTTGGAAGTTGAAGTAGAGTGAATCCCGAAGGCAAAGTCTCTGATGTCAACTTATGATAAAGTTCCTGGGCAGTCTTGACGGATTCCTTCATGGAGAGTTCTTTACGGAGAGCCTCTTGTCTCTCATTGATGAGGACACTTCTCTTGCTAGTGGTAGCTGCTTGCGTTGGCCTCGGGAGTTGCCTTTTCGAGGAGAGATAAGTGGGGAGATTAGGCCATTTTGAGGGAATGACACCATCCTTCAAACGTCTAGAAATTAACAAAAGTTCAATTAATAAAAAATATAAAAAGCAAGCCAAAATAAGTCCATACCTTTTTTGGAGGGTTCTCCCTATATTTCGAGTAGGATCCTCAGAAGCTGTTACGAAGTCCGAATGAAGGAAATGGAGACTACATATTCTTGAACTCGATGTTGGTGTCTAATTAAATGTATCCCTAGGAATGGCTTTGATCCACTCCGAAAGGATGGAGTCCTTCTTGGGGAACGTGTGAAAAGTCACCGAAGGATCTTTTGGGGTGCTCTTGTATCCCTGCTTGCATCCAGGGGCGCAACACATGTTCACCATGATTGTCTATTGGAGCAAGATCAAGCACGTATACACGATGTGATGACTAAGCAATACTAAAATGATGCCCGCATGTTGTTGAAAATTAGGCGTGTGTTTTTTTATCTTCCTCTCCTGGTACGTCTAGTATTCTATGGTTATTCCTACTTTTGATAATAATAAAGATATTTAGTTATACAGAGACCATTTATGGCTCTTCAATCCAGAACTCTATATATAACAAAATAAAACTAACTAATGTAAAGACATTAAAAACAGAATGGCAAATATGTAACTTAAATTTGTTATATAATTTACTATCATAAATAGAGGACTCAGAGAGTGCTAACCTCCGTCGATCCCCACCAAATGAATCACTTGGTCTTTTGTCATTTGTCAATAGATGTCGCTGTGCTGTGCTCTCTCTCTTTGAGAGCACAGCACAGCGACATCTATTGGCAGAGTAGGCTAACTTGAAATATTTATTAGTATTTGGCTCATTTTGCATCTTAATTCTGCACTCAGAGATGCCAAAATTTAATCACATGTTCCTTTTGGCATTTCCGACAACTCCACAAAGTTTCATCTGAATCCGTTCCGCACTTTTTGAGTTATCCTGCTGACAAACCCACCAACCAACCAACGCCAGTGAAAACAATACCTCCTTCGGCGGAGGTAATTAGGTCCATTACGGTAATTTTTGGTTATTTTCTATATAATAAATATTTTTTTATACATCTCACCGACATATTCTATTGATGGGGGGGGGGGGGATCATACAAAGATGCGTTTATGATTGTTCTCACAGTTTACCAACAAATACATTTTTCCCGTTGGCAACTCAAGTTTATTTATGTTTACGTCTTATTGTCAGAGTATTATAGGCTTTGTCCGTCTCCATTATTATAATTATATCGTCAGCATAGTATATACAAAAGCTTACATTTAATAATAAACAACTACTGCAAACTTGAAACAAAAATAAAGCTATATGTATAAAAGATTATCCCAGGAAACCTAGAAACTATATGGAAGGGTGACTCTTTACCTAAGCAGGTACTTCCTTTTCAAACGTGGTCCATTTCAACATCATTATTTATTCGAAATAAATCTCAACTAAGTGTAAATTGGCTTAAATTATTGGATCTTTTAGATTAAATATTTAATTTAATTATAATATATAGCACCTTAACAGGAGAAATATAATATAAACATTAACATATATAGTAGAATTAATATGTCGTGCTTACGTATTGATTTCCCGGCGTGCGAAAGAAGTCACCCTTCTATTTAGTTTCTAGTATTCCTTGGATTGATTACCTAACATGTACCCACTTTCATTGTGACTTGTTCAACTCCCTGCCAAAGTACTTTTATAAGATACTTGATTCACCTTTAAATACGGATGAGGTCACGATGAGTTAATCTCTTTTCGATCGGACTTAACCCGAGCATGTTGTAATAGTAATTTTTTCAAAACCTTGGTAGAAATCGACATTTATCATTTAAAACTCAGTTAAGAACTTGAGAATGAAGCAAAAGTTGAAGGTAAAAACTTTAAAAAAGTAGGTTTTATTTTTTCAAGTATTTTTTTTTTTAATAGTTTATTGCTACACAAAATTATATATATACAAGTATAAACATATATTCAGTTCGGGCACATGTAAAAAATAATAATTTTTTTCAAGTATTTATTGATAAGATAACTGAGCGCCTCGTACCTTTCAGGAACATACGTTTAATGTGAAACTATATATATTCATAACAGTTTTTTTGAAATAAATGGATCCCCATACTTTGTATACAGCTGCAATAAATAAGCCTTTATATAGATTAGTTTAGATAAACGCTTTAGCTTCAATTTAATATCATATAAACATACACAAACAACAAAATCAGAGTGGAAAGCATGGTAGAGCTTTAATTCCGTAAATTATATTATCTGTGTTTATTAAAGTCGCTATTATGGAAATTATTGCAATCTATCCAATGACGACATTTTTTTCAATGGCAACCCTTATTTTTTTATTTTTTTTGGTCGACTCATTCATTTTGCTTATTCTGAAGAACACACGGGCCATAACTCGGAATATTCTTTGGAAGTTATTGAAGATGTTGCCCCATTTGAAAAGGGAAGTGGCAATTATAAGGAGAACTGCTCTTCTGTAGAGCAAGGTAAGAGTTCTCTTCCACTGAGAACAATCAGCCTGAGAGTTTGTCCGTGGACACTAATACGGAACTCTCTAAAAAGCCTTCTAAGTCCCATTTGGACATGACAAAAATTATAAAAGAGCGCACTAGATCTATGTCTGTCGGAAAAAGGAACAAGCCTTCGCATGACCTCTCTCCTCCTAAAGGAAAACAAGCAAAGAGCTTCGAATCTCAATGAGCTTGAAGCTTTTTTGGTTCTGAATATATACTCAGCTCATCACCTAAATTGTATAAGAGGTAGTAATCCCTATTTCTGATCAAAACAAAAATATTAATGGCTTTTTCTTTGATAAACCATAATTTGTTCAGATGAACTTAGATTATTTTTGGCAGAGTTCCGGTAAAGACTCTATAGAAAATAAAAAATTGGGAATCAGGCGAGCCATTTCGCTCAATGTAAGAGGAGGAAAGGATAGGAAAACCAGGCATGCATTAATGAAGGTAGTATTAAATAAAAGGCCAGATTTAATTTGTTTACAAATTCCAAATTTCAATTTTAGTTCCAAAGTATCGTTCACTTGTCCTGACAATTGTATTTCTTGTATGCCTAAAGGCTATGAATGTTATTTTACTGGCAATAACATTTCACGAGGAATAATCACCTTTGTTCTGAAGTCATTAGGTAGGTCAGTAATTAAAAAAGAATATTGTTTCACAAGTGAATGGCACAAAATACTCATTTCATCTTCGAGTATTGACTTCCATGTAATTAATGCATATGGTCCCAATATCAAATGTTCTCCCTTTTATCAAGCCATTATTAATTGTCACAAAGAAGACTTTTTACCCTTAATTTTATTAGGTGATTTGAATGTTGATTTGGAAAATAGTCCAAAGTATCCAAATTCAGCTATGCTTTTAAAACTAATTTATGATCTTAAACTAGTTGATGCCATTAAAATGCTCAACCCGAATCGTGATATGGTTTCTTCGAAGATTGGTCTTCATTCTTCTGGCATTGACCATCTTTTTATATCTTTGTATCTTTTATCTACTGTTAATAAGGCTTTTTATAAGTTAGAATCATCGTCAGACCATAAAATTATGGAACTGGAATTCTTAGGTGTCCATACAAAGAAGAATTTTAGAATGCCGAAATGAATTTTAGATTCGGAAGATTTTAAAACGATTTTAAAGTGAAATTTGAAAAAATCTTATAATCCACATGTTTCTTGTCAAAAACTAACCTGTATTTTTTATAGAGGTTGTACGTGATACAACCTTGTATTTTTTTAAAGGGAAAAGGGAAATGGAAAGGCACTTGAGGAAAAATAGGAAAAATAGCCAATAGTGGTTCTCTCTTTGTCCAAAATCTAGCTACGGAAACCCAAAATATGTTTCGTATTTCAGAAATTGCAGAGGAAGAAGTGGTTGGTGGAACTAGAGAAAATTTCCCACGAGCAAAAAAAATATATAAGAAAAGCACTGTTTACTCACATGAAGTTATATCTGACTATTTAACATAAAAATTCAAAAATTATAAATCTTCTGGTCCGGACTGTATAAAAGGAAAAGTGTTTACTTTGTGTCTTGAAGAGGTCATACCTTACCTACTAAGCTTCGGATCATATATGGAAAGGAAAGGAAGGCTTCCCTCATCTTTAACATGTGGACGGATATCCCTTATTCCAAAAAAAGGAAATGGAACTAAAAGTAATCATTGGAGACCATTAACGATTTTAAATGAATCTTACAGAATTTTAGCTGGCGTTTTATCTAGACAAATAGAACCAATTTTAAACAAAAAGGTGGGACCTGAACAAAAAGGTTTTCTTAAGGGAAGAAACATTGCGGACATTTCTCGAAATATTCAAGCATGCATTGAATCCGTGAGAGAGAGGAAAACTTTTGGGGCATTGATTCCAGTCGATTTAAAAAAGTATTTGACACGATTTCTCATACATTAATTTTAAAAGCTATTAAAAATATTTACCTTGTCGTTTTTTTAACCCTATACGATCACTTCTCTTTATTGGTACGTCTGTTGTGTTCATAAATGGAATACATAGTGGAATCAGATTAGGGAGAAGTTGCAGACAAGGCTGCCCTGTTTCACCCCTTTTGTTTGTTACTGGAATGGATGTCATGTCTAGTATTTTACAACGAAAATATAATGGTTTTGGGATAAGACTTGGGACAAAAAACATATATTAGATCTATACGCGGACGATTTTACCCTTTTTGTAGAAGCCCACTCAGAAGCTCAGTTGACTAAGCAAATTGATATACTCTTCTCCTTTTTGAAAAAATTTGCTGTTAGGTCCGGGTTATATGTAAATAAGAAAAAACTTCAATTGTTCCCTTAGGCCTATGGAAACCTTCTAGTTCTGCTAATGTCGGAGGGTGTAAAATGAAAGACAGAGCTAATATATTGGGGATAGAATGGACCTCACACGGACCCGGCCCTTCCAATTAGTTGAATTTAAACCATATGGCAAGGAAATACTGTTTCGAATGGAGGTCTCGCAATATTCTCGAGAGAATCAATATGTATCGTAATATGCTTGTCTCTCGGGTAATTTATGTGGCTACTGCAGTTCCTTCTGTAGCAGAAAAGGCCATAGCAGAAGAGGATGTCTGGTTAGGGATTTTATTCCATGGTAGATATATCTCCGCAGTTAAAAGGCCTCGAAAGCAGTTAGGAGGAGAGATTTCACTCCTGGGAAATATTCTTCCAAAGATATATAGTAAAATTCTTGTGGATCTCAACCAGAATCCTTTTTTGGAGTGGAGGAACTATATAACCCATTCTTCAATATATATTTTGCTCATGCTTGGATTGTTACTTTCCAACCCGACCATAAAGGAGAAGTCCTATGAATGGTCTGCAGTTCAAAGAGTTTTGTGGTCAGGGAATCCCATTTACGACTACAATAGTACAATTGATATTATAGTCCGAAACCGCCATAAGAGTCATTTTTTGTTAATCTCCCTTGTCCTCAAGAACTTGAGTTTCTTGCTCTTTCTGAAAATTGCATTACTGTGCACGACCTAAAGCCAAAGTCCGTCTTCGATAGTGGGAGGTTCTTTTTCCCCTGAGAAGAACAGCTAAAAGTCATTTACCACTCTTGCCATGGTATTTGAAATTCAAAGATAGGGATATAAACAATGAAATTGCAAATAAACTCTGTGAAAAGTTTTTGCGACTCCTAAACCTTTCTTCTATTTGGAAGAATCGAATAATGCGTTCGACTTCTGGACATTTTTATGATAAGACTTTTACTGTTCAATTTCAGATCTCTAATGACCTAATCTTTTACAACCACCATTGTAAAGATTGCGGTGAGTCTACCCCGAAACTCTACACACCTTCTTCGACTGTCCGGTTCTAAGTATGGTAAGGAATTTCTTATAATTAAACATAAAAGCCGCGTCTCCGACCGATCTAAGGGCAACAATGCTGTTCGGAGTCGATACCGACCAAAATATCGAAGTTGACGAAGTCAAATCCATAAATATTACGCTTCGAGGTATAAAAGCGTACATCGCTAGAGCATTAACGGATGGGACTCAATTAGAAACGTCAAGCATCCGAGCAATAATGATTGCTACATCAGCGAGATATTCGACATTCTCAGTCAAGATTCAGTAGATATTTGGACAGGAATGGGACTTCGCGGGAAATCTTATGAAATTTTTCCCTTCCAGTTCCGTGCGACATTTGAAAATATTGAACTTTATAATACAACAGTATGATAAATTCACCCCAAGAAACTCTTAAACCTTTTTTTACAAAATATGTTTTTATTATGTTAGATAATTGTTTTACTTTTATAGCCCACCCTGATATGAGGGGCTTGTTTTTTTAAATAGGGTCTGCTTTTTAACCATTCAATCTCTTTGGTTTTTTTAGAGTAAGAGAGTAAATAAATATTTGGAGACTTATTAGAAAGACTGGTTTATATGTGTATATGTATATGTGTGTATATATACATTTTTTAACATTAGTGTACTAAACCATTTCCTTGAATTAATTTTCCCCTAGTGAAATATTAAAGAAAGTTGTTTATCCCACCCTTTTTCGCAAATTATATTATATGTAGTGTATCGTTGTTCTTTTTATAATTGAGTCGATAGGTCTTTAAGGGGCCTTTAATTTGTAACTACAATGTTAATTTATGTTTTTCATAATACAATTTGTCCTTTGAACGTTTATAAATAATTTATATATAGCTTTGTATATAATTTATGAAATAAATAAAGACCTTGCTTTTGAGGGAATTTTTTTTGAAAATAGCCAAGAAAAAAGTATTCCCTAATAGAGCTTATATGTTTTTATTTGCTACTAGATTATAATATAGAAACGTTGGTTGGCCATGTAATATAAATAATATAATATGGACTTTTAATATAATATGTAGATGCACAAATCTTTAACTTGCAATAATTCAGTCGTGTAGTTAGTTCCCTATTTTTGTTTTTCTAATTTATTTATGTTCTTACTTACCTGATATATTTATATTTATTTTAATTAATTTTATCATCTACCTTCAGTCGATCTAAAAGTACGTATTTCATCAAACACTCAAAGCCTTTAAAGAGTTTGTATATTTTAGGTACATATGAGAAAATAAGTGAGGGTTTCTTCTTTGTAGGGCTTTCAAAAAGCTATTGTCATATATAAACAAACTTATATTATCAATCTTCATTTTTGTATGTAATGGTAATATTTATCGAAATCCATGTATAAATAATATATACAAAAAAAAAGAATTCCGTTCGTTCGTTCGTTTCCCTGTATCTCCCGAACGGTTCATTAGATCTTGACAAAAAAAATAGTGAATAGTTTTGAGAGCTCCGGGAGTGTTGTAGTGGGGTTGTCAACTGGCGGAAAAATCGTCATCGCCATGATTATTTTATTCGCAATTTTTTTTTGCCCATTGTTTAAAAATGCCAAGTTAGATTTTTTCCAAATTTCTATGGATGATTCTGAGATAGTAAGACGTGTTTTTGTTTTAATGGGGGCTTACCGAAAAATTCGTTTTCCATAGGATTGCTAAAAAATAAGTTTTTTCCATCTCTGTCTTTCCCCCCAAATTTAAGTTTTGTGGAAAATAACATTTCTTTTATTACGCAACATCGTGCTAATCAAATTTTAATAATGCCTAGAGATGGAGAGTGATGTCAACCACTCTCAACTTTTTTTAAATAAATATATGAAGTCGTACTCTCTCTTAAGTTTTCGCTGTTTTCCCCCATCAACGGAGATCAAACAAATACTCTTATATTCAGCGCTACCATACATATATTCGGCACTCTATGCTCCCTGTGAAATGCCTTAAAAATAACTTATTTTTATCATATTTAAATATCCAGCCTTAAGGAATACAAAACAGAAAAAATGGCAATGAAGACCCATTGATAACTTTTTAAGAAACTGATTTTAAAATGAAAAGTCACATGCTATGACATCACTGAAATTGTTCGTGTGATTTCTTCTTTTTACGATGTTTAAATACTCAGCCGTAAGGAATACAAAACGGATAAAATGGCAATGAATAGCTATGAAACTTTTTAAGGAACTGGTTTTGATATGAAAAGTCACATGCGATGATTTTGCTGAAATTATTCGTATGATTTCTTCTTTGTGCGATGTTTAAATACCCAGCCGTAAGGAATAAAAAACGGAAGAAATGGCAATGAAGACCAAATGACAACTGTTGAAGAAGCTTATTTTAATATGAAAAGTCACACGCGATGACATCACTGAAATTATTTGTGTGATTTCTTCTTTTTACGATGTTTAAGGAATACAAAATGGAAAAAATTGCAATGAAGACCCAAGGACAACTTTTTAAGGAACTGATTTTAATATGAAAAATCACATGTAATGACATGATTAAAATTATTCGTATAATCTTTTTCTATTCCAAAGACTATTGTTAAGCTGGAAAATCCCAGGCAGCGCCGGGTAACATCCGCTAGTTTTATATAAAAATGCAAAAGTTTACTTCATCTCAAACTTTCGCAATATTTAATCATTAATAATCACCAAACCTCTATTTATTACAATTTCTACTTTTGGGGGTCAAGTTTACGTTATATATATGAATATAACAAATTCCTACAAAGTAACATCTGTTTTCAATTGAAGGAACGTTTTTTCAATAAATACCTATTTTCATATTTTTACTTAGGAATAAATTGTTTTTTTTAATCTCTCACAAATATGTATTGTTTTCTTATTTTATGTATCATGTTTCTTGATAGGTCTTCCAAATATTTTTTCAATTTGACTGTTCTTCTTTGTTTCCTTTATAAATTATGTCTTATCATTAAGATGAGGATCCTCCTCAACGCTTTATTAATTAATCGAGACCAATGAGAAATGAATAACTTAATTTAAATAACATTTTCTTCGCTGTTTGAATGTCCATTGTACAGTGACGAATTAAAGAATGCCTTATCCAGAATCCCTAATGTTTATATTAATATTCACGCTCCTTTTCTTATTTCCATTCACGCTTGCAGAAGGGAGACCTTGTTAGATATTAATTTGTTGTCAAAGTAATAATTTTTAAAATGGATTTTTTCTGTATATATTTTTAAGTTTATTGAATTTTCATAACTAAAGTTATATTTTTTAAGCAACACCATGTAATCATCGGATCATGAAGCATTTATATATATATATCAGGAAACGACCGGCACTTTTTTTAAGGGACCCGGACCAGGCCAGGACTTAAATTTTTCGGGCCGGGCCAAAACCGGACCAGGACTTTAATATATTCGTTCCTACGTCATTTTGAAAGTGACGACCTTTTTTATAAAATAATTTAAAAATATATTTTTAAATATCATAATTTCTTTGCTAAAAAAATGTCGTCACTTTCAGAATGACGTACGAACGAAAATGTTAAAGTCACGGCCCGGTGAATTTTTGACACCGGGCCCGGGCTGGGTACTCGGTCGGTTCCTGATATATATATATATATATATATTCATATATATATGATAACGATCATGTATATAAGATTAACCATAAATCCATAAATTAAACCTACAACAAAGATATGTTTTGATAATTGTTTCGTCCAATAATACAAAACTATATAGAAATGATGTTTTCTAGTTTATTCAGCTCCCAGAGGACCCACATCACCGGAACGTAATCGTATCAGTCGGTAGTAAATCTAGGAACTGCGATCTATATTATTAAAAATATGTTTAAAGGCAAATAAACATATATACACCTTATAAATAAATTTATCTAAGGATAATATTTTTTTCTTTAATCTCTCCCTCGAGAGCCATCAATTTGTTCATTGTTGTCGAGCATTCCAAAATGAGATGGTGTGGAGTTCCGTCTTTCTCAATACATTGTCTAAAAGCTGGGCGTATGACATTTTTTTCTTGAATAGATACCATTAAACTCTTTCTATTAGACGGGTTGAATGGAATAGGCACATGATATATGGAAATAAAGGTCAACTTTTGAACCTCCTTAAAGAATAAGGAAGTCTTGTGACATTTAAAGTGTAAGTACGATCGCTTTTTCTTTATTTTCTATAAAGTGGTAAACGTTTTTATTAAGTAAAACTTTGACAGAAGGTTCATCACGAATGTATTTTGCGTTTTTAGGAGGTTAAAAAAACTAATGTATAATTATTTACGCTCCATAAATAATTAAAGGTTTGATACGGATACGATAAACATCAATAAGTAATTTAAGTTTATTGGTGTTTGTCATTTATCTATATTAATACTATAAGAACTCTGCTCGTTCGTTCGTCTGCTCATTCGTTTCCCTGATTGCCTCAATTAGAATAAATTAGATTCAATATATTTTGACGAAATTTTCAGTGAATAGTTTTGAGGCCTCAAGGAATGTGTTAGTCTCCCGGAAATTCATTGTCTTTATTTTATTCGCCAAAACGTTGTTATTTCTGACGAGTTTTTTCCCTGACAATTCTTTAAATTTCGTTATCAGATAAAACTTAACGGTGTAAAAAATAAACTACTCTAAAATCCTAGATAACTTATAAAAATACTCTTGACTGTTGCGTTGAAATAAATAAAATAAGTAAAATTTAAGAACATAGTTACAGCCCAGAAATTGGCAAGTTAGATTTGGAACCAATTATCTGTAGATAACTTTGTGATGATAGTGTGTTTTATGAATCCTTTGGTTATTCCTGGGAATTTTTTCCATATGTTATTATATGAGGTAAAAACATTTGGTTATTATGGTGCATTAGATTAGGCCAAAAAATTAATTGCAGGATTTTGGTTTGTTAGCAAAAAGGTTTAAATGGGTGGTTGTTACTGGAAAAAAATTGTATAATTGTGTGTTCATTTGTGATACTTAAATTTTAAACTAAAATGTTTATTCATGATTTAATTTGCATTAGCATCACTTTATATATTTTCTTTTGTTTATATATATTTATATGAACTGTGTCAATAAATAAATATATATATATATATATATAACCAATAAAAATCGTATCTATGTTTGTTGGATCCTCTGTTCTCCTAAACACGTGGTTATATAGAGATCAATTTTTTATGATAAAGCTTGAGATGTCAAGGAATATTATGTCAAAGTGGTCATTCTCGAAAAACCCAAGGCAACGCCGGGTAGCATCCGCTGGTTTTCTTTAAAGTAGTAAACGTTTTTATGAAGTTTTGATAGCAGGGCCAACACGATTTTCTTATACTTTTTAGAAAGTTATGAACTGTAATGTGTATTGATGTGTGTTTTATGATATCTTATAATTGATTGTAAGATACAAATACTTTATTAAAAAATAAGTCATATGGATTGAAGTTTGATTTGTACATTATTGGTAATAAACTTGATAAAAAGTATTGTAAAATTGTATAGTTTGATTAAGTAAAAGGCGTTCGTCTATTTTAATATTCTAGACAACCTGCATATCTAATCCAATGGATGGTATTGACCGATTTAGTATAATAAATAATCTTAAAAACATTCGTTGTTAATAAAGGATTTATTATTTAAAAAAATGATTGGTTTTGGTCGGCTTATTTTTTCTCAATAAATAAAAACAGGTTGGGACGTGGAGTGAGGATTTTGGAAGGTGAATCACTGACGTCATAACTCCGTCAGCATAAAGCATCTGTACTGTAGAGGTCATGTTTATAAATATGATTGAAGACGCCATTGCCGGATCGCACGTGCCTGAAAACAGGAGAAAAAACATTTTTACAATAAATGTAGTAATTTTAAGTGTGGAATTCAATCACATAGATCCAATTCGAACAAAACATTGTTAACTATTTATCCTTTATCAAACATCACTTGAAAATAAATATATATTCATGTTTTGTTGATGTATATTTTTATTGGTCGGACCCTTGATCTTATAAAGAAGGATTTTTTATAGGAGAAACAAAGGAATAAAAAACGTATATCATCCATATGGTCCTCCGTTTTGACACTATTCCTAACGAATGGTAATTAGTCCTGAATGCGGACGTCGCATTGTCTAGAAAGAGAAATAAAGAAACTCAAGGAATCGGGATCCTTTGATTCCTCTTTCTTTGTATTTTATCAATGAGCGAAAACCAAGAAACACAATGAGACAGACCGGCGGCTTCAGCCATTCATGGTATTCTACACATATATATATAAATCATATTATTATTATAATTAATTGAAGATAAAATTAGATATGAGTTCTAATTAATCTATCATGATCTCCATGGGATCCCAACAAAAAAAAAGAAACTCGATTCCACTCTGTCTCCCGACAATAAGGTGTTAAAATAATTATTACGCTGATCCCATAAAGGAAACGATAGACACTCCGGCACAAAACAGAGAGAGATACAAAGAAAGGATGTCCTTTCTTGGGTGGTCCTTCAACACTTCTAATGCTGCCAGAGTGTCTAATGTGACCCATGTCACAAGTGATAATAACCAAGGTGCTCTAAAGAAATGTATGGCCCTCACCCATCGACACGGAAGAAAAAGGACCTCACTTCTTTGAAAGAGGGTTCTATATAATAAGATTATACAGGAAGAGAACAAAAATAACCTTACAACGCACAAAACAAAGTTACAAGATATGAAGGGGGATGTTCATATAAAGAGGTCTCTTTTAGAAAATATTGATAATATTTGGTATATTTTGTATTCGGATATCCTATTTCAATCTATGTTTTTCGTATTAGAGTGAATAATGCAACAACCCACGTGAGCATTATTATTATTTTGAAGCTTCATCCCTTACTTCGTTCTTTTCTTTAATTGCTGCTATTCCCGCCTTTAGAGAGAAACAGTATTTAAATGACTCCTCACACTCTTATTGGTTGATATCATTTTATTCGATTGAAGTCGAAGAGTATTAGTATGTTCTTATTGTTGATATTATTCGTATAGTATTAATTCACACTATAGCCTTCAATATAAACATTATTTTATCCTTACTTGTTCTGTATTTATGTATTCCAAAAGTGTTTATTTCATATCAATTGTCTCTAAGTTTTAATATTACTAATTTTTCGGAGGTAACATACTACTATATAGTGTCGAAATATAGGAAGAGTGTCTCCTCACTCTCTGATTGGTTGATACACTATGACGTAAGAGTATATGTGTTGTGTCATTAATATTATTGATATGATATTATTTCGCCATACAGCCTCCATTAAAGAACAAACTTTTCCCGAACTTCTATTGTATTTGTTTATTCCAATAAGTGATTATTTAATATCCATTGTTTTCTTGCTTTGGATTTTAACATCACTGATGTGTCCGAGGCAGGATACAACTCTCATATTGTTCGCTCTTCTCTACATCAATTAATTTACCCTGAAGTTAGATGTAAAGTAGGATATTAACGAGAGAAAGTATTTAGTCGTCTCCAGAGAGATGCAAAGACTTGCCTTGTCATTTGGAATTAGATTCCTTTCCCTCATATTGACCGTAGAAAAACAATAATCAAAGTCACATGTGACGTCACGTTAAATAGATTCATACAAGGGGATTGGAATAATGAACTGATGAAAAACATTGAAGAGTATTAATTAAAGTTGTATTAAAAGTTGTCAAAAAGGTGGGGATTTATTATTTATAATATATGAGGGGACATAAATATCACCTCTTTGAATATTTTTTGTTTACTAACAATATTAGTGATGGGTCACGAGCTTAAATTTACTACTCGAGCTTGGGCGAGTAGTAAGAAAAATTACTCGAGTATTCCCAAGTTTTTACTCGTAACTCGAGTAAAATTTAAAACTAGAAAAAACTCAATACTTCTAAAAGCTCATTTGTATTTGATATATATGAAAAGAAAGACTTGTTACTTGTGAAAAATTTGATACTCCCAGGAATGCTTGTATTTTTAAAACATCCTTTAACATCCCGATTGATATGAAATGATCATACATACGATATAGGAGTTCTATGCAATTTGGGATTTCTTGCTTTTCAAAAAAGGGCTTAAGTACTTTATTTCGTCAAATTCTAAAATTTATCCCTCGGGCACAGTTTTAATATAATAGATTTTTTTAAGGATTTATAGCTTATTGAGCTAGAGTGATATTTTTTCATAAATTACTTAATATCAAAGTCTAAATCAATATTCAGTTTTTGATACATAAATTCATCTCAACGATGAAATTTGGATTTACCGTGCGTGTAAACCAACAAATATTTTTATCTTTGACATTTCAAGATTTTACAAATTAACGTAGCACGATAATATATTGATAAGGTAGAATTAAGGTATATTTTAAATGCAATATTTGACAAATATTTTAAATAGAAAAAACAACAACTAATAATTAATACTAAAATCCAACTTTTAAATAAAAAAATGAGTTTTAGATTTTTTTACAGCAAATCTAGAATGACTAACATAAATCGGCGTTTAATTTGACCAATTGTTCAGCGTAACATCTGTGAGTCTATTACGGCGATTAGTTAAAATTTGCTAACCGTAGAGAAAAGTCTTTCGGACGGAACATATGTTCCTTGTAATATCAAATATTTAAAAGCCACGCATGAAAGAGTTGTCATTTGACATTTTCATTCTCACTATCACAGTAAACGATTTCATTTACTCAAACTTCTGATTCGTTGAAACACTTGTTCCATTATCTTTGTATATTTAGAACAAATTGTCTTGATTAAGACAAGTGGAACGGAAAAACTCCCCTCAAGCATTAGATTGAAGCTTTTTGAGAGAATTAGTAACGTTTCCAAGTAATTTTATGAGACTAAAGATTCTTCTTCACTGGATTGTTCTATTTGGAGTTGCTTGAAAAGAAAATAAAGACATTCCAAAAACATTATAAATGTATATGCTAAAAATACATTTAGGGAATATATAATATATATATAATATATATATATATATTATATATGATATATATTATTATATTCTTATTTTTTCAATGTTTGAAATGTTAGCGACTTTGTGGATTTTCTGTTTCTTGGTGATAAAAGAAGACGACATACAAAGTTTGAACAAAATCGGTCAACATTACGAGGTCGCGCAACGAGGTCAAAGTTTAAAAATTTAGTAAAAATATAGTTTTCCGCAAATTTCTTCAAAATGGTGGACGTTACAGACTTCAATAATAATTATTAATTTAAAGGAAATCTAATTTACTACCAGACGTATGTTTGATGTTTTTAATAAAACAAATTTTCAGTAAAAACAAAGCAAGAAAGGGAGTGTGTATTGTTAGCTTATTTCATAGCTTTTTTGTATCAATTAACTTCACTCGCCTGTAGAAGATGACTTGTTCGCTTCAGAGTAAAATAGTACTTTTAAGTTTAGTAAAACTTTAGATGATAAATCCAAAAATGACCTTGGTTGCATTCTATCAATTCAGAATTCAGTACAATCTGAGTTTACATCATATGATTCAGAGCCTGTATTGACCTATAAGAAATCGCTTATGAAAAAAATAAAAATAATGTGTTTCTTAGATTTGCGTCAAGGTATCCTCTCAAAATTTTACTTTGTCTCTGACGCATTTATAATCCATTATATGCGTCATTTTGTACGCGAGATAGGCTTTTTTTAATTTACATATAACTCTCTACTTATTAAACTGACATGATTTAGTATACCAAAATTTAAAGCTGGTTAACCAAGCTTTCATTTGATATATTTGTGTTCTAAAAATTGCTATACTTTAAGAGATATAAGCTAATAGTACTCTCCCCCAAAATTGATCTTTTGATATGAGAATATACGATTACCATTTGGTAACGGCAGTTAGTGTAACCTGGATAGGAAGAAAAAAAGAAGGGAGAGAAGTGAGGCCAAAATACTCCTCCCTTCTCTTTCTATCCGGTAACACTAACTGATTACCAGATGGTAATCGTATATTCTCATATCAAAAGATCAATTTTTGGGAGAGAGTACGTATTTGCTTATATCTCTTAAATTAGATTTCCTTTAGATTAATATTATTATTGA
The DNA here is from genome assembly GCA_013387185.1 of Caligus rogercresseyi. Classification (NCBI taxonomy): domain Eukaryota; kingdom Metazoa; phylum Arthropoda; class Copepoda; order Siphonostomatoida; family Caligidae; genus Caligus; species Caligus rogercresseyi. The sequence continues at coordinate 26,330,407 of CP045893.1, read as the reverse complement.
AGTCTGTAACGTCCACCATTTGAGAAAATTTGCGGAAAAACTATATTTTTACTAAATTTTTAAAACTTTGACCTCGTTGCGCGACCTCGTAATGTTGACCGATTTTGTTCAAACTTGTATGTCGTCTTCTTTTATCACAAGAAACAAAATCCACAAAGTCGCTAACATTTCAAACATTTGAAAAATAAGAAAAACCTAATATATATATATTATATATATACTATATATATATATATATATATATATATATATATAATATATATCTATAATATCTATATATATATGTATATATCTATATATATATATATATATATTATATATATACTATATATCTATCTATATATATAAAAGTGCATAAGTATTTTGATTTGATCAAACGTTATTATAGCTCTCAAATTATATAATATATATATAATATATAATTGCATACAGTTTTTTGCTGTTAATAAAAAAGTATAATAAAAATAAGAATTCAAGTTTAAAAAATTTACCCCCATTTTTAGCTTAAGGAATACACCTACCTTAAACCTCCGGGTTGATGGAGGCAAGAAGAAGAGACCACCAATAAGAATGGATTAGGAACTTTTAGATGATATATTGTTTATGATATTAGGAAGACATGGACCAGGAAAACTGGACTAGGAAGAAATGGACCAAGGTAGGAAAAGGAAAAATGATGATCAGGAGAAATGGACCAAATACATAGGTAGCAAGTTTTTGAGTGGAATATATCTAAGATTGTACAAATACTATCTCTCATATAACTGAATATATAATGACAATTATGATTTTGTGTTGAGATGCTTCATTCGGCCGGATTGCAAAGATTGAATACTCGACTCAGATCATTGGAGGCTCTCTCATTTTTGTTATTGTTGACTCTGACGTCACCCCTCACTCTATCTTTTCAAATATTTCATTTATTACATTGCGCCCGAAATTAGGCTTATATTTCTTCTACTTTATGTATTTACTTTTTGAGTGCTTCTAACATCGGTATGTTCGATATTAAGACAATACGTTATTATTTACCACAATTTAGGAGATTTAGAACTATAATTGACATAAAGAAGAGACTATTTATCTATAATACAAAAATACAATCATTCTTTGTCATTATATATTCAGTTTATATGAGAAATAGTATTTGCAATACTTAGATATATTCCACTCAAAACTTGCTACCTATGTATTTGGTCCATTTCTTCCATGAGTCATTATTTTCCTTTTCTACCTTGGTCTATTCCTTCCTGGTCCATTTTTTCCTGGTCCATATTTTCTGGTCTATTTCTTCTGGCACCATTGCTTATATTTATTTTTATGAAGCTAGGATGATTGTAAAGGAACGGTAAAATCTATTTAAAATAATAAATTATAACATACTCAGTACATAAAGTACCATAATAAGACCGTCTCATTACTAATATTATTAAGAATCAATACCTTTTGAAGCTCTTGGTTTTTCCAGACATATTTATTGAAGGGACGAGTTTTTCGTTGAGTAAGAAATTAACACGTGAGTTACGAGTTTTTCTCCGAGTAACAAGTTTTTCTCCGAGTAATGAGTTTTTCCCCGAGTACCGAGTTTTCCCCCCGAGTAACGAGTAAATACTAGTCGATTTCATTCTCGAGTCGAGTATTTGAAGACTTTTTTTACTTATTAAATAAAACTCGAGTATTAAAAAACGAGTTTTACTCCTGACCCATCATTAAACAGTACCATATATTTACTGCTTTGATCTATTTTCTGAGTGGTAGCAACATCATTCATACCCATTTATTTATATTTTATTAAGTCCGTGTAAAAATATATTGAAAAGAATTTATTGATGTATTGCTCATAGTATCACCCAACTAGAAATATTTTTTAAATACCTCCTATATTGCAGTTTCAAATTATATCGCTTTTGCCTCCATAGTTAGAAACAAAATTTGGTTTCAATACTCTATTTTTTTATTTTTATATATAAAAATTACGATATCAATGTTATATCAAAGGAACTAAGATTTTGTCACATAAGTTAAATATCATAGGTTTTTATATTAAACTATTGAATATATATATATATATATATAAGATTACTTTTTTCATATCTAAAAAAGTTATTAAGTCTTGCAATGATATATATATATATATTATGAATATATATATATATAAATTTTAAGACGAAAAATTAAATTTATTTGTACAAAACATAAAGCTTCCTTGAACCTTCATTGAACTCTTTTATAGTTTGGACAGTCACAAAATGAATTCATTGAATAGTTTGCTACAATCCGTACTACATATATTGGTCGAAATTGATTGACATTCCCCATCATTTATAACTGAGCAATAAACTAAGGTCCATCCCTTATGTTCATCAGTGAACACATTATTTTATTTCCTCACTCACGTGACATTCAGAACTTCCAATTGCTTTCTTTTAATTGTCATTGCATCTTTTAATTTGGGGGCCTCTACTTAAAGGAAAGTAGGATTCCTGTTTTGAAGTGGGGTATTTTCTTTTAAGACAATATTTTCTACATCCTTGTGTCCATAATTTATTTAAAAAACGGTATTTGATCGTATATTTTGACGAACATGTCAACGGTGATACATAATTCAAAAAATAACAGTTGGATCTATGAAATTATTCGAGTATATAACAATAGAAGTATTAAATAGATAAGTTATTCTCGAACATAAGTGCATTTCAAATGCTATAATTGATTCTGCCTCACATAAGAATTCCCTGTTTTTTAACTATTCAATATCCAATGGAATATTATTTTCGCTGCATATGGAAAAGACTATCCTGGGACTCATTAAAACAATATAAAGCTTTAACTCAAAGAAATTTAGCAACTACCATCTGTGAATAACTCTTTATTCAATAAATGATGCTCGTAAAGGATTAAATATCTTTTACCCTCAGAACCATGGATTACCACTAGCCTAAAGCAAAAGAAGTTATCTGGGGCTTCTTCTCATAGAAAGAGAAAAGCAAATATGTGTGTACATTCACTAAAGGGAAGAAGTCAATTTAAAGGTCATTACTTCAGGAATGCAGGAGGCTGGGCTGGGTATCCCATGGGCACAATGGATGGAAATCAGGGTTATCCAATTACAAAGGCATTCAATACTTCCTTTTCTAAAGCAAGTAAAAAGAAAAGAGATAGAGAGAAGGGATCGCTGGACACCTGTGAGTCTTTAATAGCTTACAAACCAACACGTACAATAGATAAATGCTGTGTAATTGTTCGACATGAAATATGCCTGGAATTTTTTATTGCCCAGCGTCTAATAAAGAAGCTGTCTTACACCATTTACTACATATCTATTTCAATAACCTATATTGGCATATATGTATGCAATAATGCACAGAGCTTAGTTATTATGAATATTTAAACTTCCTGCAAAAACGATGGAGAGGTTGCGTCGGATTTTTTATAAATTATATTACTGGGAATTATTATTGATTCATTAAAAGACACGAGATGAAATCGAAGAGTTATAAATATAAAAAAGCACCTTTTATTTAGAGATACAAAGGAGTTGAAAGAGAATTGTCAGCTGATGATCAGTATATAAAACAAGTGGTACATGCGGTTATTCTTAAAAGCAGTTTATGAACCAATGACAAATGTTTATGCCATGATAACAGAGTACAGTAATTTCATCGCGAGTAAATTCCTCGTGGACCTTTTAATAGCCTACTTTTTGTCGAGGGTATTTACCTCTCTTGCTCCTTTTTAGTCAGTCAATTTCCTCGTTCTCCTTTTTTTCGTGGGTATTTTGTCGTGAACCTTTTTTGAGTGAAGTATTTTTCTCGTTCGCCTTTTTCTCGAGGACATTTTAGTCGCAAATATATATATATATATATATATATATATATATTATATATATATATACATATATATGTGTGTATATATATTTGTATATAATATATTTATATTATATTCATCTTTCATAACAGCTTGAATACTTATTCAAAATCAATATATATATCTATTTCATAAAATTATATATTTCAATTTATAATGTTATATATTTTATTTCAATCAGATATACTAATAGTAATAGAATAAGAATGAAATGTATAATATTATTATAATTATAATAAAATATATTAATAATAGTATGATTAGAATGTAATAAAATATATTATTATATATTATAATATAACTCTATTTTATAATATATTTTATATCTATATACAGTAAACTTGTGTGGTTTTTTTTGTTGCCTTTTTTTATTTTTTTTTTTTTTTGTACCTTAGTACAACATGACTTTATTTTATCTTTTACGTGTACACAATCACAACATCACATGAAATAAATCAATAAGAAAAACGTAAAAAACACACAAAAGGACAAACGATTGATCTCCTGGGAGGGGGGGGGGGGGGGGGGTAAGTGATCGTAAGATAAAAGTTTACACTATGAATAAATTGATAATGAAATTTAAAAAAAATTCATCTAAATTTGTTATAAAATTTTGTGGAATAGTTGTTTGGGTACTTCTGAATTTGTAAAGAATAATGAAAACTTTAGCTAAAAGATAATTTATTTTCTCTTTAAAAGGACCTAAATAAATAAAGGAGAAATGGTTTTTTGTTAAGACAATATTAAATCAATATAAACCTTTAACGCAACTTTTTCCCGGACATCTCTGATTGCTTCACACTCGGCTAAAAAGTGATAAGCAGTCTCTTGTATTTCTTGCAGAAGAAACAACTCCCATAATTCACCAGTTTACCGTGGGTATAACTTGTGGTTAAAGTATTTGTTATTATCCTGTATCGAAACCAATATAAGAAGGATCAAACAAAGGGTTTTCTATTGCTTTAATTATTGACCCGATGGGAGCAGTTTCGCCAACTCTATCCCTATGTCTCTCAATTTGTGTTAAATACTTGTTTTTATTTCGTTTGGAAGTATTATAAAACGTATGTGTTTGTTTTCATAAAAATTGATAAAGTTAAAAAAACTGTCACGCGGTCCAATTGGTCGTTCCTTAATGTTATGTGTTTTAAGATCTTACGCTTTTCAAGTGCTTCGATTAGAGTCATATCGCCATTAAAATCAAATATTTCCCGATAAAAGTAATTTTTTTCTTTAATGTGGTACCTGCTAAAAAATCCAGACGACTATTGTATTTTGTAGGTTCTTGCCAAACCATTTCTTTAATAACTTTATTTGATATAAACTCCGCTATTGTTGCGACGCTAGACCAGAAAGAATTTATGGATTTCAGTGACCCGATTACTTTCATGGGTCCATTTCCTTTTCCATTTATATATTCAAAATTTGCCTTTTCTCGAGTTTTTCCATAACTGTCCTCATCCATGAAGAGTCTTCCTTTACTAATCTCTTAAACCAGAAGAACAAGATAGTCTTCCAAAAATCTTTTATAGGTAAAAGGCCTAGTCAAGTAGTTGCTTTATTGATATTTGGGTAATTGCATAGGAGTACATATAATAATAAACATTTTAGTTTAAAGTTACTACACAAAATAAAAGTCATATCCCATTAATAACAAAAATAAATTAAACAACGGTAAAACATCTCACACAAAAAAGCACAACAAAATGGACAATTAAAATAGTCAAACAATAAATACCATAATGTTTGTAAAAACGTAAAATTGATGTCCTTCGTTGCATTCACATAGCAGGATTGGTAGAACTTCACCACCTCTCCAGCAAGCTTCCACCGCCCTCCCTACGTCCAAGGAATCTTGATGCTGAGGGCCGAATACCGAACTACGCCAGATATTAAGATCCTCCTCAGATCTTCTTCCCTGATGAGATCCCCCGAGGCGAAGTGCTCGGCCAGTAGGCTTTTACAGCTGAAGAGAAATAATTCCATAGCTCTCGTCTTGACAGAAGCTTTGTGAAGATTCGAAGTAGAAAGACCGAAGATAAGTATAGAAGCAATATGTGCGTCTTTTATATGATTTATATTAATTTTATATATCCTCTCAAGATCTTGATGAAGGGACAACCATAAAATGCGTGAATATTTGAATTAAAAATAATTATGCAATCCTTACATGGAGTATAACAGAACAAGGATCAAGAGGATATTTGGAATTGTGCCGTAAATCGCTTTCTGGAAACAATTTTAGAAATAGAGGATAAGATTATACTCTTCCAACACTCAGATAAATTTAATTCTTTCAAGTAGAGATCTGCAATTTTGTCCGCTTCTTCACTTGCATTGGACTCAAAGTTCATCCTCACGTGCCATGGGACGGGGACAAGATGATTTTTGCCGCTCTTTTCAACTGAACGATACACTTTCCGCAGTTAAAAATTGACTCTTTTGATATATCATGAACAGAGAACTGGTTTGATGATATAGCAATCTGTTCCAGTTGTAGTGGGGCATCCAAATTCTTAAAAAAAAATATTACTGTTTATCCGAATGATGTCAATAATTGAAGACCGGCAATGTTTTGGTTTTCCAATCCAAACGATCCTCTGAATTGTTGCAAAAAAGGGGGAAGACCTTACTAAAATGTCGTTGGAGAAATTTGTGTCAATATAGAGTACATTGTATGCCCAACTTGAAGATATAAATGCCCTCCACTCAACGTCGGGGTTCTTTGATAAACTAATTAAAACCTTTTGATATATTTTGAGTATAATTTAAATTCCTCCTCCCAGCATATTCTTGGGTCTTCGTAGTGCAGGTAAATATTTTTTATAGAATAATTTTAAAACCAACAATTTTCTTCTTTGATAGCCCTCTCCACTAAACTAGGAATGGCTGAAGCTTTGTACAGTATAGTTGATACAATTAGATAATTATAGAATATTCTCTTTTTTATGTTTAATTTCCTCCATTTAGGAATGTTAAAACTTATAAAGTTCTAAAGCTTTGTTCTGTTGGATTCCTAATGATTTAGTGTTAGCGGTCGCTTGTCTTTTGCGACCAAACAAAATTTCCCTGCAGAGGAAAAAAGTACTAAGCCCTTCTGTGTTATGCAGCCACCTGTCTCTAACGTTAACTTTTTTGACTTCTACTATACACAGGCTTGACTGTATGTATATTTTTAAAGTGTGTAGTGTAACTTTATTGTAATTATTATTACTTTTATTTTAAAAATAAAAGCACTATTTCAAAAACTACTTTTTCAGATGATAAATAGTGATAAATTTTTTATTCAATGAATACCAAATATTTATCCTTGGTTTATTATATCTATTGTTTTATTTATATTTATGCAAATATTTGGAAAATATTTTTTAAATAATGGGGAGGAACAAATAAATAAAGACATTTTATTAGTAGAAATTTCAAGCTATGTTTTTACCAATTAAATATGTTGCAAGTAGCGCTCTGGTTGTGCGCCATTTTACATCTACTTTACCACTACATAATAAACTTTAAAAACTGTGAAACAAACTTTCTTAAACAAATATAAACTTTCATTCATGAACAATATCATTTGAATCATTAAATCATTTAAAACGGAGTGAAATAAGCCTTCAAGTGCACTAATTTCTATCAATTTTTCAGCCTTGAAGAACCAGAAAGTATATATATATATATATATATATATATGTATATGTATATGTATTATATAATATATATATCTTTATATATGAATATAATTTATCTTTATTTTATTTTTATTTTTTAATAATATTATAATTAGAATATAATTTGATACTTTGATCATAAGTCATAAAGGATTGTCACATAAAAACCATAGAGAATAGGGGCACTCCCTAAGTAACGTATGGGAACGCTGAACATTGGGGTATTTGTATGCTCTACTAAAGAGAGAGTGAGACTTAATATAACTGATATACATATATTGTACCATGAAATAGGGAATCCAATGACGTTACATACTCCCGTAAGTCTCTCTCTCTCTCTCTCTTGTGTTCTTTCTGTTGCTGTCTTACCCCAACAACGGAAAGCTAACAAATACCTCGAATGTCAGCGCTATCATACTTTGCTTCATCCCTCTATATTCTGCACGATAAAAACCCTTTCGATGGATAAAGCTTTTTTGCAGATCCCCAAATTGTTGCTTTGTTTTCTTATCTCCTTCGATTACCGTCTATAAATATTGGGAGTTAATAATTAAAATTCTTAAGGAATATACTCAACCCTCGACAAGAGCTGAACACCTGCTCCTCTTTCCCACAAATTAAGAGTTAACAATAACAACTTGTCGTCCATTAGCCCAGGGGTTATAACCTTATTCTCTCTTCTTCCTTTAGGGGGTGAGGTATGAGAGACAAAGCTCTATTTTTTAGAGTCTTATTGTTGCTGTTATTGTCTTCTTGAAGTGATAACAGATAGGTATCATCCCAGACTCCTTTATGTGTTTGTCTTCCTTACTCTAATGCCCGCCTTAGACCACAATCTCATATTCTTCTGAGGTTTTTTGATGGACTCAGGGTGAAAAGCCCCGACCTATATTATAGCTGGATACTCAACTGAGAAGAAAAATACGCTTGAATTGAAGAGTTCATTGATTACGTAAAATCAACCTAAAATGGCTGCCCGCTGTGTGAAACAATTAGAACGTTAGAAATAGAAAAAAGGATATTCTACAATAAGTTATTATGTAATCATTAAAAAGAAGGTCCTTACTATGACGTCACCGGGACGTCATTTCTCCTTTCCCTATTAATCGTTAAGACTTATTAATATTTCATATTTCCACTTTGAGTTATTGTAACAAGTAATCCGTTCTTCTCTTTGTTGTTTGATCGACTATAAGAACATATATATATATATATATATATATATATATATATATATATATATATGTTGTCATAGAATAGACGTAAGATGGGTCCAATTAATTGCTGAGCTGGGGATTTTATTTCCTTCTTATATTGAGTTTATTGACCATTTTTTTTTCAGTTACCTTAATGCTTCCCTCGGACCATAACATCATATTCTTCTGATGTTTTATTTGTTTTGATTGTTGACTAAGTGTGAAAAGGACATATACAGACAAAGAGAACGTTCTCTCAAACCCACCAATAAACATTTATTTTTCATACGGTTACCTTTATTTTATTTTCTAACTACGTTTTATCGTCAGAGTGATTATCCATTTATCGCCAAATAGGTTAAAAAAACCATTCATTATTTTACGAACAGTTGCTTTATTTGATAAAAGAAGTTCAATTAAAGGATTTCTAAATGTATTAAATAGAGGACCAAGAGAAGAGACTTTTTGTGGTATCAAAGATGATATTATAATCTTTCAATTGATGTTTGCACTTTGCATAATCACGAATGCAGTAATCTTTATTGTACAATGCCTATTATTATTTTTTATCCTTTTGGATTTTAACTAATCATGTTCGAGGAAGAGGTCCATGTTTGTTAGCCTTAAAGATAGGTATCATTCTGAACTCGTTATGGTTTTTTTTCAGCATTACCACAATGCTTCCCTTCTTGAACCCCTATGTATATCATACTCTTCTTCTGAGGTTTTATTGTTTTTGTTATGATGGACTATGGGTGAAAGTGTACATGGACATGATCATCCCCTAGAGAAACGAGGGTTAAAAAGGAAAAACAATCAGGAGAACTGTCCTTTCCAAAAAAAATCCGTTAGAGACCTTCTCCCCCTCCAAAAAATATATATGTATATTTGTGTTACTTTTTAAGACAAAAACAAGTTGACATTGTGTTTGTGTTGTTTACAAAGAAGGAGGAGAATTATAGAGATTGAATATTGTAGAAGGCGTGTGACACGTTAAAACATAGAATTATCTCTTTATGTCTTTGGCCAAATCAATCACTTGTGCTATTATTATGTACAAATATATTTAACCATAGTAAATTATATTTTTTCATGGTGTTAAGAACCTTATACTAACGTCGACTTATATATGGAGTCTCTCTAAAAAGAATTGTCATTTTTCCTATTAAAGATGTCAATTAATTTTTATTACATACAACAACATTTGACACTTAAATATTTTATTTTTAAACCATTGGGTCTTATTGAGTGTCAGTATCTATGAGGATATGAATATTCATGCAAAATAATTTGATCAAATCTCATAATACTTTTTTTCTATGAGGTTGATCACGTTTCACCCTGCCCTATCGGGAGGCGCACCTGTGTCCTCAACATTGAGAATTGAACACGCTTACACTCCGGGTTAAGACGCCCCTTTAATATTCAACAATATTCCAATGGATATTTTAAAGTTAAACATAATATTATTTTTTCTTCATTTAGTAACATAAAAATGAGCATACATAACATGATAGAAAATTTTAAGTTTTTTCGCAACAACATGAAACATTTTAAGTTTAAAATAAATTTCCTAAAAAAAGGCCAACATTTCCGTACAAAATACAAAACTCAGCTTAAAAATGGGCATAATATTCATAAAGGCTTAGACATCAGTTATAATGTTAAATAAACACAAAACAAATATAAATTAAGCCATTTTTATTAGCAAAAAAAAAGAATACCGAGATCAATATTGTCCCTGATGCACAAAGTTTGGAGGTGTCGTGCTGATAGGGATGTATAGAACTTAACCACGTCATAGCGCAATTCCATGATCCGTCCTGAGCTTTGGGGATCCATAGGCGAAGAGCACAATATCTCGCAGCCGCGAAAACAAAAAACGACCTTCAGTGGACAGCACTTACTGGTCTATCACATGTTATATATTTCACAAGATAGGCCTTACAGTTTCTGATGGCAGTTTTTATCGTTTTGCTTTCTCGTGATATTAACCAGCGTACGGCTTCACACCAAAAGGTAAAAGGCCATTAAGGAGGCTGGGTCTAATTTTTTTTATATAAAATCTTGATTTAATATAAGGAAAGACTTTAAAATAAATAACACTGAATACATTCAATAAAAGTTATCTGGACAGTAATTTTGAACTATAATGTTCATTGATGTTTTTATTACGTAACTGTACAGATTTGATTTCTTATGTTATCTGTATGTTTTTAGTGTATTTTTTACACTGTATAAAATTATTTTAACCATGAAAAAAAAGCGTGAGCAACGTCATTATGATGTTTTCCACAGTCCTTACAGGGGTGAAAGAACCGTAGCAGTCCAGCAGAGATCTGGAACCATTAATTCTTCTATACAGATTCTAGAATGGCTAATTATAATTACGTTTTGTCTCTTTGAAGACAAAAAATATTTTAATATTCCGTAACTATAGATGGATAATTATATGTGATTTATTATGGCATTTTTAAATGAAAAAATATTCAGTATATCTTTGTATACTTTAATGTTAACAAATTTTATATACATCATAAATCTTTGATTATAACTATAAACGAAAAGGGCCTTCGTTGAAGCAATCGTCCGTTGACATTCTTTTTAACAGTTATAATTATTTTGGGTAAAAAAACCTTCATCCATTTTGACTACAAAAAGACTCCAGTAGGAATGAAGTCACTTAAGGAAAATATCAATTGTTATCTATAGTTATCTCTGGGTCGAAGTTGCACAAAACTAGTTCATTTTTATAATTTATATAATTTTTAATGCCTTTTACCATTCTCTTGACACTTTTTGGAAACGAATTAAAATATCCTTCTAATAAAAAAATATATATTTTTAAAAATTCTATAATATATCATAAAACATTTTATATGATTATAACTATTATCTATGTGCGCACAAAAAAGAAACTCAAGAACTTGTAAAATAATAAACATTATAATAATGTAAACATAAGATTCTTTGTCCTGAAGATAATGAAATATATATATTCATAGTTTCTCACGAACCTTAAGGACCATATAAATACAACATACCTCTTGGGTTTGGTTTAGCAGGGAGTCGTATAAGAAAATTTCTAGGATTCTTCAATTACGGAGCCTAAAATAAATATATTATTCCATGGTTAATAAAGTAAAATTCATGTAAGTTCCAGATATTTTAAAAATTCATAAAGTAAAAGTTTGGAACATTTTATATCGTAGCTCACATACGTGGCCCGAATTTAGAAATTTGATTGGCTGGGTGGTATCATCGAAGGTGGTTTTACTCACATGCAATTAGTTATTGAAAACGGCGTAGAAAAGACTAGAAAATATTCCCGAGTTAAAATAAAAGCCTTCCGTCCATATTTGAATTTCTAAATTATTTCATGGATACAGGCCACGGTACGCATAGAATGGCGAATGTCTGTTAGAGATCCATGAAGAACGTTTTTGGTTGAGCCAGCATCACTATATGAAAAAAGAATAATTTACCTATTTTTGTGATTTTAAATTGTTACATCTACATTTTTCTAACTAATAAACATTATTTTGTTTTAATTATGGGCAGATACCAAAAATATGTCTCGTTAAAAAAATATACATATAATTGAAATTGATTATGAAATAAAATGATACACTCTGTAAAGAAGATGATTTTTATTTAAAAAATTGTCATAGAAAAATTGGCAAAAAGAGGACAAAAAGGGCAATGAAAAAAACCCGGTCAAAATAGCAAGTGAGCAAGTCTTTGAGAGGAATAACATTTCATGTTTCTCATCAAAGTTGAGTGTAGTTAAAATAGTTTGTGCAGTATTTATGGGTATTTAGGGATAATATGTATAACTCTAAATATATTTTTTATTGGATTAAAGGTTTTTTTGACAAAATTGGTGATTCCAGTAAAAAGTTTAAAATATACGAGTAAAACAATTTTAAAGGCATATTAAAGATTCCATACATAAAGAACTAAAAAAATTGATACTTTTTTGGGTCAATTTATTATTGGTTAAATATCCGTTGTGTCCAAGTCCTCCGACGATATCTTCGTATATATTGTTTTTGGACCTTTGGCGTGACTTAAAGTTTCTCGTCTCCTCTGTAATGGTTAAAATATTAGTTTCTTTCGATCTCCGCTTCGTATTTTTCCTTAAGAATTTCCGAGACCAAATTAAAAAAAATGTTCAATGAATTGCAACTCCAGAAGATTTGATCTGTAGTTTCCACCTATTCGTTTTAGAAGCAACACATTCTTCTCTGCCCTTGCCAATATAATCAAAGATATCAGACAATACCCTGATTCCCATTATTTTGTTATGACATATTTAAACATTAAATATTCTTTAAAAAGTCATGATAGTAATCATTGATTCTACACGATAGACGGGTCTACGACTCTATTTATAAACATTCTTGAGCTGTTACAAATAATTGAGCTTATATTACACGTCAGGACACATTGTATTTCTTGAAACTATTTTTAGAGGCAAACAATGTGTTGTGTTTATGATGTGCTATCATCCAAACAAGACTCTCAAATTACTTCAATCTTATAAATACATCTCTAAAATGTAACAAGTTGACGTCTCATGTTAGTTCACTTGTAACCTACGTTATTTATAATTAGATTAAAAGTGAGGAATGCTCAGCCATGAAATCTGAAAATTTATACTAATGATCGAAATCAAAACAATACAAGCAGTTCCTGATTTTTTATTTGTATTTCATATATGTTAAATTTTATAAATAAGCGATTAATGTTATCGAAATATATTTCGTATGAATTAATATTAAAAGAAAGAATTACACAAAATTTATTTTATCCAAAATATTCCCTTTTCAACGTGAGAATTATTTCATTTGTATATTAGTACTGCTTTATTTCGCCAAAACTTCCAATTTAACGAATACACTTACAATAATTATTTATATTTTGGCCACAACAACTAAAAATATTTCCTTTAAACATTAAATCTATTGATAGATTAATACATTTTACACCTGATTTTTTATAAAAGGGGTTTGAAATTGCGTAAAATAAATTTCAATTTAATTAATTGCAAATATCAAAATAACTAGAAGCACTCAAAGAGTGCAAACCTCCGCCGATCCCCACCAATTGAATCAATTAGTCTTTTGTCATTTCCACCCTCTACGCACTTCCCCTTTATTTACACTCTAGAGGTACATGGAAAAAAAGAAACTGGCGTCATCAAAGAGCACAGCACAGCGACATCTATTGGCAAAGTAGGCTAACTTTAAATATTTATTAGTATTTAGCTCATTTTGCATCTTAAAGAAGCACTCAGAGATGCCAAAATTTAATCACTTGTTCCTTTTGGCATTTCCAATAACTCCACAAAGTTTCATCCGAATCCGTTCCGTACTTTTTGAGTTATCCTGCTGACAAACAAACCAACAAACTAACAAACCGACAACTAACAAACCAACGCCAGTGAAAACAATACCTCCTTCGGCGGAGGTAATAAAATAATAACTGTAAGGGATAAGAAATAAAATATATTTCTTCCCAATTATAATTTTTTGTTATGAAATAAATTTTCATCAAAAACTACTTTGAGATAAATGGTTCAAAATGCTCTAAGACGTTTCGATTTGTTATAGCACTTTATCAAAGTCTTTCAATTAGCAAATACAGCATACATATAATAGTATAGGTTTTATATCAGAATTCTTTGTGTTTTAAGGCCCGATGGGGACTCCTCTCTAAATGGGAATTCATTTATATATTACACAGATATTACATTTGGAGCTCTGAATTGCCGTATCATTTTTATTCATTGCTTTTTATCGAATAATTCTCACAACTTTTATTAAAATAGGAAAACGTAAGCTATTTTTTTCTCAGTATCGTTAAGAATTACCTATGACGATGATTACACAGGGCAACAAAAAAATATTTTTGAAAATCGTCCAGGGATTTCTGCTGAATTAGACTAATTTTGATGCTCTGAGTCCGAAAATGACCTTGGTTTTGCTCAATCAGGTCAGGTTTTTTTGCTACAGAAATTTTAAAAAATCGATTTTTTGTAAAAAAAAAACTAAACAAATTTCTGTGGATCATCAGCTGAGAAACCCCTGACGATTTTTCCCATTTCCTCAAGAAATAAAAATCACCGTATCCAAATTTATTCAGTTTTTATTTAGTCCATCAATTTTATAAGCATAATTATCATAATATAGGTATAAGAATGTGCGTTACATGACACAGAAGTTCAGAACTCACGGCATAAATCGGCGTTTCTTCGATTCCCGTGTGTGAGCAGATGCTGTGTTGTCTCGCTTCAGCGACCAGCAGTAGTCCGCCATCATGACTGCGTCCCACCTCCCCTGGTACCTCTCCTCCATTGGCGCATGTCCTGATGGAACCTTTCTCCTGCTCGTCGCTCATCGCCCCGAGATTTTCAGGAAACTTCTCCATGTGTGAGAACAGGAAGTGCATCTTTATACTCATCAAACACCCGAGTTTTGGAAGGCCTCTATCATGGTGCTAATGAGTCTGGCGTGGTTGCTGCCTTCGTGTTCCCCAAGAAGTTGTTCACCACCTGCACAAACGATTTCCACGCGGCGCACTCTAGCGTGTTCATGGAGTTTTGGAAACTCTGTGTCCTTTATAAGCATCTCGGCAGTACACGAGGTCTTCCTCCTGGCAGAAGTAGCCCATGTAATCTCATGCCTTCTACAAAGAAAGTGATACGCACGTCCTTGCCAAGTAGATTTTTCTCTTTGAGTCTGGAGGCCAACAGATCGGAGGAAATCTTCGACAAGCTGAGATCCCGAACCAGATCATTAAGCTCACAATGTGAAAAGGTCTGCAGACCATCTTGTGCTTATACTCGAACTCTTCTGTATCTCCTCGCTCGTCTGTAATGGTGGCCTCGTCGTCGCTGTCTGGAAGCTTTGTGAACATTGGTACAGGAATGTCTTCGCAGTGAGCCACTGGACGGCGGGCAGATGGAAGGTCGGGGTACTGGAGGCTTTGCCGATTCTTCCGGTTGATGCCAGTAGTATTGATGGCGCAGAAGTAACAAACCGTTGCATGGTCAAACGGCTCTCTCCATACCATCGGAATCCCAAACTTCAGTGAAGTTTTCGCGCCCTTCGTCCACCGCCGGAGGTATTCCACGCACGTCTTGCACACCGTATGCAGTGCCAGCTTGACTTTATAGTAAGCCATGTAAGCACGCTTCACAATCCTGTGATGTTCTTCCTGCCCCTGACAGCGTGTATTCTCCGCAGATGTAGCAGAATACGTCAGGATTATTCTTGCATGATCGTTCGCGCCGAAGCCATCACAATAAACTGAAAGAAAAAAGAAAGATTTAGCTGAGTGTCAGACAATGAAATTGGGGATTTATAGCCACTGAATATGCCATAATTGTACTATTTACTCAGAGAAACGAACCTGCATAACAAAACCGACGTGCGCCCACTTCCACGTCTAAACACACACTAAGCCCACAATGAGTTAATTTAAGGCAAAGGCAATGAATGTAAAGTAATGTGAATATGAGAGAGAATCTAAGAGGCAAAATTTTCACTACGGAGTCCTTGGGAAGAATGACCCAAATTTGCTAAAGTATATAACCCCGTCGGCCTAAATTCACACAAAATATATTAAATATTAAATAAATTCTACACATATTTATATCACATAAATTTATGATACACACAAATAAATTATTTATAATATTATTCGTGTCTGTGAATGTAATTCGATATATTTTCAAGGAAAAATATGATTGAACTCACAACCGCTGATATTAGAATATGTATAGCTCTTCAGGTAGGCCTATGGCTGTATCTCAAAAAGTTGACCTGATGGAGCAAAATCAATGTAATATTCGGACTCAGAACACCAAATTAGTCTAAATCAGCTGAGAAACCCTTGACGATTTTTGGCTGTTGACCAGTGTTATTCATTTGATTATACAAGAAATCAAACAAACTTACATTTCAATTTTTGTTAATGTATACCACCTTGGAAAAAGACAGACAAAGTTACATTTTAATTTGTTGATTAAAATCATCTTCAGCAATTGACAGAAAGTTTAAATGAACTTAAAAGTAAACTTCAGGTGATACACAACTGAGATATCTTCGAAAAAATTAATATTACTTTTTAAATATAAAATTTATATTTTATTTGTAGTATATATAATTGAAAAAATAAGATATTAAAGGATATATATTTGACTTATGGAGCCTATTTTCAAATAATAAGGATATATCTTATTGAATTATATCCTTAGGATACAATTCTTCTTCTTTTTTTTGGCTTAAATGGTTCGATTGAATTGCAGCTTCCGACAGGATATAAATAAGCAATCTAGCGAGTAAATTAGTCTATCGAACCTAGGATCTTATCATGAAGTTGACCAAAAATGACATCCCCTCTCGGGATTCGAACTTGGTCCCCCAACATTGAGAGTAGAACACGCCTTAACGCACTTAGCTATTGCACTCTCGTACACAATTCTATCTAACCAAATATTCAAAAAAAATATTATTTTACTTTTTTATAAATAATGTTACATTTGCAAAAAATAATTTTATATATAAATATATATGTTCCCCTTATACCTTTTTTTAATACTTGTATATTTTTATTAACTGTGAAAAAAGATATAGAATATTTAATTAGACTTAATTAGGAAGTTATTTCTTCACCCACGATGTGTCTTGAAAACTTAATAAATAATAAAGTATATATGTTAAGTATTTTTCAATATTTTTTTTAAAATCATCTGTTGAAAATAAAATCTTTAGTATCAAGCAGAAAGTATATCGAAATATACTAGTCTCAATTTTTTCCCCATGGCAAAGGTATGTATTCTATTCATATAATACAATAATATAGAATAAAATAGATATAAAAAAGGTGGAGATTTGTGCTTGGTAAAAACATAAAGAATTTTAGGTACTAGTCTCAATTTATAAGAATATTATACAGATTTTTCTACAATGCCAAAAAAATACTCGCACATTTGTCCCATTAAAATACGCCGACGGTCATAAATAACAAAACAATGTCGATATATAATGTTTTGACTATTTTTTGTCTTTAATGTACTTTATTTGATGTGTTTGTGGTATATTTCAAGAATATGTGTTTGTTTTTAAGTTTTGTTTTATGTTATGCAGTATTGTTTTTTTTTCGCCTTTTAACTTCTGGCACTTCTTTCTACTGGTATAGACACTGAGAAAAAGAATTTACCAAGTTTTTCACAAAAGAAGGAAATTTAGTTTTTTGCAACAATGTGGAAGAACTCATACATCGCTTTAATATTAAGTATGACTCATCTGAATGGCGCCTATTCATTGACTCATCTAAGACTAGCCTTTAAAGCAGTATTATTGCACAATGGAAATAAATTTGCCTCGATTCCGACTGAACATTCTGTGAATATGAAAGAAGATTATAACGATTTGGCCATTATCCTGGAAAAATCAAGTATCAAGACCATCAATGGATGATTTGTGGGGACTTCAAAATACTGACAGTGCTTTTGGGTCAACAGGCAGGCTATACCAAATACCCATGGTTCTTATGCTTGTGGGATAGTAGAGCCAGAGAACGGCACTGGAAAAAAGTGATTGGCCATCCCGAGAAACTTTAAAACCTGGAGAGAAAAATGTTAAAACACTACCTTGGTACTACCAGAGAAGGTTTTGTTGCCCCTCTCCATATCAAATTGGGGTTGATGAAACAATTTGTAAAATCGTTGCAAAAGGATGGAGACTGTTTCAAATATTTATGTACAAAATTCCCGAAGCTGTCAGAAGCAAAGTTGAAAGAGGGAGTTTTCACCGGCCCCGACATAAGAAAACTTTTAACGGACCCTTCATTTGTGGAAACTATGAACGAGAAGGGAAAAGAAGCTTGGGTATCGTTCAAGGACGTAGTGCGAAAGCTTTGGGAAATACTAAGAATCCTAACTATAAAACCATTGTGCAACGGATGCTAGCAGCATACGAAGCTCAAGGCTGCAAGATGAGTTTGAAGGTTCATTTCTTCCACTCTCACATAGACTATTTTCCCGAAAACCTGGGAGCTTACAGTGAAGAGCAGGGGGAGCGATTTCATCAAAATGTCCGTGATATCGAGAGAAGGTACCAAGGGCGATGGGATGTCACTATACTTGCTGACTACTGTTGGCTGCTTAAGCGAGAAACTGAAGATGAAAATCGGAAAAGGACTCGTCAAAGTATGAAGGAAAGGAAGAAGAGGTTCCATAAAGAACATGAATAAGTATTTGTATATTTTAAAAAATGATTCGTTTGCTATAAAAAAATACTAATTATTTAAAAACTTTAAATAAAGGAGTGCTTTAACTATTTTTTGTTTTTGAATTTGCAAAAAATCATTATGTGATAGGAAAAAATGGTCATCACTTTTGAAATCAGCCTACTTTAAAACATAAAATTCAGAAAAAATACCTCATGCAGTTGGCATTTTTTTTTTCGCAGACCTGTGTAATTCATTAATGAAGATTATAGTATTGCAACTAGGGATAAAGTACCTTGCTACTTTTTATAATGGTCGAAATCAATCGACGATTAATTCTTTATATGTCCAAAATTAATTTTTGTTTACGTCAACTTCGTACTCAAAGCATAAAATGCAAAAAAAGAGTGAACATTTATATAAAATTTTAAAGGATGTTAAAAAATGTAACTTTTTAGAAAAATAAAAGATGTTTGCATAATGATAAATAAAAAGGACACGCCAAAAAAAATTATGTCCAGAATTTCGTTCATATTTGACGCCCATCTCCATTTACCATTTTTAAATATAATTCTGTTTTTATCTTATAACTTATTTGAAGCCATAATTTAAATAATTTCATGTTATTTTTAATACCATTTCAATTGTATACAAGAGACATAAATATATAGTTCAAGATCCGCCATTTTTTACTACAAAATCATGGTCATTTGTTTGTTAAGGAATAAATAAACGAAAGTTATTAAGTTTAATATATATATATTTATTTATTAAATAAATAAATCTTCAACAGAGCTTTCCATCGCGTTCCAATGCCGTAAATGGCAACTCGATGATTTCAGAGAGGGCCACGTTTCAATAGATGCTGGATCTTTGTATCTTTCCATCCCGGTGGAACAGGTGGTTCACTATTTCATTCCCAGCGAGCAAATATCAATCCTTAGAATGTCTTGTCGAGCTCTTCAAGGCATCATCACTTTAGACTCTGACGCAATGGATTTTAATTGGGATTCCAGGGCTTCATTGAGGCTGTTCTCATCGATTTCCTCCTGAAATCGATTGTTGACGATGAGTTGAGAGTATTTCTTGGAGAAGAGAATGCTTTTGAGGAGATTGTTCACTTTGAAAGAGGTCTTGAGGAGGCTTCCCTTGACAGACTTCATTTTTGAGTGTGTTGTGTGTGAGGATCACAAATTGGTGTTCACAAATGGAGGTTGGGTGGAAAATGAGTTGATGGTGAAGGGAGGAATAGGGTTTATATAGTTCCCTTTGAGCGCTCATATTTTGTTGTTATTATTTCACTCTCCTTCCAGGGAAGAGGGGGGGGGGGAGGGAAGGAGAATAAGAAAATACATTTGGGTACGTTAGAAATATATTAACTACCCTCAATGATGTAAGGTAGTTCAACAATCTTTCTAATTAGCCCTCCACAAATGACGTCACCAGGATAAAAAATAAATATAAAAATATATTTTATTTGGAATAAGAAAACAATAAAATATGGGCAACGATGACGTCACTGGGATATACGGTGTTATAAAGAAGTATGTAAACCTATTTTTTAGTTTTCAAAAGAAAATATTCACGTTTCAAAGATGACGCCATTGGATGCAAGATATTAAAAGAAGTAAATAAATAAATATATATAATATTTGCAGTATTTCTAAGGACATGACAGATAAATAACAATAATATATAAGGGCAAAGATAACGTCACCGGGGTGCAAAAATATTTTAAAGAAGCATGAAAATAGTATATTTTGTTTTGCAGGAGTTCAAAAAATCAATTCGATAAAAGACAGTAATATATTTGGCATTAAATATTTACGCTCCAAAGATGACGTCAACGGA
>CP045893.1:26281201-26309489 GCA_013387185.1 Caligus rogercresseyi | reverse complement strand
CCTAGTTACATATTACTTTCGTGAAAAACAAGTATTCGACAGGCAAAAAAATATTCTCCTCAAGTAAAGACAAAGGACTTGTGAGAACTACCAATATTTTTTCCCTCCATGAGTAAGACATGGGCATAGAGATATAAAGATATAGAGAGCTGATTACCTTCAATAGCAAATAAAATCGTTCAGCTGTATTCTGTGTGTTCAATATAAACAAAGTAATTTATACCACGTCATGTAAGCTGATCATAGAGATAGATTCTATCGCTATGATCAGCTTACGATGACGTAGTACACATTACTTTGTTTATATTGACACAAAAAATACAGAAGAAGGGAATAAGCTCTCTAAATCTTTTTATCTCTATGGACATGGGCAGTATGAAATGAAAACAACTTCTTAAAATGTACGAATAATATGAAATGCTAGACCAGAGGGATTGGGGTATATGATACTTCAAATTAGGGTCCCACTTATGCCTACCTAGGTGCAATAGAGTTTGCACCCAAAAGAATAGCCTAAATCGTTGGGCGGGCCTGCAGGCTTAAGACCAGGGTTGTTTGATTTTAATCAGGCCGATTAAATCATTGATTTAAATCGCGATTTAAATCAAGTGGATTTCCAATTAAAATCATTGATTTAAATCAATTCATGTTTTTTCAATAATTAAATTGATATTTAATTTTATGCTTCTAATTCACAATGACAGAAACAAAACTTTCATGTCTGTCTTCTTAATAGTAGAGCAGTGGCCTTTTTCATTATATCTATAGCCTCAGACTATAGGCTTATATCATATAATATCTATTAAGCTTGAGTTAGGATTATTTGATTTAAAAAAAAGCAATTTGGATTGCGATCTAAATTAAGTTTTTTTTCCAAAAACATTTTATAATCAATGATTAAAATCAAGTCATGTTTATCAAATAAATTGTTTATTACTTGTACAATGTAAATGGAAAAGTTAACGCAGTTCAATTTGACAATTACAGGAACGAGTTATTAATTGTCAGTCTTCTTGCTCTTCTAAATCTTCTAATTAGCTTAATATTTGATGAACATTTAACAATTGGCTTCTATTCTGCTTGTACAATATGAATGAAAAAGTAAACTCAATTAAATTTGACAATTACAGGAACGAGTTATCAATTGTCCGATTATCTTGCGCCTCCTTTTCCAAGCGTACCTGGCGCGTCCTAGATTCGAGAGTGACCCATCTTGTAGTCATCTTTGATCAGCCGTTGGCAGCTCCACCCAGTAATTTTTTAAGGTAGAAAATGTCATGAGTTTTCGATCCTCGCTTGGATTTCGAACTGTCACGTGATTAGCGAGTATGACTCATTACAAGGCCTTTGAAGTTCTGTAATTTTATTGTTTACTCCTTTTGCATTCTTTATTAAAATGAAATCATTAAGTAAGGCAACTAGAATTTAATCAAAGACAAACATTTAAAGTCCCCTGAGTAATAGGTAGGCCTATATGTATATGGGGCATGTTTGAAAAAGTTACAATTTAAAGTAGGGACAAAATTTACACATTGAAAAAAAGATTTTTGGTTCATAAAATATGGTTAACAATTAAATCAAAAAAATCTGATTTAAATCAAAAAAATCCGATTTAAATCAAAAAAATCACAACCCTGCTTAAGACCTACTTTCTCTGTTGTTGGGTCCCTCATATACACAAAAAAGTTTGCGTTGGGTTTGGACCTAAAAGAATCCCCTGCCTAAGAAGGCGAGGACTGGGGGTTTGGATTAATGAGAGTATAAATACGGATATTTTATCCCCAGTCAGGCTTAGGTAGGTAAAAATTTGCAAATATTAATAGGGTTCCCCTCATTCCTAATAAAGGTTAGCGGTAGGTTTCGCCACCCAAAAATAGACTAAATCGACATGTGGACACGAGGACTTGGGCTGAATTGAATGAAAAATAGGGTCTCTAATTGAGTTTGGCAGTAGGTTTCAACACTAAATAATAGCCTATATCGTCAGGCGGAACCCAAGGGCTTGGGGTGTATAATATTGTAAATTAGGGTTCCTCTCATTAATGTAATTAGGGTTGGCGGTGGGTTTCAACCCAAAATAAAAGCCTATATCAGCAGGCAGGTTGTTCAATTAATTATTGGCTTGAGGTGTATGACATCGAAAGTAAGGACTCCTTTTATATCCTAACCAGAGTTGGCGGTGGGTTTCAACCCTAAATAAAAGCCTATATCAACAGGCGGGACCCTAGGGCTTGGGGTGTATGAGATTGAAAGTAAGGACTCCTTTTATACCTAGTCAGAGTTGGCGGTGGGTTTAAACCCTAAATAAAAGACTATATCAGCAAGTGGGACCCGAGGGCTTGGGGTGTATGAGATTGAAAGTAAGGACTCCTTTTATACCTAACCAGAGTTGGCGGTGGGCTTCAACCCTAAATAATATACCATAACGGCCGGCGGGACCCGAGGGCTTGGGGTGTATGAGGTTTAAAGTAAGGACTCCTTTTATACCTAGCCAGAGTTGGCGGTGGGTTGCAACCCTAAATAAAAGCCTATATCAGCAGGCGGGACTCGAGGGCTTGGGGTGTATAATATTGTAAATTAGGGTCCCTCTCAATCTTGATTAGGGTTGGCGGTGGGTTTCAACCCTAAAAGCCTCAATCGTCATACTGGGCCCGAGGGCTTGGTTTGGATAATTAAACCTATGCCTCTCATAATGTCAGAAGTCATTTATTTAGTTTTTGAATTCACCAACTTTATCATGTTTGAGCCATGGGCTCACTTTATAATATTGCAATAACATATATAGGATTATTATAAAAATGCAAACTAGGTTTGGTGAGGATTTTTACAAATTCTGTTTGAATTGCCTTTACTTATTGTTTCGGAATGCTCAAAAAAGTTACATTATTCAAAGTAGTATGTTACTTTTGAGAAGTAATAACTAATATTTTAAAAAAATATTACTACGCAGTAAAAAGTAGTATATTACATACCACTTTCAAAGTAATATTTGACCAACACTGTATATATATACAGGGTTAGGCCGAATTAGTGAAACATCGGAATGTAAGTGCAATATATTTCTTAATATAACTCTAAGAGGTTTTGTTAAGATATAAAATTATGTGACACGGACCTTTTAAACATCTGCTTTGTTGTTTTCACAACTTTTTATTGAAAAACAATGACGAAGTGGACCTTGAAAGCAAGCGAACGCCCGTCCTCAAGTTGTTGTACTCTGTCCAGTCCCACAAGACTATCATGAACATGCTTGGGGTAAGCCGTACATTCATCTGGCGGACATAAAAAAAATTATAAAAGAGACGGGCAAACCCACAAGAAGGCCTGGACAAGGAAAGAAGCGATCAGTGAAGACACCAAGGCCGTCGCCGACAAGATACTTCGTATCCGTTCGCTCCATGAATAAGATGGCTCAGGAGTACGATATATTTGCGAAGACCTTCGGGAGGGTGGTCAAAGCTGACCTAGTCATGAAGCTGTTCAAGTACAGGAAGATGCATATATGTACAAAACGAGGCCATCATGGTCAAGAGGAAGGGAAGATAAAAGTTACTGCTCAATAGGTACGCAGACAACCCAAGTGTCGTTGTGATCTTCTATGATGATAAACTTTTCGAGACCACAAATACATTCAATCCTCAGAATGATCGTATATTGTGCAGGGATGCCTCCAAGATCCCAGAGAACACCAGAAACGTCTACCGGGTGCAGAAGCCGGCATCTGCGAAGGTCTTGGGGGCAGTGGCCTCCAATGGTAAAAAATCACCCTTGCTCCGGACTCCAGACGGTGTTAAAATCAAGAAGATCGTGTACTTGCACTTTCTGAAGACCAAAGTATTCCCGTGGATCCATGAAGAGTTTCCGTGGAGTCCCTGTCGATTTACTGTAATATAATCGTACATATTATTATCGCGCACGCCTTAATCGCAGCCTTTAACATCGTATGCTTTTTTTCGTACGTTCCTTTATCGCACGCCTTTAACATCGCAATCTTTTTTAAAGGGAGTATTATTAACGCGTTGCTCAATTGTCGTTGCTGCTTATAATCGCACGCTTAAACATCGTGGCCATTATCATCTTAAGTTTACTTCAATGAATTCATCAATCCAATAAGAGGAAAAAAAAAAAAAAAAAAGAAAGGGGGCTGAAGGGAAA
Organism: Caligus rogercresseyi; assembly: GCA_013387185.1. Lineage (NCBI taxonomy): Eukaryota > Metazoa > Arthropoda > Copepoda > Siphonostomatoida > Caligidae > Caligus > Caligus rogercresseyi. The sequence continues at coordinate 26,305,334 of CP045893.1, read as the reverse complement.
TAATAATAATAAAAGATATCATCTTTTCATCAGTCGTGAGTAAAAACAACAAAAAACATCTCGAAATTTCTGAAGAATTGTAGTGCTCGGGGCTGTAAATGAGGATTTTTAAGTCATGGAGAATCCAGCATTATCTTTGCTTAATTTCTTCGAAGGACTTGAAGCCAGGTCTTTGTGATAAGTGGAAAATGCACTTATGGACAAATATATAAGAGTCGTGCCTTACTCGTCCAGTTTTATAGGACTTGGATCCGGACTCTTGGGACTCAAGGACTCTGATTCAGATTTGATGCGTCTTATAGGACTTGAATCCGGATTTTTGGGACTCAAGGACTCGGATTCGATCAATTTTTGAGGACTTGAAATCGGACTTGGGAATCCTGAATATTAAGGATATGGACTCTCATTTTTGGCTGTGATTCTACGTGTCCCATCCAAGCTATATTATATTTAACCATTTGGAAATTTATTGAGACCTTGAAAATGGAACAAGGGAAGAACGCACTATTGGTAGAACCATACCTTGGTGGAACTGAACCCCCTGCCAAGAAAAAAAGTATATAAATTCTTCTCTCCGCCTCCAACGAATTTGCAATAATTACGGAGACTACGAAGCTACAGATTATTTGAAAGGGATAGTATATAATTTATCATACTAGCTTTTCATGTATTATAAGTAATTTCTTTTCGTGTTCTCCACCTATAAAAGTTTTATTTATGTATAAAAATTATTTAAGAAAATACAATCTCGATTATCTCAAAAATTTGAAACATTGTAAATTATAGTATTGTTTGTGTTATATAGCTATTTACGTTTAATTTATGTAGAGAAAGTGATAATAAAAAATAAACTTTGAAAAAAGATTCATTGTATACGGTAATATTTCATGCCCTTTCTTCAGAGCCGTTATATCATAGCAGACATCCAAGGGGACTGCACATCTATCTCATTAAAAAAGGGTGAACAAATTATTTTATTCTCAATTTAAGCATCTCTTTTAAATGATTTTTATAGAGGACATTAATATTTTCCCCCATGATCATGGAAGGTTTTTATAATAAGTATTGATTGAAAAATATTTATTTAAACGTTATTTAACTTTCTTTTTTTATCAATATACTTTTTGACACAAAATTAATCTGATTTGTGAATGGTGATTAATGAACAATAATTGCGTGAAATCTAATTCTGTCTTTATTTTGAATTTTCATAATTTATTATTCTAAGTAATTTTTTATATATATAAAAAAAACAATATTTGGGCTTTTAATTTGTTGTGATTGTATCATAAATAATTTTAAATAACTCACGGTAACTAATTTACCCAAAGTTGTTTATATCATTGTTCATAAGTTTATGTTAAAAGTAGTGTTGAGACACGGTCTCAGACCGATTTTGATTTTCGGTCCGGTCTGAAGTAGTATTTTCTAGACCGATACAGACCGAAATTTCGGTCTAGACCGTCGGTCTTAGACCGAATTATATTTGGTCCAGACCGTATGTAATAATTAAATCGGTCCAGACCGTAGACCGATATTATAAGCATTTACAATAGCATTATTATCTGACGACGTTTTGTTGATTTTCATTAGTACATGTTCCGTTTAGTATTTTCAAATCAATGTACATGTGTATATATTTAACATATTTATGTCTTCGAAATAAAAGAAACAGTACTAATTAGTAAATACTACTTAAATATGTTTTCCAAAGAAGAAGTGTAGTAGCATTGTGATTATAAACCTATAAAACAACAACCCATACTTATAATTCAACATATGTATGTATTTTCTATAACTTTGTTAATCTTACCAAAGGAAGAAAACCTTCTTTTGTTGCAGGACAATAACCTCCGAATTAGAAACCAAATTCCTCCGAATATAAATATCAATGGAACCAAATGGCCGACATAGTATTTCCGTTTAGCCATCACAGATTCATCGATCTGAACGACAAAACCTTTAATTTTATTAGGTATATTTGTCAAATAGCTCGAGTGAATATTCCTAAACTCGGAGTACCAGTTGTTAGTTCAGACACGTCAATCATGTTTTGCACCGTGCTCACGGGAATTTTCAGTGCTCAGACCCATGCTAATCGTACGAGTACGGGAGAATGGTTCTCTTGATTACATGTGAAGATATAATTATATTAATTTTTTACACATACATTGACAATAAAAAAGCGGAACGTATACTTATGAAAACACAACAAAACCTCATCAGATATCAAAACTATGTTACTGCCGATATTTTATTAATTATATAAATAATGTGTACCATAATATTTTTCTAATATTCATCAAAACTTCTTGAAATAGGTAAGTGGTGTTCTTAATTTTAATAGCCTTTACTTACCGGCTTAGATAGATCTATGTAAAAAAAGAAATGGACCGATTTAGACCGAAATATAAAATTGGACCGATACAGACCGAAATATAAAATTGGACCGATACAGACCGAAGTACAAAATCAGACCGATACATATCGGTCCAAATGTGAGACCGGTCAATAGACCGATCTTAATTTGTATTTTTTTACTTTAGACCGGTCTAGTACTTTCGGACCGAAACTCAACACTAGTTAAAAGTAAGTAGGTTGTACTAAATATAATATAAATTTGAAGATGAAACAACCCTTAAGACTACTCAATAGGCCATAGACAACTCCGTTGATATACGACCCAGTCTTCTCGATTGCCCTCACATTAATCATAACTATATTTAGTTGAAATATATCAAATCAAACATATATGCATTAAGTGATCTTTCTTTATAATATATATTTATTAAATTTATTTATTAGAGTAAAATTTCGAAATGTATTTACAAATATTGTTAAAGACATCTTCCACGCTCTTCCCACATCTCTCTCGCCAAATAAATTCCTTCGGTAATGGACTAAAGTCAAAAGCACATTATTAGTATGAACGCTCGTCCTAGGATCCACGAAGTTTCGTGAATGGTCCACGACGTCGTGGAGGTAATGAGGATGGGCAGGCAATTAACGGACTCCATGATAGGCAGCCTATCCATCAATATATATTTGTGGAACCTGTGTCTATGCTCTCCATAACTAAGTGGTGCGGCACTTCGACCCTAAGAATAAATTAAAGTGATTATAGCAAATATAATAATGATAATAATAATAAATTCTTTTCACCTTCAGCATCTTGAAGAATCCCTCCTTTGTTACCGTGCAATCTTCCCCAAACACCCAGCTCTAAGGCACGAGATGGCCTAGATTATACTTCCTCTTTGTCATGAGGGATTCATCAACTCAAGGCACCATGCCGGGGCCTCAAATTTTGCATACACTAGACCTCAATTTTCTAGTACACGGCTGATGGAGCACTCATCCCCAAGGCATGGTGAACCGTTCAGAAGGACATTTTATGGGCCCAGGACCAAAGCAATCGTCTGAATTTGTTGAAAGGTAGTTTGTAGTTTTTCCAACGGGAGCCACTCCTTTCGCTGATGGTCCCGTTTCCATGGGTACCCCATTTCCACCGCCTCATTGGACAGACATTCAGGACACGAAAGAGGAATAGACCGTCGGCGAACCTTATTTGGAGAATTTGACTGGATGATTTGGCATCCTTTGGAACGTTGATAATTGCCTCCATTGTGTTCAAATGAAACTGATTCTTCCTTTACTCTCTCTCTCTTTGTTTACATTGGTGGCTTTACCAATGGAATAAATTGTATGACACAACCTCCACCTCAGGGTCGTTTCGTTTTAAAGAGTAAAAAAAACTAGGTAACATTTCTGTAGCAAGAATGTTTTATGCAAAATTATCCGGAAATATATAAGAGAATATAAGAAATAATAGTTTTTTAATCAAATACATAATTTACAGAAGATTTTTAAATTTAAACATATGAAGCAAAATTAATGTTGAATAAAACACCATTAAAAATAATTTGTTCCACCTTTTTTTGATGAGTTAGCTGTGCCTGTTTATTTTATAGAAATAACATTTCTACATTTTTTCTTATATTCTCTTAAACATTTCCTGTGTGAGGGACCGTGCCCGATAATTTCGCATAAAACTTTCTGCAACAGGATCGTTACTTAAAAGATTTTCGACGAACCACACACACTTTACAAATAAATGCTTCGACTAAGTGTATCTGAAAATAGGGTATAGACCAAGACTTATATTTAGTTCTATGAAAGTTTTTAATACACTTTTTCATTAAAATCAAAAAAAAGGACGAGAAGCCATATAAACAGAACATATGATTTGTTGAAAAGTAAACTCAATTCAGATATGCAAAAAGCTATTGAACAAAAAACTTTTTTGGGCGAATGATCTTGTATCAAAAATGTTTTAAGCGATATTACAAGCCCCACATGAGAAACATTGGCGCTTTTCCATTTATTTACATGAGCTATAAATACGTTCATGGTTTAATCTTGATAAGATCCTTGGGATTTCGTGAGATTAGGAAGACATACGATTATTTGTTCCATCCTCCATGATTGGATGATCCTAAAAAACAAGAAAAATAATGCTCATTAAATTAATAAATATAGTGTATTTATTAAAATTTTAAAATTAATTATCTTAGTTTTCATTTTATTTTAAAATAAGTGGAGATTTGTCCTCACTTATCCTAGGTCTGAGTTAACTCCTTAGTGGTATTATTGGTTTGTCTTTTATATTTAGTATGTTTATGGTCGATTTATTGTTTTATTGACTGATTGTTTTTGCTTGATATCGTAAGATCATGTTTATTATTATTTATTTTTTCAACATTTAATTTATGTATTTTAACTTTTGTTTGGAGATCTAATTTAAAAATAAAATGTTTATAAATATATAAAAATACATTCTTTTTTATTGGAAGAGATGGATTGTGGTACTAAATTGTTAATGGTATGATATCTTACTCGTGTCTGTCAATTAAAGATAGTGAGGGGGCAAATAAGAGATGGAGATGGATATATTTTCAATCCTTAATTTTAGATCAGAAGAATTTGCTTGTGAATTGGGTTGCATTTGTGTTTAGAAGTCTTCTTCTACTTTTACACTCACATGCCAATGCTTCGGAGCTTCGAGGATTTCAATAGCCTTACAGTCTCACGACACTCACGGAGGCGGCTCGGGTTCCTCGGAGAACGGCGAGGGAAGGGTACAGTAGTATTGGATTCCGGTAGTAAAGCTGGGCCTCCACCGACACTAACTCTCCATGGCCAGGTCCACCTGAAGCTCCACGTCACTCATCGAGGAGCGGAGACTTTCTTTGCCGCAAAAGAGTGTTTGTAGCAGTAGACAATCTTCTTTCTTTCGTCTTGGATGCTTGAACTCCTCTTGCATAAAGATTAATTCCGTGAGGAAGTTCGTCTTGTTAGTCCTCTTAAACGTCTTTGGCTTGAGTGTGTTAACGCCAAAAGGTCCCTTGAATGGACTCTTACTAGCAACTCATCAATCCTGATGACTTAATATAACTATTCCCGTTGTCTATGGTGCTCAAATGTTTATGTTTGATAAACTCGGGTCGTCGTTGAAGTAAGGAGCCGATAAATCCAGGATTTCAACTCCTAAAATTATGACGTAAAATATATTCTAAACATATAAAAAGTGATCTATCGATTCAAACAGTATGAATGAAAAAAAATGAAAAAATACTTTTGAAAATAAAATAAAACTAGTAACGATAAACAATAACTTTATCTATAATATTTTACATATTTACGTAAAGGATTTTCTGTTAATAGGCATCATGAAAGGTTATTTGATATTATTGGCAAATGGTATTTCATATATTCCATATCTTTACTACAACCTACTTACTTATGATACAAACTTAAATATAATATAGCTTGGATGGGACACGTAGAATCACAGCCAAAAATGAGAGTCCATATCCTCAATATTCAGGATTCCCAAGTCCGATTTCAAGTCCTCAAAAATTGATCGAATCCGAGTCCTTGAGTCCCAAAAATCTGAATTCAAGTCCTATAAGACGAATCACATCCGAATCAGAGTCCTGGAGTCCCAAGAGTCCGGATCCAAGTCCTATAAAACTGGACGAGTAGGACACGACTCTTATATATTTGTCCATAAGTGCATTTTTCCACTTATCACAAAGACCTGGCTTCAAGTCCTTCGAAGAAATTAAGCAAAGATAATGCTGGATTCTCCATGACTTAAAATCCTCATTTACAGCCCCGAGCACTACAATTCTTCAGAAATTTCGAGATGTTTTTTGGTGTTTTTACTCACGACTGATGAAAAGATGATATCTTTTTATTATGATTTCCCTTCAGCCCCCTTTTCTTTTTTTTCTTTTTTCCTCTTATTGGATTGATGAATTCATTGAAGTAAACTACGATGATAATGACCACGATGTTTAAGCGTGCGATTATAAGCAGCAACGACAATTGAGCAACGCGTTAATAATACTCCCTTTAAAAAGATTGCGATGTTAAAGGCGTGCGATAAAGGAACGTACGAAAAAAAGCATACGATGTTAAAGGCTGCGATTAAGGCGTGCGCGATAATAATATGTACGATTATATTACTGGACACCGTCCCTGTCTGTTTCCAGCAAAACGGAGCTCCGGCCCATACTGCAAAGATTGTGCAGGACTGATTGTAGCCAATTTTTAAAAACTTTTGGAGCAAGGAGCTTTGACCTCTCTCATCTCCTGATTGCAACTCCCTTGACTTTGCCAAGAGGGAGGCCAATGCTGAAGCAAGGGCCAACACAAGGACCAGCTGATAGCCACAGCTGAGGCTGCCTGGAAGAAGAATCCCGATTAAATTGTGGCGTAACAGCTGCACTAGTGTGGTAAAGAGACTTAGGGCTTTATTTTGTGCAATTGGTGGGCACGGTGGATTAATTTTGAAATAAATATTTTGAAGTATTTGTTGTAAAACAATTATATAAATAATATATTTTCTAAATTGCGTATCTTGGGAGCTATTGCCTTATTTCCATGTTTTCACTAATTCTGCCTAACCTATATATATATATATATACATCAGTGTTCCATCAGAAATGGAATTTTTATATTGAGAATTGCATGTCCTTAAAATAATAAGTTTGTATTATGGATACGCCATTTTGTTCATAAAAAGAGGATTTATATATATATATATAAATTTGCATTGATTGTTAACCAACTTCAACCTGTAACTGATCTTCGTTGCTCCAGGACATAATTTGGCCTAGGTTGCACCATTCTGCAAAATAGCACTCCACCATATAGCATAAATGCATCTTTAGCATTTCTAATTTTTTTTTTTTTTTTAAATCCACGGTAAGATCTTTATTCAGCTTGAAGGTATATATGAAAACAATAAACATGAATCTGAATATAAAATAGGAAAATTGTATTAAATACATAACATATATGTATAAACATTATTTTTTTTAGATTGAGTCATCAGACGAAGACGCAAAATCCCTGGCCAGCTCACGATCCAGATCTCAACCCTTTGGACTTCCATTTCTTTCTGGCTGCAGCACAAACTCGAGTTTATATGGAAAAAACCAGATTTCATCGAGTCTCTCATACAATGTGTCCAAACCTTCGCTGAAGGAGACGATCAAAAACGTTTGTAAGAATGTTGACGTCGTTCTGTCTAAAGGCTGGGGGGGGGGGGTTAATTTCCAGCAACTTTTGTGAGATGCATACGTTATAGTTATGTTTAAAAAATCATAAAAATCCATTCGTTTCCTTTAAAATGATTTATCTACGAGGGAATTTTACGCATTTTAAGAACATTTAATTCGTCATTTCAATTACAATTCTGATAGAACACACTGTATATATATAATATATATATATATATATATATATATATTCATATATATATATATATATATATATATATATATATATATATGTTCAAATGTTTGAAATGTTAGCACATTGTGGTTTTTCTGTTTCTTGGTGATAAAAGAAGACGACATACAAAGTTTGAACAAAATCGGTAAACATTACGAGGTTGCGCAACGAGGTCAAAGTTTTAAAACTTTAGTAAAAATATAGTTTTCCGCAAATTTCTTGAAAATGGAGGACGTTACAGACTTCAATAATTATTATCAATTTAAAGGAAATCTAATTTACTACCAGACGTATGTTTGATGTTTTTTAATAACACAAAGTTTTCAGTAAAAACAAAGAAAAAATGGAGTGTGTTATGAGCTTAAATCGAGAGACAATCGCGAACAGTCAAAGGTTCATTTACAAAACAGATGGAGGCGCTTGTACCGCAGGAGTATTTATTTTCACAATCAAATATTAATTTGTCGCTTGTACCGCGGGAGTGTTTTTTATCATTCGAATAGTAATTTCCACGTTCGAATTCGCTTTTGGGATACTATTCGAACTCGAATTCGAACTTCGAATATTCGTTGACAGCTTTGAAATTCTAAACTGATAGTTTTTAGTTTTTGACGTCATCTTTTACGTTCAATAACGAAAACTGTGAGCAAGATATATATATATATATACTTGGAGCCATCATATTCACCATTGTGAATATTGGGGCTGTCTGCAATAAATGATAAGATTCATAGTCGAGTGATGGCATCTAACTTATGAAACGCTTTATGCACAAAACAAGTGTTTTCAAAATTATCCGTCTCCAGGATTACATCTTTCTCCCCTTGTACGAATATGTAGTTTTGTATTATCACTTGTAACATCGGATTCCGAACGGTTTAATTATAGTTTATTGAGAGCCACACCCAATTAATCTTCTGTTTTCACCAGCCCCTACTGTGGCATAGTTGTATTTCAAACCAAGCTTCACTGGATACTTTGGGATGATACATGATATAATTAATTAAAATATATACTTATGACAGTGTAGGGTGTCAACTTTAGCTACAATTGAACATCAAGTGTAGCAATTATGTTATAGTGGGGTCACCGGGTTTCATATTTCACAATAATGGTATATTTTGGTTTCAAACCAACCACACGGTGACACTGCTCTGCTTAATTGCGAATTACTTTCTCTCACTGTAACATAATTTCATATCGTAATCTAGTCGAACGTCTATTGCATTTACCAAAATACTTTTAATGATTCGATTTATTGTATAGACACATGACTGATGGGGATAAAAGATATATGTATATTTGCATTTCAATAACAACCAAATGATCAGGATTAAACAATTAGTAGTGTCCTCCATGGTGTCCATGATGACCGTGGTGTCCATGGTGTTCATGATGACCGTGGTGTCCATGGTGTCCATGATGACCGTGGTGTCCATGGTGACTATGGTGCCCATGGTGACTGTGGTGTCCATGGTGCCCATGATGTCCATGGTGACCATGATGTCCGTGATGACTGTGTTGTCCATGATGATCTCCATGCTTATGGTGGCTATGCCCCTTGTAATGACCCTCGTGAGAGATCTTCCATCCATAGTCATATCCAGACTTGTGATGCCCATGATGCCCTGGTTCAGCAGACCTCTTGTGATATCCACCGTGATGATCTCCACTCTGATGGCGTTTGACCCAGGCTGAGCCATGACTAGAAGAATGACTCGTGTAATGTCCATCGTGGTGTTTGTGATGATCCCCGTGATGATGTCCGTGGCCATGATGATGCCCTGGCTCAGCAGACCTCTTGTGGTATCCACCGTGATGATCCCCACTTTGATGGCGTTTGACCCAGGCAGAGCCATGGCTGGAGGAATAGCTGGTGTAATGTCCGTCATGGTGTTTGTGGTGATCCTCGTGATGATGTCCATGGCCATGATGATGCCCTGGCTCAGCAGATCTCTTCTCCAATCCATGGATACCTTCGATCCCCGTATCCTCATCAAACCTCTCCACTTCTTCCTCTTCTGCCAGAGAGGCCGACAGGGCCAATGCAAAAAGGAAAATTGTTGCCACCTGTAAGAAGAAAAACAAAGAATTCACCATATTGAAGGAGCAGTTTGACTACTCACTAAGTACTTCATTGCCGCTCAAGGAGTTCAAACTGAATGATGATTTCCTTGGCTTCCATTCGGGATTTATATACACATTTCCCGTAAGGTAAAATATGAAGATGGAGGCGATGGTTGTCTTGGATCTCATAGGAAAGAGCGCTTAATAACTTTGAAGAAGATACCTTTGGTGTTGGTGAAATATCAAATCAACGATTGAAATGTTATCCCCTTTTTAGAGGAAAATGTCACATTATTTTCACACTTGAATGATCTGAGTCTTAACAATGCATGACAAGCAAAAGTTGCCTGAGTTGCTCTTTTTTCATTTATCTATCCCACAACTTAGTTAAAGTAATGGTTATCCAAAATAAAGGCATGTTAATTAATGGAATAATTAAGATTTTTTATCATTTTTATTGGTTTAGGATAATCCAAGCTTACAACATATTTTACTAAAAAGTAAATACTCTGGAATTTTATACAGCGAACTGATTTTTATATGACGTAGACATTGTTATATATACACGGGTTAATAAGGTTTTTCAAGGTTTCATTTGAACTGTTAAGTATTTATAAGCTTTTATTTTCATTGGTACCCTTGGAAACGGTCCTTATGGCTGGTATTCTAGGGATCCTGTCACGAAACAAACGTTTTTTGTACATATATGTCCATAAAACTTGAACTTATATAAGCATTTATACATAATAGTGAATCGATCAAACTTATTAGCCATATAAATATTATTTATATCCTATAAAAGCTCTAAAATGTGGGTTTACTTTTTACTTAAATGGATAATACACTCGTTGCTTAATTGTATATTATTTACTTCATTGAAACGAACCGGTCAATGAATTGTAGGTCAATTCTCTTAATTGAGCTAATGATACAAATTCTTATGAAATCGAACCTCCTGAATCCAAATCTGACAACCTTTTTTTCCTAAGAGGTCCATTTTTTTGGAGATAATTTTTTATTGAGAATTAAATATTCAGTAGAAATTTTACCATGAATTTATAAACAAAGTAGTAAAAATTGTAAAAGGAAGATGAAAAAAAAACTCAGAATTTAAAATTTACTTCAACAAACATTATCTCTGTGATTTAAGAGTCGAGAAAATGATTTCACAAGTGATAAAATACTAACTATGGACTATTTTATTACAATGCTAATTACTCCAAAAATTTGTCATTTTTCTCTGAAACCCTTGTGTGGTCTATTTATTTTCGTCACACAGTCTGTCCTTCAGTTCAAAATTGACTACCCCTACACAAGCTTTAAATAAAAGCAGTTTTTTTGGTCCTTTTGAACCCAAACTATTTTTGATTGAAAAAAAACAACTTGTTAGCCATCACACAAAACACAAACGGCTGTGTTTTTCCCTTTTCACAGTGAAGAAGGACTGTATTTAGTCTACAAGTAATATTCACTCTTATATGAAAACACTTGTTGCAATTGTTTGCTTCAGTGTAGAAGGGATTTCAAATTAATATTTCCATTTTTACATAATTATTGTATTTGTCTATATTCAAGTGTACAACTATTGTTTGTCAAAGGAGAAACATAATGACATACGAAAAACTGCCAATATACAATATATATTATTATATGGAAAGAACACCTAAATATTTTCCTCAAAACATTTATCAATTGAGGAATATAAAAAACTAATTATATTTGCATTTGACATTGTTTGCACAACATGAAGGTGTTTTCCTCTGTAAATAATTATTTGAATTTTATACTTTGGGCATTTTTCCTTTTAAAAAGGGACATATTAAGGCTTTAAAAGTAGGTATGCATCTAAACTACGAGTGGATCAATACAGAATTAAGTATAAAAAATATTTTTTGTTAATGGTCTGATTTTTTTCATGTTTGTCATTACTCAGAGACACTTTAGTTACTTAAATAATACTTTTTGTTGACTTTAAATGCCATACAATTACAAACATCTCTCCTTTGATCTGAAAAATATCACCTGGTAATAAAATATAAAATATATCTACACATATTTTATATTTGCTGTCAAGGAAAGACCTTTATTAGCAAGGAAAATGATAGCAAAAAAAAGACTATGACGAACACACACTTATACGTTAATAGAGATATCTAGCATCCTAAGAGACTGTTGTATTTTATAATTTAAGTGAAACATTGACCTTGCCACCTTGAGTGCATGCATAGATTTTTACATCTGTCACTCTAACACTATATATTGTTATAGCAAATTTAATTATATAACCGTCCTTTTACATGAAATTATTTCCTTTTTTATGAATAATTGGTCAATCCACAGCACTAAAAGTGTTGTTATACTTCGAAAAAGTTATCTCAAAAGACAATTTATTTACAACTCCCTCGATAAATTATTCATGTTTTGAGCCTAACCTGAGTCAGCTGTTGAGCGCCAGCTGCTACAAATACAGTTCTTACGACGCAACTTTACTTATAAGCAGAGTTGAAGAAAAAAATCAAATAAACCTAGCCACATGTTACATTTTTTTAATACATGCAACAAAGTCAGCAATATTGAAGAAAACTAAGAAATGCTTTATTTTATATATTTACTCACTAAACCTAAACACTAACAATCTTTGCAATGTTATTTTAGAATAATAATTCTTTTGCTTCGTATTGTTATGATAATAATAAATAGTGTTAGTTCATAGCAACAAAACATAAATGTGAAGTCAAATCCTAGGAAGAATGTTTACTTTTCTGGGATCCTACTCCGTTTATATTTAGGATCCTCTACGTTAAGAATTCGTGTTCCACCTTGAAATTTCTTGAGCTTCAAGAGCTATGCCCTGAACTCGAGCTCGGGGAGAATCAGGATCAATTACGGGAAAAGGGAAAGAAAGGCAATGGGCCCTGACTGATCATTTTTTTATGAATGTGCCAATTGTGCCCCCCATAACATCTGTAGGGCCCTCCCAAAAGCCTGGGCCTGATCCGGAACTTTCTGTTTTACTGTGGAGTTCCAGCACATATAAGTTCGTAGAGGCCGAGGAGCCTCTAGTCATGGAAGAGTTCGAGGAAATCTTTAAGGCTGAGCCTATCGACGATTTCCTAACCCATTGGATGAGGGTTGGACACTACTAGTGTGGCAATACGATACATCACTCGATTATTGTTGGCTTCATTACAATGCCGCTCGACAGTCTTCTAATAGGGAAACTCAACCCTAGGGAAGTCATCAAGCTCGAGCGAACAATGGAGTCGGAGATGGTAGGGAAAGATTCAGCTCTCTTATCGAAGTAAAGAAGATCCAAGGCGTGGAGTCGCCCCAAGAAGTTCAAAGACCCAAAGGCATCCCCAAGACACGTGACCACAAGTTTTCTACATTTGAATGGAACCAAGGAGGATAAAAATGCCCAAATGCGGGGTGGAAGTGCAACTATAGAGGAGAAGTGGGTCGCTTTCTATTGAGAGGAACCGAAGCCGACGACTGCAGCTGTTTCTTTCAGCCTCGTTGGTGATGAGGGCGACATAATTTTCATCGAATTCGTTATTGATGGTTGTATAATTAAATTCATTATCGACCTTGAGTTGTATGAAGAAAACTAGACAATAGGGCAGTCTTCCCCCAACTTCTGGGGGACTTAACCTCTCGACTCCTTTACATACGCCTTCATGATGAGACTGTCTGTTTCGGAACTGATAGGATTTCTCCAAATTCAATATAAATTACTAGGAGGACAAATCTACTGCCGAGGAAAAAAAGAGAGGCAAAAGTATAATGGAACCCTGAAGAAGTAATGAAATCACGATGTTTATTACAATATGAAGAGTTATTTATAGCACCATATAATTTAAATAGTTTACCATTTAATATCATATATATATATATCTTCTGACATGCATGGCTTATACGTAGACTGATGCAACATATTCAGTTTATACCCATATATGAATTTAGATTAATTGTTCTCAGAGTTGTATCCATTGGTTTTTATTGTGTTATGATTTAATATATTTTTTTGCAAATAAATAGTAAAATCAAGTGAAGGTTGTATATTTCAAGAAAACTCAATACTCCTTATTGACACGCATTCCGGTCCCTTTCTAATCGACACAACCTACCTTTACAAACATTTTCATTATGAGCCTGTCTGTTTTGGATCCTCATGGGATGAAGAAGGCAGCTACAAATTTTAATACAGTGTAAAGGGTCATTTAAATTACTGTTTATTTAATAAAATACTTAAATAAAATTTTCTTCATAAATATATATATTTTTAATATCTTATATTTTATGTAAACGATTATTAATAAAACTAAATAAGTATTCCTTTCAAAGAAAAATTTGACAAACATGAATATTGGTTGAATTTATAACCGTACATGCCTTTTAGATGTATTGTTTTCAATTTATATTAGTTTATTACTTGAGTAATATTTTTTTTCGCAAATTAATGGAAATAATAATCAGATAATTCAATTAAATGTTGCCTAGAGAAATTATCAGTTCTCCTTCTTGACTAACAAAAATTACATCATACCAAGGATATATTAAGGGATGTTCATTTAGAATATACGGATCCGTAGATGAATCGAGGTATTGGATATTAGATGAGACATTAAGAAGTTGAAGGAATGAATTTGGCTTTCTTTTTTTGAGTTTAAACACCTACTACGAGAAAGAATCCAGTAAGTACTCGCATAGTATGTTTGTTTCATTATTTACATATACTATACAAAATAACACATTTTGATTTACTGATTAATGAGAATACTTTTATATCAATTATATAAAGATAAGACCAAAAAATTAAAAGGAATATAAGAATAGATAAATTGATTCTTTGTTGACCCCCTCAATTTTGCGATCAAAGATTTTTTTAGGAAGACATTTATTATAAAAACATTGTGTTGTCATTTTTTATGACAGTAAGTGACTACTAAGTTCTACGCGCCAACTACTTTCAAATAACAGTACATACTATAAATAAAATGGTTTAATTCTGGATTATTTTAGAAAATTATTGGCATTTTTTAAATAAATTACCGAAAAATATGCCTTGTATTGCCATGAATAAATAATTTCTTAAAAATGAAAAGGTAAAACTATTTGTGTAAATTGGTTAGAAGTGATAGTTTGGGATGTGAACATTTATTAACATTTTTTATATGCCGCTTACTATTTCTGAACGCAGAGTTGTTTCCATTTTAATCCTTTAAGAGTTAATCATAGAAATCCTTAAATGAAATTATAGCTCAAAACTATTTGAATGTTACTTTTTAAATTGTCGATTACATTTATATGGCTATAAGTATATAGTAGTAGTCACTTGAAAAATTAACTTTGCGTTCACTTACTGTCGCAAAAAATAGCACCAAGATTTTTGAAAATATTATATTCCTAAGTTTTTCTAAAATCATTATTAACTAAAACGTTTTGTTACATATCAGAACATAAGGTCGCAAAATGAGGGAGGGAACAATTTTTCTATCATCATTTATTCAAACGTCTGATCCGAAAAACCCTTTGATGGTCATGGAACGATATTATCAAATGAGTTTGCCATTCCAACGAATGAATAAAATATCTTCAAGATGAGCCTCCGTTAATCTTCCTCTCTTTGGAGAGTTAACATCCTTTAGGACAGAGAAAAGTCTTTCCACGTCGCATGTCACCATCGGAGCATTGGTCATCAAGAAGGTATTGGCATCATATTCTTCATTTCCTTTAGCACTATGCAAGGAACTTGCTGTTTCCATCATTGTCCTATATCCAGGATTCTTATCCAGCAACTCTTTCAACTTGTTGGCAAAAGGCTGCAGTGTGAGAGTGGTCTGGACCTCTTCTATTAATTTGAAGCTCTCGACCAGAGGAAGCCTCTCTTGCAAAGCCTTAATTGCCTTCACAAGTATTGGGAAGTTGTCTTTGATGACTTCAAGCTGAGTAAGGATCTCTTCATCTTCAAAGATTTCTTTGGCTTCAATTATTGCAGCACTGTCGTTCTTCAATTCCTCCACGAATTTCTTGACATTAAGAAAATTTCTTTCATAATAGAAGGCAGCTTCCAACCAAGTTCCCTAACGACTAATCACCGGTTCGGGCGGCAGCGGAATTTTGAAGGAAGCTGCGAAGTGGCGCTTTCTAATTGATGACTTCACAAAAAATTTCTTGACTTCCGAGATGAGATGGTTTACTTTCGGAAATTGCGTCCTAGCGAGGTCAGCAACACGATTGAGAGCGTGAGCTATACAGGTAACGTGTATTAAATTAGGAAACTGCTGCCTCAGTCCACGACCAGCCTTGAGACAATAACTGGCTCCATCAGTGAGAAAAAGACGTAGCTTCTTATTAGCCAATTCACTTCCAAGGACTTTGCGTAAAGCCCTGATAACCGCTAACTGGAGACTCTGATTATTGATGGTAGTAACATCGCTCAGACCAATCAAGAACGGACGTTCCAGGGTGACTCCATTCAAAGTTCCAGCCATGATTGCGGTCATGGCCCGTCCTTGCGAATCAGTCGTCTCGTCAGCCTGTACAAAAATATCCTTCTCCTTCAATTGCTCTTTAATCTTGGAGCAAATTGTTTCACATTCCTCCTCCATACACTTTGTTAGCGTTGTCCGGCTTGGAAGTCTCTTGCCGCAATGCTTCTCGAAGAAGTTGATGAACTCAGGTTGTTCCACCTTGGCCAAAGGGATGTTGCAGGCGATCATCATTCTTGTCAGATCCATGGTAAAAGTAGGGCGTGTAACCGATGAAGTCTGTTCCTCCAACTCAATAGTCTGTGTTTTGTTGAAGAGATCAAGATGTTTCTGGTGTTTATTGGATCGGACATGATGGAAGAGGTTGCTCCTAATTTTAATATTGAAGGATTTTGAACACAGCCTACAGCATAGAGATTCTTTTTGTGAGTCGTAAACCCACACTCTGTTCCCGCCGAGCTCGTGGATGAGACGGATCGGATCTATAACTTTGGGCATCTCGAATATCTGAAAGTAATAAAAACGTTAGTGATATAGATGTTTTTTGATAACAAATTAATTTGAAGCTATGAAACAGTATGATGATATAAAATTACATAGTCTTTTGTTTTAAAGTTCTTTAAATGGAGAATCATCAATTAAAAGATTATTTTCCATTCAAACAAGATAAAAAAATAAACCAGCCAATAATCAAAACTACATTAAGTGCAATTCCATGCAGGTCAATTTAATATTATTTAAGGGTCACTACATTAAATAAGGAAAGGTTCTGCAGACATATTTGCTCAACCAAATCGGCCCATTACACTTAAGGTATCATTCCCTCCTCCAGTCTCCAGGAATGCCTTTACATGGAACATTCAATCATTTGCGGAGGCCAGTGCCCTTCCAGGAGGAAGGACTTGACTCTGTCCCTGCCTGAGGAGGAATGACTTGGACTCTATTGCTACAACACGCTACATGAGACCACAAGGAGCAATCCTAAATTGATGACAGATTTCTTGAGGGCAGCCAAGAGCCTGGGGTCCCTCTTCTGGTCACTTTTGGGTTGTGCTGAGACCTGCTGGAATCTTCCTCCCTCGCTTCTTCGAAACAATGCTTGAGCTGGACTTGAGGAGCCTCAAGATAATCTCTTGTTCAGCTCGAGACCCATGTGTCTTAGAAAATCTACCAAAGTTGCGCATAGATACCTCCCTCCTAGCAGATCTCATGTTCTTTGCCTTCACTCATTCTTTCTGCGCCCTGGGCCTCGGACATTGAATTAATCGAGAATGAGAATTAGTTAGCGAGTACTTACATCTATATGGGACGAAATAGAAGAGAAATGAAAAATCTCTGAAACGTCTCTGTGGATCCCAAACTGCACGTGTTAGATTTATATAGAATAAATTAAACAAATCTTCTTTTTTCCGTCCAGATTTTTATTTAGTTCATATAACTTTTTTCTTCTTCCTCAAATGAAAACAAATCAGTGACAAGAAGATCATGGGTAGAAACTGTTTCGTTCTTCCTTTCTTGTTTGCATTTAATACTTCATAAAAAATAATAGCAAAATAATATAATCAGTTGGTGTACATGAAGAAAAGAACGGCCAAAAGCAACAATTATTTACAACTCGTTCAACAGCATCATTTGAAACCCATTGAAGCAAAAAATAGATGGAGGTTTGGTGTTTCCAATTGAATGAAGCCTTTTTTCTAGCACTATTTTCATTTTGTTTTGGCCGGAAAGGATAAAAAATTACACTGTTAGGGCTATACCAATGTTTTTGTCCATGTTTTCTTATAAGACTCTGATTTAGATTTATTATATATATATTTAACAACGTGAAATAAACTTACTTGGTATTCTACAATACACACTGGACCTCATGAACGCACGGGACCGTGCCTTTGGAGACGAGTACCGCCGCCTGTGCAATCGGGTCTCTTCGCTTGTTAGCGCGATCACCTCATGTCAAACCTCGCCAAGATCCACACAGCGAAAAATAGCGAAGACACTCTGGGGTCTGGCTAACAACATACTTGGTAAGTCTTAACAATATTATAATATGTTTGATTGTATTCGTAATGTGCGCAGCCCTTCATCAATCACGTAATCTTTCTTGTTTTGTTTTTAAAATCCTATTATGACTTTATTGAATTTAGCGTAAATGCATATATATATATATATAAAATAACATTTTAGTTTAAAATTATACACTAAATAAAGTCATACAAAACATTAAACGCTCACATAAAAGTACAATATCTTCATAAAACAAAGTTGAAATTAATTGGACAATAAAATAACATTAACGTGATTCGGAATAAATAGGTGTCATTTAATTTAAAACTAGACTTTTTTGTAAAATTGTATTAAAAACTTCAGATGATGAGAGGTCCTCTCGGAACAGGAGGGGAAGTAACGAACGATGTCACTCGCAAATCTCCAGCTTGAATCCTCTGGAATCTTGATGGAGAGCGCCATGTATCGAGCTGCTGCTGATATGACAATGGATTTAAGGTCTCCCTCTTAATAGCTTCTCCCGAAGATAAACGCTCTGCGATATAGCATTTGCAACTCGAAAGCGCAAACTCAATTGCTTTTGTTTTCGAAGATGCTGTCCGTAGATTATAATTTAATCCGAAGAGAATTATGGGAGCAATCAGTTTCCAGTTATTCCAGGAACATTTAGAAGAACAAAGTCTCTTAAGATACGTAGAATAGGACAATGGGAGAAGGCATGGATGATTGAATTAAATAACCTTCCACAATCCTTGCACGGAGCATCAAAGAACATACATCTGGTAGAAATTTGAAATTGGGCAGTAAAGCGTTTGCCGTGAACTATTTTGGAGGTGGAGGACAAAATTCTCTTTTTCCACGATGAAGGCAATTCCAAGTCTTTTAAATACTTATCAGCGATTTTTTCTGCCTCCATTTTTGTGTTATTGCCAAAGTTCATTCTGAGGTGCCATGGGACAGGAACAAAATGTTTGTCTGCCGACCGTTTAAGAGGAAACAGGAATCTTCCACACTTAAAAATGGACTCTGAAGATAGATCATGTATAGTAAGGGTGCCAGACGATAATGCTATCTGTTCCAATCTTTTTGGGAGCTCCAGGTTTTGGAAAAAGAACTTTTTATTACTGTTCTGGCGTATAATGTCGATTGTGGTCGAACATTGGAATATAGGAAATCAAATCAAACTATGTAAAATTCCTAAAGATGGAGAAAACTCTTTAATCATGTCGTTGGAAAAGTCTGTTCCCATCATTAAACAGGTATTCACTGGGCTGCTTCAGATATGAGCCCTCCATACAACCTCTGGGTTTGTGAGATGTCCGTTAGGACCTTTGAGTAAATCTTTGGGATTATATTCTGTAATAAAGACAATCCTCCTCCTAGATACCGTTAGGGACGCTTTAGAGATAGGAGATACGTTCTGTGGAATATTATGCTTAGCCACTTGTCTTCTTCTAAGACAGCCTTTCCAGCAATCCAAGGAACTGCGGTAGAACTTTAGAGGACTGCAGGGATAACAAGAAATTGTACAAATCGATTCTTCTTTGAATATTGAATTTTTTCCAAAGATAAATTTGTCTAATCACACGGTTTTGTAACGAAGTCCAATTGAGAATTGTAGGACCATTTCGACTCCATGTTATACCTAATATTTCAACGGTATCTTTTACAAATAGGTCAGCTACCCTTTGACCATTGAATGGCATCCAATTCCCCAGTGGAACGATGACAGATTTTTTATTATTTATGCAGAGACCGGATTTTTTGCTAAATTTTTGAAGATATTTGATCACAATGTCAATGCGGTTTAAAAGTTGTGATTCTGACTTCGCTTCCAAGAAAAGGGTAATGTCATCTGCGTACATGTCAATAATATGTCTATCGGAGCCAAAATCAATGCCAAAACCTTTATATTTTTTGACTATACCCTCACTAAGATCTTTTAGGCCTGCCACAAAAAGGAGAGGAGGAGTAGGGCACCCTTGGCGACAGCTCCTGTTTAACGTAATGGGATCACTGTTAATATTCCCCATAGCTATCGTTGACGTTGGATTGAATAAAAGAGCTCTAATGGGATTGAAGAACTTTTTTGGTAAAATTCTTTTTATTGTCTTTAATATATGGCCATGCATTATGGTGTCAAACGCCTTTGAAAAATCAATTGTTATTATCGCACCAAAAATCCCTTTCACATTGACCATTTCAATCGCACATTGGACATTTCTAGAGATGTCTGAATTTTTTCTTTTCTTTAAGAAGCCTTTTGATGAAGTCCAAGCCTTTTATTCAACAAAGGCTCTATTTCTCTAGCAATAATGCCAGAAAGAATATATATTTTATATATCTAGGATCAATCTACAAAATAAGTTTCTCGTAATACTTTACCAGGCTTATGAACGGAACGCAACTTTTTTGAACGCTGAACGTTGAACGCAAAAAAAAAGTTTTTTGCGTTCAGAGTTCAATTTTTCCAAACATTTCAATGTAGTTTTGATTAAGTATCTTTTTCTGGGATATAAACAAGGGGATGAAATATTATGAGAAGAACTTATAAGCTACTCTCCCAAGAACTCTCTATAAAATAGTAGAGCACTTTTTTATTTTATCCCAA
The DNA here is from genome assembly GCA_013387185.1 of Caligus rogercresseyi. NCBI lineage: Eukaryota > Metazoa > Arthropoda > Copepoda > Siphonostomatoida > Caligidae > Caligus > Caligus rogercresseyi. The sequence continues at coordinate 26,284,355 of CP045893.1, read as the reverse complement.
GTGACAAAAATTTACACACAATTGAATGACCTTTTTAGTCATTCATTCTTGTTACAAAATAAAAAACTTTGTTAGTATTTAGGTATGTAACTATTGTTGAAATAAGTTGAAATTAAGTCTGACTACGGGATATTCATCTGGGCTGTGGACTCGGAATCATGGATTTGCTCATTTTGATGGACTCGGATTCGTGGACTTAATATCGAACTCGGACTTCGTTATTCCAAAATAAGCGAGTCTGGTCATCGTGACACTTTTTTCAAATATATTTGATCTGAAAAAGGTTTTTATTAAGATTAAAAATAGTTAGGTTTATTTCATGGTGACTGGCGTGTTTGTCTTTTCTGTATGGAAAACTACTAATATAGAGATAATTTTGTTACGGGTCAGGAAAATTATATCGTACAAGTTGGGGTTTGATCAGGAGTTCCCAACTTTTTTTCTTTGGCGACCCCCCTACAGAAAAATCTCCAGTCTGGCGACCCTCTTATGTAGTGAATATAGACGTTCTGCGGACCCCAGGTTGGGAACCCCTGGGTTAGATCCAGTCGACAAATTTATATCATTTGAAAGTCGGTTCGGGCTCATTTTTATTATAAAAACCCTAAATAGTACTTCCATTTTTAAAAGTTACACATTGCTATGTTTTTAAATATTTGAACGCTAACGGAACTCTGAACGCAAAAACATTGAACGGAACGCTGAACGGAACGCTATTTTTTTAACGCTGAACGCAAAAAAATGATTAGCCAATTTACCAATGATTAGAACATTATATGGTCGTTCCGGAGTTCAAGAACGCATTAGAATCATCCCACATACTGCCATCGGAGAAACCTTGTGTCTACATGCAATCCTCTTCTAAACCGCACAGGCATTTTCGTCTTTATTACGGATCAGTTTTAAGAGTAGGCGGTATCCTTAGGGAAATTCTCGGAGACCTATATCTTCCTAGGACCCATGAGTGCTTCACAGTGTGACTCTTATCTTGATAAAAAACTTTCTATCGGAGAAACCTTGTGTCTGCAAGCAACCCTCTCGTACATTGCACATTTTTTGTCAATATAGCGGATCAGTTTGAAGAGTAGAATGATACTATTAGCAGTCACCTCATTCTACTCTTGAATTGTGCGATGTACGGTAGGATTGCCTTTAGACACAAAGTTTCTCCAAAGTCTACGTAAAAAATGGGACTCAATTAGAAATTTCAGTCTGGGGGCAAACAAAGACCTTAATTTTGTTACATAGCGTAATTGTTATCTCTATATTTACTTTGAAGTATGGTCCCTCTATTATACATTTAATAGACATGTAATACAAACTATGTACAATAAATAAAAATATAAACAAATTAAGGTAGATTCCTTTCTTGATTTGTTTCTTCTTTGTCATTCTCTCTTCCAAAATCCAGGGCAATGTGCCCCAGCAATGCAATCTCAACAAGGATCACTCCCAAAGTACACATAAAATCGTGCGAGAAAAGTTGACCCACTCTGAGAGTGACTTCCTTTCCCTCACTGCTCCTCAGTTCCTTGAGGACCAGTAGAGAGAAGATGTAGATATGAATGAGGATTTGTAGGGACGCAGAGGCCATCCAGGCCGGGAAAGTCCAGATTTCTACTTTAAGGTGAACCCCACAGAACAGGAGGAGTGTGGTAAAGAGGGTTAGATAGCATCCAAAGCATTGGAGGCGATACAGAAAGGAGCCTTGACGCCTTCGCTTTCATTCATAAACATCCATAGGAAAAGACTCCAGGCACTAAAACTGAGCAACAAGCACAAAGTGAAAACGACGAGAGTTCCTTGTAGCTTGGGCGTTTGGGGGGATTCATTATTTTTCTCAATAGGAAGAACAACTTCTTTCGCTATTAATTGTTTCTCCATTGTCAGTATGTATGCCCTGAATATCAATAAAATATGTTTATACCTTAAGTACTTTATCGGCAACTAACACAGACTTTTTTTTGCTTCTTCTATGTCACCACAACGAATGAAAAGTGAATAAAAGTTTTTCTCATATACTTATTGATACATTGCTACAGGTGCTTAGGTATCCAATGCCTTTTTTGTTCCTCAATACTTAAATTACACAGGCCAACAAAATCAACAAAAAAATTAGGTCGGACTAATTTTCACTAATTCTTATAGAGTTTATCCACTGATTCCGAATATGGTATTCATTTTTCAAAGTTAGTGATAAATTCAGAGCTAAATGGATTTCAAACTTTCAGCACTTTTTCGATTTAGAGCCATTATTGACATACAAGGACTGAAGTATAGAAAAAATAAAAAACAATGATTTGATAGAGCTTAGATCAAAGTACTCATCAAGGTAGTTAAAAGTAAGGTAGAGCCATTTTAACCAATGAAAGTAAAAAAAAATACACCGCCACGCAACCTACCTCATGAGCATGACGTCAAATATGGCAAAAGAGGGTATATTGTATAAGTAAAATATGTTATATATAATCGAATTTAGCCTTTAATTAGATCATAGAAGAATTAATTATCACAATTCTATTAGAAAATGGAAAAATATTAAATTTTGTGAGTAATCATAAATTTTTGATGATTTAAAGTTGCTGAAATTATCCAAAATATTACATGAAAAAGCAAACTCTTCAATCATTATATGTTAAAGCACATAAAAAACAACGAAATAAATTATAATAAAATACTATTTATAATCATATATTATTACAAAGACATATTTAGAAAAAAGTATATAATTTATGAATTTATACAAAACAAAATATGGTTATAATCATATATTATATAAATATTATTAGAAATACATATTAAGAAAAAAATATATATTTATAAATTATTACAAAACAAAATACTGTTTATAATCATATATTATATAAATATTATTAGAAATACATATTTAGGAAAAAGTAAATAATTTATTGGAGCATTTAATTAATTCACTGTTTCATTTTTCGCTTCTCTCTTAAACTTTTTCTATGTCTAGCTTTTTACTCTTGAAGGCGTTTTTTTCAAATTTTATTTGGAGAAATACACAAATTTGACAATTTATTAAGGGCTTCCAATGGAACTGACGGCACCTTAGACATTGATTTAGAAACTCTTTTTAACAAGGTTGTCGTTCCTATCAATCCTATTTTATATTCTATCATTCCTTTTGGAAGAT
>CP045893.1:26225719-26281101 GCA_013387185.1 Caligus rogercresseyi | reverse complement strand
AAGTAACAATTACCATTTGGTAATGTAGAGTGGTTACCTGGATAGAAAGAAAAAAGAAGGGGAGAGAAGTGAGGCAACAATACTCTCTCCTTCTCTTTCTATCCAGGTAACACTAACAGCAGTTACCAAATGGTAATTGTATATTCTCATATCAGAAGATCAATTTTTTGGAGAGAGTACGTGCAAAAATGTATTTGCTTATATCTCTTAAAATATAGCGATTTTTAGAACACAAACATATCAAATGAAAGCTTGGTTAACCAGCTTTAATATTTTGGTATACTAAATCATGTCATTTAATAAGTAGAGAGTTATATGTACATTAAAAAAAGCCTATCTCGCGTACAAAATGACGCATATAATGGATTATAAATGCGTCAGAGACAAAGTAAAATTTTGAGAGGATACCTTGACGCAAATCTAAGAAACACATTATTTTTATTTTTTCATAATCGATTTCTTATAGGTCAATACAGGCTCTGAATCATATGATGTAAACTCAGATTGTACTGAATTCTGAATTGATAGAATGCAACCAAGGTCATTTTTGGATTTATCATCTAAAGTTTTACTAAACTTAAAAGTACTATTTTACTCTGAAGCGAACAAGTCATCTTCTACAGGCGAGTGAAGTTAATTGATACAAAAAAGCTATGAAATAAGCTAACAATACACACTCCATTTTTTTCTTTGTTTTTACTGAAAACTTTGTTTTATTAAAAAACATCAAACATACGTCTGGTAGTAAATTAGATTTCCTTTAAATTAATAATTATTATTGAAGTCTGTAACGTCCACCATTTTGAAGAAATTTGCGGAAAACTATATTTTTACTAAATTTTTAAAACTTTGACCTCGTTGCGCGACCTCGTAATGTTGACCGATTTTGTTCAAACTTTGTATGTCGTCTTCTTTTATCACCAAGAAACAGAAAATCCACAATGTTGCTAACATTTCAAACATTTGAAAAATAAGAACAACCCTATTATTCGTGTATTAATTTATCATTCTTACTACCTCATTTTAAAAAATCCTTTTTTGTTTTGATCTGTTTTCATTTTTAACTCCTATGATTACATAACTTTTATTATATAATATTAATTGTAATAGTGAAATGTATATAAAATTAAGTATTTTTCTTTCTTTAAAAAATACTATTACATAGGACAAGCAACTAACTTTTACTAATTTATAGACTCTTACATCTTATCAGTGTTTGATAAATTATAATAATAAATTATAATTATAAAATTACTTGATTTTCTTTATATATAAAAGATTTAATCATTCTTAGCACTATGCACTATTTCTTTATAGTCATATTAATAATGTTTAAAATTCTTAATATTCTAAGATGAAAAGTGTCAAATTCAAAGCTTTTAGTGGTATTGTACGTTATTCTATTGTATGCATTCTATCCCAGAGCAAAAAAAAAAAAAACATTGTTTTATTATGCATTTGTTTGTATTTATTTCACTGTATATACTACATAATAAACGAATAAGAGGAACAAAAATAATAACAATCAATATTCCTCAAGCACAAAACATCATTGGTAGTAGCATTGTAATCAATTACATATTTCATAAGTATAAATACAAAGAAGCACGAAATCATGCTTTGGTCTCTGGAGCCAAGTTTATAGGTAGTCGTATCCTAACCACGAGCAATAATAAAAATAATATATTTTAAATATTTAAACAAATAAATTATGCTTCTCATTCATTCTTTCATGGATGAACGTATGTGCGTAAGCTGTATGCACACACAAAAAACATTATACTTTTTTTGGTGTCTTGAAATATTGCTTTACTTACATCTCTAAATGGAATTGTAGGGTTGTGCCGCCTCTTGCGTAGCTATGCATGGTAACTATTGGATGAAACAATTCAAGCGGAAGAATAACAATGTGACAAAGAATGTTGGCTATGATAAGAGATGGAAGTGTGTTCAAGTTAATCATCTCATTGGTTTTGTTAAAGGGAGCTCGACGCTCAATGTTGAGGGCGGTAGTTCGACTCCTTCTGAGAGATGATTGGATGGACTCCAGTAAATAGAGATTCCTAAGTTTGATGACATATTTACACGCATTAATGTTTATTCAAATCCTCATAGATGCAACTCAATCGAACCAAATATGCAACAAAAAAATACTTTATTTTTCAAAATAGCCTTATTTTTTAAATTATATATCTACATCAAATAATAAAAACAAATATAGGCAAAATAAACATTGTTGAAGACAAAATATCTAGACAAAAGTTAAATTATTGAATTATAAAAATATTACATTATTTTTTCCACAAATTTGAAATACTTTTTTGACTTGAAAAGTAATATTTGCTGACGTACCGGCAGTTGTCCTTGAATCCTCAATGTCGGATGGAATCTTAAGGGTGATCTTAAATAGACAGTAATGTAGACTATTTTTACTTCCTCGTAGACTATTTGGAAATTCTTCATATCTAATTATGAAGTCCTAATGCTAAAAACATTTTTTATGAGCATTATTTCACAAAGGTATTAAAAATTGTTACTCTTTTTACGACAAAAATATATGCATATTGTAACGGATAAAAATTCTATATTATTGAATAAATATACAGGAAAATTCCGCATATATATATAAATATTCATTTTTGATATTAATATCTAGCCCTGCTATGTTCCATACTTCTTAAGTTTTGGCATATACCATTTTCTCCATCAATATTGGGGTTTTTAATTTAATATCTCAAAAATGGACACTAAAACCAATAAATAATGTCATCAGCCCTCTTATGCATCATTTTCAATTGATTAACTCGTAAATAAATTTGTTGTTCCTATTTTACTAGCGCAAATTCAGTTAAATCACATAAAAACATAATTTTTATATGTCAAGAAAATTGTTTTAAGCTTTACTTTATGTATTTCCCCACTGCAGTTTTTTGCATGTATTGTTTTGCACAACTTTGAAGCAGAGTTGATATTTTATCTGTAGTTTAGGGGTTTTATTGCACTGTTAAGACATTTCTGAATAAAAACTTTGTTGACAAAAAAATACATCTGACTAAGGCCAACCAATAGATCATTCATATATTGTTTTTTAATATACTATATCGTACAACGGCTATACAATATTTTGAACCAAATATAAATTTAAAAAAGTCTATGCATATATAATTTATCTCTTATAAATGTGCGGAGTCGAAGGGCCTGGAGGCATATTCTAATGCCAATGGACTCCATCTAAACATAGGAAAAACTCAAACTTTACGCTTGGGTGCTACAAACACTTCTGCGACAGAAGCATTTTATCTTTTGGGGATCACAATAAGCAGAGCTTGGAATATGGTCACCACCATGACAAAGTTAGACGGTTGAAAAGAATCGGAGTCGGCTAAGAACTACAGTATCGCAATGGCCACTGCTGATCGAGATCGCCAGGGCGATAGTTATAAGGAAACTTCAAAACTCTGCCTCAGTGACTAGAAGGGCAAAATTCTCGTCTTCCGGTGAAAATACCCTACAGTGGTGAGGTCAAGCACAGAAGCACAATTTACCATCAATGATCTCACACGCACTCTGCATCCGGAGAGCTGATCAGCTATGTGCTTTCGACTTTCTCTATAGGACATTTTTGTGAAGCAGACTGCTATGGTTGCTTAAAAGGCCGTCAAAGTGAACAGCTGAAGAGAACGCTCAAGTGCCTTAACGAGCACATCTGATATGCTTCAAGTAGGCTCAAGAGCCTGGTTCTATAACTGATTCGCACTGTCCACCTCTCCAAGGCATGTCACAACAACTAAGAAAGGCACGCACGATAGAAAATGCTCGGAGATCGGCAAAGACTCATGCAGGACTGTCCACAACTTTTAGTTATTTAAGATCACAGCATTTGGTACACAAATTCATTTATTAAATATATATTTAATAAATTAGATCATAGTGCAAATATATTGTTTCGTCTTGTTGTTAATTTTATATTTATACTAGGATATCGAAAAAACTTTGTGGAGTTCTTGGAAATGCAAAAGTAACAAGTGATTAAATTTTTCATCAAGTGGGGTGCTTCTTTAAGATGCAAAATGAGCTAAATACTAATAAATATTTCAAGTTAGCCTACCGCCATATTTGTGTGAAATCATTCTTTTGAGCTTTCTCTCGAAAGAGAGGACTTCCCCAACCCTCTACGCCGCCCAGTAAAAAATCCGCCTCGGAAGGCTCATAAGACCCCGTGACGGCGGAGGTTTGCACTCTCTGAGTGTATATGCCTCTAGTATTTATTTATTTACTGTATTTTTGTTAAAGTTTGTTATATGATTTAAAAAAATAAAAAGCTTAAAAAAACTTGAGATGTGGAACATTCGCCTCCTTCTTTTATTTTTTTTCCTTTTTTTTTTACTTGTCCACTCTTTCCTTCAAGGCTTTGTTCATCATCCCTCATATTAAAGCCTACTTAGGTAAGGGGAGGAGTGTTTTGTCCAACTGCAATTACCATAAGTCGGACAAAAAGGAACGATGATGAAGACTAAATGTCAGGACTTACAGAGCTATTTATTTGATGTGCGTTTTGTATGTCTAAATGCTAAGATGATTAATATTTACTACCGTTAATGAGGAGGTCTCGCTTATTATTTGAAAAATATAATAATAACATTTGAACTTTATACAAGTTCCCTAAGGGGACTGAAGCAACAAACGAATAATAAGCACTGATAGGAGATGTGTTTATAACAAATGTGATTGTATATGTCGATCAGACATAAGGTACTGTTGGAATATCCATAAACATAATAATTTATTTCAACCTAAAATCGATTCCACTCTAGTTTCCTCAAACTTAATGTATAATTAAACGTGAGACTACTATTTTTGTTTTAATAGATGAAGAGACTTCCGACTTATTGTAGTGATATTATGGGCATGGTAACCTTTTTATCCACCTGAAATAGAAAGAGAAAAATATCTGGAGGGTCATCGACATAGAGAAATCTCTACGACTATAGAAATTATATATAATTTCGTCTGCATTCAAGGTATAGATATATGTATTTTGTCTGTACACAATGATAATTCTCAACTTTTATAGGTGCTTAGCAAAGTAAAATCCCTTGGGTTTACATTTATAACACTTGAGATAGAAAGAGAAAAAAGAGCTGTCGATATGTCATAGAAAAATTTCTACGATCGCAAAATGCTACAGGAGTAAAGTTATTTGAGAAGAAGCCTTGAGAACCGGAAGTGAGGAGGGAGGTATTGAAGTACTTATAATAAAAGCAAGTCCGGCGAGAGACGAGGGAGATACAAGCGGGCAACTCCGTAGCAAGGATCCTCCTCCAAATAAAAGAACTCAAGCCGTTCTTGTGATGATGCAATACTAATAACAACAATAGCTTTCAGTTTATATCTGTACTTTTCTTCCCCTTGTTCATAAAAATGTTATTAATAGTAAAAAGGGAGAGGTTTATTTTTCTATATCGACAGCTGTTTTTTCTCTTTCCATGTGAGGTCAGTAAGAAAGTAAGCCGTATCCATAATAACACAGTACTAATAGCAAATCAAATAATAGCTTTGATTTTTCCTCCACTTATAACGACAATTCTTCAAAAAGATATATCTATTATTAAGGCTTTATCCTTTTGGATCAAGATTATAAACACTTTGTACTCATTGGGTAGCTTTAATTATATATCTTTTCAAACACTATTTCCCCTTCTTATGTTTTTAAATTATCATTATCTTGTTTTAAATACGGACGTTCGCTTTTCCTTTATTTTCCTATTACCTCTCATAAACTACTCCATTTTAAAATGATTATACACAGCAAATCGTACTTTTTATTTTATTTATTCCTTTTCACAATTTTATTTACATACTATATACTACTTATATTATTCAAAAGTGATTTTTTTAGGTTGATGGTTCGTGCAATACACAGATATGTCTAGTCAAATAATATATAAATTATCTCTGCTAACGCCAATTCTATATCAAACATTGAAAAAAGAAAAGACACGATTAATAAGTTACTATTACAGAATCCTGATATTATATCTATATGTAACACACGCATCACAACTATGGATCCTGATAGTATTTTTCCAGATCATATGATACTTTTTTATCCCTGCATGCAAGAAAAAGCAAAACACCCATCGAGAGAAATCTTTATGGCCATTAAAAAAGATTACAACCCAAGATGATCGCTATAGGCCAAACCGGCAACTTGGCTGTGGTAGAATTTATCTGGAAGGGATTCAAAGTTAAATTAATCTCAATATATGGCCCAAACGAAGATAATCCTTCTTTTTTAGTCCATTCATGACCAGTTTTTATCTACTGCCCAGGATGAAAATACAGAATGTATCCTCCTTGGCAATTTAAATTTAGTATTAAAACATAGAAGAGACACATGGGCTTACATTAAAGAAAATAATAGACGCTCTACAGCTAATTCAATGAGATCGTAAACAAGGCCTCATGGATATTGCAGCTAGATTGAGTAAAATCCTGACCACGCCTTTTATTAAAGAAACGGTATTGTTGTAAAAAGTTATCGACTCGATTATATATTTGTTACCACAGGCTTAGTTTCTAATATCACTGAGTTTAGAACTCTGCCAGAACTCCAATCCGATCACCATGCTTTACTGGCAATTTTTAGAACTCCAAAGAAGCACGAGAAGGGTAGTTGGAAGTTAAATGTAAGTCTGCTAAATGATGATGTAACAAGTTTGAGAATCAGGGACATCATTGATGGAGTCACAACTAAGTTGGCCATGGGCCACATTAAAACAGCATCGCACGCCCTCAAGCTCATTTTAGATAGTTCTAGAAGAGAGCTAATCAAGACAGGAGTTCGATTGAGTGAGAGGAGGACGAAGATAATAGAGAAAAGGAGCAGACAAAAGAACCAAAAGGAAAATGAAAAATCTCACGAAACTGAACTGGAAAATATAGAACTAACAAAACCCAAAGGCCATCTAATCAGAGCAGGTCTTTCCCAGATTAGTAGGGATCTAATTGTACTGAAAAAAGGCTAAAACTGCTGAGCATAGAAATATGGAATAGAAAAACATCAACGTTCTCATAGATGATAATGATAAGGAGGTAACTGACAACCAAAAAATTCGGCGAAAAGTAACAAGTTATGATACAAGATTATTCAATTGTTGAAATTGTCAGTCTGAGGGAGATTACCCTACAGGAAAATCTTATTTTTTATCCTAGTTTTGAAAACAGTCACGAAAAAAACAACAACTTTAAATTACTTCAAGTGACAGATTTATCTAAAATACTATAGATCAGGGGTCGGCAAATAGTGGCCCACGGGCCAATTTTGGCCCGCATCTTTTTGTCTGGCCCACGAGATGACATTATTTGATGTTCAATAAGTTTTTTTCTTAAACCCCATATTTCAAAAAGGAAAAAAAGGCATACAGCAATCCTATCAATTTCGAAACATTTATTGAGGTATGAATGATAGTCCTAAAGTGACAAAACAACAGGTGGAACATCTTGTGCAAAAAAAGCAGGTAATGTAAAAGTAGTCTACGTATGGTTAAATAACGCGATGTTTGAGATGGACATTTCACCGTCTAGGCCAGGTGATCGTTTGAAGCACGCATCTTGCACATTCGATGGAAGGTTTTTACTTGATTTAGTAGCGCACAGAAGCGCTCCAGTGCCTTTCCTTTGTTAACCAGCGCACGTCATTGTGAAGTAGCAGATCTCATTGGACACACATACATACATACGTTTCTATTATATATATAATAATAATAAAATAAATTAAAAAAGCTATGGTCGCTTGGAAAATAAGTAAAGAAATACTTAACAAAATTTGACCTCAATGTGTTGGCAGGAGCCAACGAAGCAAAATTTTAGACTACATTTTTTAAATGGCACTTCCTTAAAAGAAAAAATGATTTTATTGGTGAAATTCTTACGAAAATAAGAATTTGTCCTTCAACAAAATTTTGGAAGAAAGAACATGTTTAAAAATATTAAGTATAAAAAACGACAAATCGGCCCTCCAAATTGTCTTTTCAACTTTATCTCTTTTTAAATAATAAATCTATAAAACCTTAATAATAGACTCTAAAATTAAATCAAAATATATATCCCAAATCAAGAGACAGGGAGAGAAATACAAGAAAAGGATCCCGTCACAAAATATTAAAATCTCTGGCAAATCAGAAATGTAATTTTTCAATGCATTGGTTTAAATATAAAATAATAACCAATATTTTAACAATTGGCAGCAAATATAAATAAACTTACTTTGTCGCTCAAACAACATTTCTTAACACCATAACATATCAGACCCAAGACATGAGGAGTAAATGCCTCATAATATATATTTAGTATTTTTCAGAGGCCTTGACAATGACTTAGGTCCTTCTCAGGACTTCTCATGATGATTAAGATGTGTTTATTTGTTTGTGATTATAATAATATATAAGGGAACCGTTGTATGATGCTCTAAGAGGGTGGAGTGAAGTATTCAACACAATCATGGAACAGCGTCTTCTACATAGAGGAATACAATAGGTAGAATGGTTCTTGCTTCGAAGGCCTTGGAAAATGATGAGGGGGTTGAGTGAAGTGTGTGATGTTTTAGGGAGGCAAAGTAAACAACAACAGCAATAATAATAACAATAATACTATAGCATAGGTCCTTGATATCAAAATAACTCATGGAATTCCAAACAATGATGTGATAAACCTTTTATTTATTGTTTTCTTTATTAGTGGGCTCAAGCCCGTCAGCAGACCCAGGCTTTTGGGGGGGCCCTACAGTTGTTATGGAGGGGCAAAGTTGGCACATTCATAAAAAAATCGGGCCCACGTCACTCGGTGGGCGGGCTGGCCCCTCAGGCCCACCCATCGCGCTGGGCCTGAGTGGGCTTTGTCCAAAACAAAGTGTTACTTATTTAGCTTATTCGGCAACTGTTCAGCCTTGAGAAAGAGAATTTTACATATTTTGGAAGACCCCTTTATTTTTTGCGCAAATATTTAAATATAAAATAAACCATTTAAAGGAAAAATATATTTAGGAAAACTTCTCAAAATATTTATAACGAATTCTTTTTTCTTTTAAAAAAGCTTTAGTGTTGTCATTGTTGCGACAGTAAGTGAACTTCAATTTTCATAGTTCTACGCGTCAACCAATTATTTTTCAAGTAATAGCGCTTACTATGACCCTTGAAAAAGGTTTAATTCTCGTCTATTTACAATATATTTCTTAGCGAAAGTATATCTATTGTAAGTGAGCTGCGTTATTTGTATTTTTATCGACCAAGACGTAAAGTGAAATCTTTTTTTAAGTGAAAACTTTAGACTAATTGAATAATCATCATTTTTTTTTTCAAAAATTTAGTTTAAAAAATATTACTTTTTTAGTATATCATCTAGTAAATTATAACTTTATGTTAGTAAATGGACGAGAATTATGAACATTACCTTGTAAGTATTTATTAAAAAGCTTAATAAATAGACTCCTCAATTATGAAACCCATGTTATTCCTTCAGAATTCAAGATGCTATACTTAATGTAATTAGAATTCTCTATTGAAATATCCTTTGCACAACATTGAGAAAGAAGTAGATATTGTAATATTGTAGACTTTTTCCATTTCTGTTGAGCCCAAAAATAAGATTTTGCCTATTCGCTGTTTAAAACTTGTTATCACTTTTAACATGCAATTATTCTTTATACTTAAAACATTCTCAGCATAAAAAAATACTGTTTATTCAAAGTATAGAACATTCTTCAAATCACATATCACATATTTTGGGAACCGTTAAAAATATATAATCTCATTGTTTGTAGTTAATTTATAGTTCCAAAATATACATATTACTTCATGAAACACATAAATGTTTTACTGTATTTTATTAAAATTATACTGTAACTATCAATAATTCGATAAACTTTGAGTCACTCATTTGCGACGATACAATTCAATTTACAGTTCCTTTTTCGATTCGGTTTGTTGTTATATTAACAGATTCTTATACTATCCACCTGTTAATTATTTTAAATGGGACATTTAATATTCAATAAACGATTCACTTCTAATTCCCTGCTATGTTTACGACGTTTTTAATCAATTATACGCTAATTATATACGTTATACGCATTAGTGCGCTATGCTGTTTCCATAGGATACACCTTACTTTTTAGACCATCCATTGGTATCGTTTAGAATAACGTGCAATCATATATTTACATAAATGATATCATGTTAAGCAGTGGTGACAATAAAAATATATTTATAAGGTATACAGAGAAGCATTTATATTACTAATGTATTAGTCATAATTTTTTTTTTTTTTACTTTGTATCTTAGTTACAATTGAAATAAAGACCTATTAAAAAAAAAAAAAAAAAAAAAAAATTTTTGCTATGGTAAAATACAAAAAAATTCTAGATTGTTTTATTAATGCTTTATTGTAATCATTTAAATATATTATACTAGCAGATGTTACCCGGCGCTGCCCGGGATTTTCCAACATGATAATGGCCTTTGGAATTAAAAAAAGATCACATGAATAATTTCAGTGATGTCATCGCATGTGACATTTCATATTCAAATCAGTTCCTTCAAAAGTTGTCATTGGGTCTTCATTGCCATTTTTTTCGTTTTGTATTCCTTACGGCTGAGTATTTAAGCATCGTAAAAAGAAAAAAATCACACGAATAATTTCAATGATGTCATCGCATATTACTTTTCATTTAAAATCAGTTCCTTCAACAGTTAAAATTGGGTTTCATGGCCATTTTTTCCATTTTGTATTCCTTAAGGCTGGGTATTTAAACTTCATAAAAAGAAGTCAGTTTTTGAATCATTTCACAGGGAACATAGAGTGCCGAATATTGTATGGTAGTGATGAATATTAGAGTATTAATTTGATCTCCATTGATGGAGGAAAACAGCAAAAACTTAAGAGGGACTGCAACTTCAACTATCAAGAAAAGTTAAGAGTGATTGACATCACTCTCCATCTCTTGGCATTATTAAAATTTGATTAGCGCCATGTTGCATTATAAAAAAGTTGTTATTTTCCACAAAACCTAAATTTTGGGGGGAAAGACAGGGACAGAAAAAAACTTCTTTTTAAGTAATCATGTAGAAAAACAAATTTTCTGGGAAACACTCAAAAAACGAAAACACGTCTTACTACCTCATACTCATTCACAGAAAATTTTGAAAAAATCTAACTTTGCAATTGTAGAAAAATGGCAAAAAACGTTTTGGCCAATAAAATAAGCATGGCGATGACGAATTTTCCGGGATTTGACAACCCCACTAAAACACTCCCTGAGCTCTCAAACTATTCACAGAAAATTTCGTCAAGATCTAATGAACCGTTCGGGAGATACAGGGAAACGAACGAACGAACGGAATTCTTAGATGATATAATCTTAAAGAAGCTAAGAAACAAAAATATTATATAATATAATTAGAAAAATAATTGCTCATAATATCCTTGTTGCTTTAAATGAATTGAATACTGTTCCTTTTGACAAAGTCTTAGCCCTACTAAGCTCAAAGGACTATTTCCTGATTCTTGCTTTGTTTTGTATATTTAAAAATTAAGTTCACTCGATCTATCATTTTGATTTTTATTATCTGCAATCCTTCTTCCATTTCAATTCCTAGGAATATTAAGTAGTTAGTTAGTTAGAAATTTATTGCCGATTACAATAGTACATACAAACAATAGACACTAGGAATATTAAGTAGAGAAAAGATATATATAAAATATTGGGTTTTGCCGAGTGAATCGGTGCCAAAGAAGGTCAAAGTGGGTTTGTCAGTCAATAGAGTCATGACTACTGTTTTCTAGGATACACGTGTTGTAATCCATATAGATTATCTTTAGAAGGGAAGAAAAAAATAATGGCAAATATTATACCTCCTTATTGGACCAATTTATTGAGGATTTAAACAAAAAACGACCGCATTTGGTCAAGAAAAAAACGTATTTTTCATCCAGACAATGCAAGAGTTCATACGTGTGTTGTTTCCAAGGCGAAATTTTACGAATTACGCTATGAATTGCTCCCTCATCTCCCGTATTCACCGGATTTATCCCTGAGTGACTATTTCTTTTTTAACCTTAAGAAATGGGTTGGTGGAAGAATATTTTTTTCCAACGATGAAATCATCTCACAAACAAAAACATATTTTGAGGATTTCGAGAAAGCTCATTTTGGAAGGGATAAAAAAATTGAAGAAACGTTGGACAAAGTGTTTAGAACTCAAAGGAGACAATGGTGAAAATAAATTTACTTTTTATGAAAAAACCTTTGTTTCTTTTAAAAAGTCACGGACTTATTGACCAGAACTCGTATTTTTTAAAATAAATTTTAATCAATCATATAGCATTATAAATGCATTGCTCTGCCTTAACAATTGGCGCAGAGCAGTGAGTTTATACTTAGAATGCGGGAACGAAACATTTATAAACCACAAAATGTCCAAAGTCTATGATTAACTATGCATATCGAACTCAATGATCCATTTAAACATGACTCCAAAATTACCTACTTACATCAATATACCGACATAACTGCCTTGTTATTGGCAATTGAAAGTCTCATAAGTAAATATCAATTGTGTGCATAATAACGCTGAAGTCGATTTTGAACTTTTATGAATGAAAATGGACTGGCGAAATCGAAAAGAAGATAAAGTAAAATCATATTGATAGAGTTGTTTATTGGAACTTATCAAAGAAGTTATTAAGAAATTGTAATTTAAATATATTGTGTCTAATTAAGACAGTCATATGTATTACACTGAGATATTAAAAAATGATATCATTTATAACTTATATCCTATTTAGAGACGACAAGTCTAATTTTTTTCAAACTTTATAAAATAATCTAAAATGACTTCTGTTCGTTTGATGATTTGTGCTTCATAATTAGCTTCAACGGTAATTGTTACGTCATCGGCGTACATGTCAATGATGTGACGGGAGCCTTCAACGTCTACACCGAATCCAATATTTTTTTTAATAATGCTTTGAGTATTTTTCTCCATTGCAGCTATGAACAGAAGAAGGGGCATCCTTGCCTACAGCTCTTTCCTAAGGTAATAGGTTTGCTTTTCAATCCATGAAATGAGAGGGTGGATATGCCATTCAAAAGTGTGGCGCGAACTGGCCTAAAGTATTTTCGAGGTAGGAGCTGTATGACACCTTTTAAAACTGTCTTATGGGAAATGGAGTCAAATGCTTTTGAAAAATCTATTGCATGTAAGCCCCAAACTTTCCTGGCTTTTTAGTTGAATCAATGGCAGTTTGTATGTTGTAAGAGATGTCCTGAATCTTTCTATTTTTCAAAAAACCCTTGGGTGGGGTCATATTTTTTCTATTTAAAATCATTATTAATTCCT
Source organism: Caligus rogercresseyi (assembly GCA_013387185.1). Classification (NCBI taxonomy): domain Eukaryota; kingdom Metazoa; phylum Arthropoda; class Copepoda; order Siphonostomatoida; family Caligidae; genus Caligus; species Caligus rogercresseyi. The sequence goes on along the minus strand of CP045893.1, from coordinate 26,267,704 downwards.
GGACCAAAGTTCCTGATAAAATTATGTATGGCTCGTTTAAAATAGTTATAGGTCTCCAATGACTGAAGTCAGTTCCATCGCCTTTCTTCGGGATCAATGCAATTGTTCCTTTAGTCAAGGCCATGGCATAAGAACCTTTTTCTTTCCATTTCCATTCTATTTTTACTATAAAAAAGGAATGATTTAAGTAGTGAAACGAAGATAAAACTTTCCCGTAATGCCATCAGGTCCACAAGCCTTATTTTTCAGGGGGTTTTCTTAATATATAGTTAGTCAAGCTGTTCAAAGTACAAATAAAATTTCCAGAGCTTTGTATGTCGTTGTTGGTTTTTAGGTCTCGGAAATGTCCTATTGTCTCGACAACAATGGACTGGAATTGAGAATGAAAAAAATTCAGGATCTCCATTTTATTAGTGATAACCTTTTTTCCATCTATGATTTCAAAATAGAGTGTCCCGTTGAGTGAATTCCTCTACAAAGATCACGTAATATTTTATTAGGCTCTTGCACCAAGGAAATTATATCTTTCATTTCAGCTTCTGCCACTACCAATTCTACGCTGTGGCTAAAATATTTTGGGTAATTAAGGATTCTTTCAATTTGATCCATCGTTTTCCCATATTCGATTTTTAAGCCGCTTTAACTCGGGAGCCAAAAGGTAGTAACCAATGTTACAACTTCATAGCATTTTTGAACCACCATTCTCGCCAGACAAAAGAAATCACACTCAGCGAATAAGGAATAAGATGTATCACACTCTGCCGACAAAAACAACATTCACGGATGATTTATTTGTTCGATAATGACTCGGGAATTCAAAAAAAGTTATAACACGTTATTACATGTATTAAATACATAGATATTCACGATTACGATGAATCAATTATCTGACGCATTAGGTCTGACATTGGAAGCCATAGTTTACTTTGTCTGCAGGAGCTATCCTGTGCCCATCAGTAGAACATTTATTTATAAAGACCCTCCTCGCTAGGATATAATATGTAACTTATTTTATTTGTACCCATTATGAAGGAGTATCGAATCCTAGTCTTTCTATGTCCACCCTTGACCTCCAGTGCATGATCATGCAGTGTCAGCTACTGGCATTGCCTAGTTGTACCAATCAAATTAATAAACTAATTTTTTGCACAACAAAATAGAAATTACCTTAAAACTAAAACACTTATATACATCGTTCAAAATATCAATAAACTACAAGCACATAGATGTACATAAAAATACGAATCGTCCAACTACATAAAACTATTAACTGTCACATAAAAGCTAACTTGTTTGCATAAAATGTATTAAAGAAATAAAAGTGTATATGGTTTGACTACGTTTGTATGAATTCATACAAATAAATACGTGTGAGTTCATTCATTGAATATATATCAAAAGGACATATATCAAAATACATAAAAACCAATATTATATATTTTTTACCTTGATCACAAAATTCGCGCCTTAAGGCACTCAATTCCAATTACTTTCTTTTTTTCAGCTGATATATCTATTATTCATACTCCCTCCATTTTTCAGTGTCATCGATTGGCATTCCACGATGTGGCGTCGTGTTGTTTAAATTAGCCTCTCAATGTGTTTTCAATTTTTTTATGAATTCATAACTTTAGGAATGAATTAGTATAATTTTTTTTGTTAAAATGAAATTCGTATTCTGAACACGTTAGAAATGTAGGACAAGTTCATGAGTGGCATGAACGGCTTAAAATCTGAACTATGCCCATTGCCGACGATGAACGCTCTGACAGGCCATCAACATCAACGAATGTAGAAAACATCGAAAAATTCATGATGGCTATATACAGTAAATCAAAGGGATTGCAAAGGAGTTGAGTATCGCATTTGGTTCCACTCAAAGCTTTTTGGTCGATAAATTGGCCTTCAGACGTGTTGCTGCAAAATTGGTGCACAAAAGACTTCAATTTAATACAAAAAAAGAGACAGTATTGATGTCAACAAACATGATTTCCAAGGCTGAATCAAATCCAACGTTCATCAAACGCATCCTCACGTGAGACGAGACGTAGGTTTATGAGTGTGACACGCAGTCTAGACATCAAGCGAGTGAATGGAGTGCACCGAATGAGGTGAGACCGAAGAAACCACATCTTTTCAGTAAAACTATCAACAAGTAGTATTACTAGGGTGATATGTGGCTTTACGAGAAGCTATTCGACAAAAACGACCAGAATTGTGGCGAAACAACTCATGGATATTATACCACGATAACACGCCGTCTCATAATACACTCCTTAACCGTGACCATTTGGCTAAAACGAGCACCAAATTCACCTGATTTGGCTCCTTGTTATTTTCTTCTGTTTTAGTAGCCGATAAAAATTAGGAAAAATTGAAGAATGCCCTAAAGGCCATATCGCAAATCGAATATAAAAAGTGTTTTGAGGATTGGATCAAGCGCTGGTATAAGTTATTTGCAGTCCACGGAGCGTCCTTTGAAGAAGACAGTATTGATTTTAATGTATAACTTTTTTATTTTATTAATAAAAGTCGTTAACTTTTTATCAATGTTGTACGTGAACATAAACTTATCATGTAATTCATTGACTACAATATAACCCAAATGAGAGCTCTTCATTCAGCAGTTACTTTCAAACAAAAAGTAGTATTGAAAATCTGTATTTTATACATTGGTAATAATAATATATCCATTTTCTGTTTTATGAGTTATTTATAAACCATTTATTTCAATGTTTTTGTATTTTGATGTGATGGCTATTGCTCAGTGGCGGATTAAGGTAGTCATTGGCCCCTAATCTATTTTTCTTCTGAGGCCCCTATATGCATATTTAACTACTATTTTAATTGCTGCTCATGTTGTTATTGCAGTATTTTTTTACTCACTTTTTTCTTAGTTTTATGTTTTAGAACGTCCCTCAGCTTATTGTTACGTTATTCGGTACTATATGTATAATCTTTATAGATCCAAGTTTGCTTAACCCTTTTTTTTTGCTTGTTTATAATAATAGAGGTCTTTTTGTATTATTATTGTAGTGAATCTATATTTCTAAAATCGATATCGAACAAACTCCAGGGCCCCAATATACGCGAAGCATCTTGGCTATAGCCTAAAAAAGTATGTTATGCTGAAGACGTTATTTCTTTATCAAATATCTATTTTTGATTTTCAAAACTTATCTTAGTATATTGATTTATCTAATATTATAGATTGCATAAATATTAGCTTGAAATACTTTTAATTGCAAACTCATTAAGCTAAGTCGATATATATAAATATAAATCCAAACTAACGTAGGAAAGCATCTTGCATTCCTACATTGAGTGGACTTCTAGTAAGTCCTATGTATATTAAGATATATTTTATTAATTGATCCTAATTAACAAATAGGTATATAATAGGATATCTTTATTTTCCTTATGAATTCATTACCATGTTTTGTTTATAAGCACGCTCACACATACAACACATTCAACAAAAAGCTTGGTAGAACCCGCATACTCCCTTCTTTTTTTTGTTGCTTCGTAGAATCTTCCCCGTCTTTACCTCCGTGCAAAGAACCATATCCAAGTATAAATAATCCAGAGGGAATGGTAATATCCATCATTCACAGATACAGCTCTAAGATTCATAGAGGGTAACACAAAAGTAGTCAACATGAAGTTTTTATGGTAAGGCCTTCTAAACACTAAAAGAGAAAAAAATCATTTACTCGATACTCATATTCGTATTCATTTTCAGATTTGCTCCATATTCCTGGCTTTGGCCTCGACGGAATGCTCTAGCGAAGCCAGCTACGGCCATGGTGTAGCCCATCATCCCTACGGAGCCGTTTCTTATGTCCATAATTCACCCTGGGGCGCTAGTGGCCATTACCATAAGAGATCTGCTGAACCTGGATATGGCCCTGCTATTGCCCACCATCCCTATGGTGCTGTTTCCTACGTTCAAACCTCTCCTTTTGGTGCCAGAGGACACTATCACAAGAGATCAGCTGAGCCAAGCTACGGACCTGCTATTGCCCACCATCCCTATGGCGGATCTTCCTACGTTCAAACCTCTCCTTTTGGTGCCAGAGGACACTATCACAAGAGATCTGCTGAGCCTGGTTATGGACCCGCTATTGCTCACCATCCTTACGGCGGATATTCCTACGTTCAAACCTCTCCTTTCGGTGCCAGAGGTCACTACCACAAGAGATCTGCTGAGCCAAGCTACGGACCTGCTATTGCCCACCACCCCTATGGCGGATCTTCCTACGTTCAAACCTCTCCTTTCGGTGCCAGAGGTCACTATCACAAGAGATCAGCTGAGCCAAGCTACGGACCCGCTATTGCCCACCACCCCTATGGCGGATCTTCCTACGTTCAAACCTCTCCTTTCGGTGCCAGAGGTCACTACCACAAGAGATCTGCTGAGCCAAGCTACGGACCTGCTATTGCCCACCACCCCTATGGCGGATCTTCCTACGTTCAAACCTCTCCTTTCGGTGCCAGAGGTCACTATCACAAGAGATCAGCTGAGCCAAGCTACGGACCTGCTATTGCCCACCACCCCTATGGCGGATCTTCCTACGTTCAAACCTCTCCTTTCGGTGCCAGAGGTCACTACCACAAGAGATCTGCTGAGCCTGGTTATGGACCCGCTATTGCTCATCACCCCTATGGCGGCTCTTCTTACGTTCAAAACTCTCCCTGGGGAGCATCAGGAAGCTACCACCACTAACTCCCAATTGCTGCAATAACAACGTAGATTCTTCAACATGGTTGTCACTCATAAATAGTTCATGTATGTACATTCAATTATTTTTCTATGTAAAATCTATAAGTCAATGAAAAAATAAGTCTGCTTCGATAATAAAATATAGTGAGTATAATCTTCTAGATATTATAAATTAAATGCTTAAAGCAATTTCTCTGAATCCAAAGTGGACCACAAAGTTCATCAGTAATTTGGCTCAAAGTTTGGCATAGTCATCACAAAATGATCAGCATATTTAGAGGTTTTAATGCTCCTAGGTAACGATAATAATTTATCTGGATATCTTCGGTGATAGACTTTTAGAATTACAGCCCCAAATCGATCCCAGAAATGTTCTTGAATCCCCATAACCTCAACCAACAACGTTGGATTCTCATGATTAAACTATATATTCAAACCATTTAGGAATATTAAAAGTACTATGAACTTTTAATTTATTTTTTACATAGATAGTACAGTCACAATTATTTAACACTAGAACTACCAAGGGGTAATTTTTGACATTTTTGTAGATTAAAACTGGTATTTCTGGACTCATAGATATGGCCAAACTCTGATTTTTCGTGTAGCTGTTTAATTTTATGTTACGTTTCACATACTACAATTTATATGCATTCATAGCTCAATTGGAAGCCATGATGTTTACATTTTAGACCTAGCAGGGATAAACGCTTGGATATTATGTAAAGACACTCTCAAAAAGAAAATTACTCGCCGTCAATTTTTGCAAGATTTAGACATGGAAATGTGTGGAACTAATCATTTGAACAATTCAACTTCGCCAAGAGATGCAGTATCAAAGAAACGCAGGCATTGCCAAATTGAGAATTGTAATAATAAAACTTTCAATAAATGCACAGTATATAAATGCTCTGTTTGTGGAAAATGTAGAAAAATTACTGAAACAATTACCAATTACAAATGTCAAAATTGTTTAGAAGAAGATATATATATATATATATATATATATATATACGGTTGTTAATTTAATGTTCATAATATTTTACATGTTAATTTAATGTTCTTAATAGTTTACATGTTAATTTAATGTTCTTAATATTTTACATGTTAATTTAATGTTCTTAATATTTTACATGTAAATTTAAACTTATACATAAAAGCTATTAAATTAATTATATGGGTCATTAATGACCCCTAATGGTTGTTCAAAGGAGGCTCAACTGTCAGGTAGATCTAGTGTTAAATGGTTTTCAATTTAATGAAAAATACTTTAAACTCTGCAAATAACGTTTAAAGTGAAGGATGATCCATTAATCCGCCACAAATCAATGAATTGGCATCAAACAAAATGTAGTCAGTTTTGATTGGCTAAATTGTATAACCATAAAAGGTAGTTGTTGTTTTTTATTGAAATTCTGTAAGCATACATGTTATTGTTAGTGGCAATGTTGATAAAAGCCCGTATAATTATTTGTTTGTTTTACTCCTAGGTAAACCCATAGAGATATTAAGACATAGAGGGCTTATTGGATTCTTCAGAGGAATACGTTTTTGTGCCCAATATAAACAAATCTTTCTATCTTTATCATAGAGATAGAAAAATAGAGAGCTTATTGGATTCTTCAGAGGAATACATCATTGTGCCCAATATAAACCAATCTTTCTATCCCTATGATCAGCTTGCGATGGTGTAGTATAAATTACTTTGTTTATGTTGGACACAAAATACGGCTGAACGATGTTTCTCTGCTATTGAAGGGAATAATTTATCTATATCTTTATATCTCTATAATATCCAGGCTTGCACGCGTTCCACTTTTTCCCGTTCCGTTCATCGTTCCGTTCAATTCTTTCCGTTCCGTTCATCGTTCCGTTCAATTTTGCGTTCCGTTCAAAAATTGGATTTCAAAACATTTCTCATAAGAAGGCTCTTTACTTTTCACTGCATCCTCGTATGTATCGGGTATAAATTTTAAACCAGGCTTTAATAGTTTCGGCTTGAAGTTAGTTACCGCAATTAAAGTTCCAAAAACTTTACAAACTTCGATAATATATTTAAGATATAAAATTTTGAACCAGAGGCTCGGCCCGAAAAATTAACATATTTTTTTACCCCGACCGAAAAATGTTACAATATGAAAAGTCAAGCATGTAAAAATCCCACCCACATATGGTCCACCGAATTTCTCGGTCTATACTACTCATAATTATTGCGTTATCTGAGAATAATTACGAAAAGTTTATTTATTTACAATCTAAAGAATAACATTAGTTTATAAATTACACTATTTATTTACTGCTAGAAGGAGCTGTTTTGTCTTGTCCTTCGCAATAAAAGTTTAGATTTGGAGAAGAGTCTCTCCGAACTGGCACTGGGAAGTATAACTTTATATGGAATGAAAATCTTTTTAATCCTTTTATAAGCAATAATTGATTCCATTGCCTCAGACTCAAGCGGTCAACCTCCTGCTTAGCTGAGTCAGTCTTCTTCGGCCTCTTGGCAAAGAAATTGCCTTTTTCTTCCGCTGCTGGTTCTTGCAAAAGTTGACTAAAAGGGAAATCTCCCAGTTCGTCGGCCTCTTCAAGTAAATAATTATTTGCTAACTGTTGCTTTGCGATGTCTAAAAAGCCTACTGTGAACTTAGGGAGATATGCTGAAGCAATTAGCATCTCCCTACGTTCAAAGTAGGCTCCAAATCTTCGTTTGATCCCAAAAGAGAGTGCATCAATTAACACCCTACACCTGGACGCAGCTTCCCTCTCCTTAGTTTGGAGGTCAGAACGATAATGATCGAAAGGGATAAAGAGTGAAATAAATAAAGTTCTGTTAGTAACAAATAATTAAATATAGTGACCGACAACAAACCTGATAAAATTATATAATACATACTAAAATCGAGGTTGGGTGATTTCCTCTTGAATATTATTTGAACAGAACGCAAAAAGACAAATTTTAGCGTTCCGTTAATTTTTCCCCTTCCGTTCATCGTTCCGTTCAATTTCTTCCGTTCCGCGGAACGCCGTTCAATTTTACGTTCCGTTCCCAACCCTGATAATATCTATGATCAGCTTACGAAGATGTAGTACAAATTACTTTGTTTATATTGGCCACAGGCGACAGCTGAACGATTTTTCTCTGCTGTGGAAGGGATAAGCTCTTTATAACTCAATCTTTTATCAGTTTACATTAACTTAAGTCATTTTGGAATTTTACTCCTATGAATAAAATTAGTATGAATATTTTCATAAAATAAATAAGGACCACTGAATACTCTTTTTGTTTTATTTGATATATTTCAACTGAATATAGTTATTGATGTATGTGAGAGCAATCAAGGAGACTGGGTTATCAATGGAGATGTCAAGGACCTATTGGGAGCCTGAAGGGTTTTTTCTATTAAGGAATAAAAGGCCAACTGCAACAGGATTTACATTATAAAAAGACGATAAATGGGACCCCAAAATGGTGGAAGCCCCTTTGTTTCTTCCTTCTTTTCTTTCTCTTTTTTGACGGTGGTAGCTTTGCCAATCGAACTTTAAAATGACATCACGCAACCTCGACCTCAGGGTTGTTTTCTTTTAAAATGTCAAGGAAACATATTAAATGAATAAAGAACGATTTACTTGTAATCATTCAAATTACAATCAGAAAGATATATCATAATTTATCATAATAAGAAAAAAATGTATTTTGTTGCGAAATATAAGAATCTTTATCGACATCATTGGATTGGAGTTTGGACTTTTTCAAATGCATTGATTCAAGATTTTATGTGGAATACAAACATAGAGAATGAGGGTTGTGGATGATTTTAATACCGACTTGACATAGAAAGAGAAAAATACTGAAAAAATAGAGACATCTCTCTGGCCTCTCTTTTATTATAGTATTAAACCTCACAAACCTCTCCCTTTTTCATAACAGATTTTTACTAATTATTTTATTATTTTTACATTTATTACAAAAAATTCAATACATTTTGATGCGTTGTTTCTTTTATCTTCTAGATGAATTATGAGGGGCGGTCTTACTGTCTTCCTCCTTCACTTTCGTCGTCAAATCGGCCAGAAAAATGCTAAGATAATTAATAAGCTTTGAGAGGAAGCCTAGAGAGCCTTCCGTGACGAGGGAGGCATTGAACTACTTACCATAAGAACAAGTCAGTCCCGACAAGAGACGATGGAGTTCCTCTCGTCCAGGAATCCTGTCGAATAAGTGACTCCGGACACTGGGGGAACTCCGTATCAAGGTTCCTCCTCTAGAGTTAATTAACTCAAGCGGTTTAATGTAACGCAATAATAATAATAACAGCTTTGTTATGAAAAAGGGAGAGGTTTGTGAGGCTTAATACTATAATAAAAGAGAGGCCAGAGAGATGTCTCTATGTTTTCAGTTTTTTTCTCTTTCTATGTCAAGTCGGTATTAAAATCATCCACAGCCGAGAATGAGAACAGCCGCTAAATGCCTAGCATTTTGATGTGACTCGTCCTAGGAATGTCGTAGAATTTGTTATGAGTATTGGCCATCCGAGAATCAGAGTTGTCCTCCAGAATAAGTAGAGGAACCAATGGGTACGGTTACTTTGATCTCCTACCTGAGCTAGAAACAAAGAGAAACCACACTTCAACACGGCCATCGTGCTAACATTCCTCACAAACCTCTCTATTATTGTACTTGGGTACGGTTACTTCGATCTCCTACCTGAGCTAGAAACAAAGAGAACCACACTTCAACACGGCCATCGTGCTAACATTCCTCACAAAACCTCTCTATTAATTTACTTATTATAGAAGAAGAAGGAAAAAAGGCATTCGTCATCCAGAGTGCTCCTGCCTTGTTCTTATTATTGTTATTGTTTACATTGATTCATCATTGCTTGGGATCAAATTTCTCGAATGGGAGTGAACGGGTGGCATGATTCCAGTCATTATATTTGCCCCGTCTCGTCTCATCCTCCTCCTCAATGATCGGAGGAGGAGGCGAGACGTTTGGGAGCTCCTTCATCAATGTGGTCGCTCCTAGCACTGACTCGGCTCATGAATATGTTCAACACTCTGGATAACGAGTACTTTTTTTCCTTCTTCTTCTATAATAAGTAAATTAATAGAGAGGTTTTGTGAGGAATGTTAGCACGATGGCCGTGTTGAAGTGTGGTTTCTCTTTGTTTCTAGCTCAGGTAGGAGATCGAAGTAACCGTACCCGTACTTATTATAGAAGAAGAAGGAAAAAAAGTATTCGTCATCCAGAGTGCTGTTGCCTTGTTCTTATTATTGTTATTGTTTACATTGATTCATCATTGCTTGGGATCAAATTTCTCGAATGGGAGTGGACGGGTGGCATGATTCTAGTCATTATATTTGCCCCGTCTCGTCTCATCCTCCTCCTCAATGATCGGAGGAGGAGGCGAGACGTTGGGAGCTCCTTCATCAATGTGGTCGCTCCTAGCACTGACTCGGCTCATGAATATGTTCAACACTCTGGATAACGAATACTTTTTTTCCTTCTTCTTCTATAATAAGTACAATAATAGAGAGGTTTGTGAGGAATGTTAGCACGATGGCCGTGTTGAAGTGTGGTTTCTCTTTGTTGCTAGCTCAGGTAGGAGATCGAAGTAACCGTACCCATAAGTACAATAATAGAGAGGTTGTGAGGAATGTTAGCACGATGGCCGTGTTGAAGTGTGGTTTCTCTTTGTTTCTAGCTCAGGTAGGAGATCAAAGTAACCGTACCCGAACCAATTGTATGAGAACTGTTGGGAAAAAATGTGCTGGCAATCAAAACTGTTGTTTCAGAACAATGGAGGCTACTAGTTTATTGTACAGCATCCGTAGTAAGGAAAACATCGAGAGGAAGCATGGGAGTGTTAAAAAGGTGAAAATTGACCAAGAGACCGCCCAGGAGGCCCCGTTGAAGTCGATGAGGTCGTTCACAAAGGGCCTGGAGATGGCGCCAACCACATTGCGCAGGAAAATCAAGACCATTGAAGAGGCGAGTTTGATATGGGCGGAGAAGCCCTTTTGACAGATAAAATGAAAGAAACCCATCTATACCGTTGTCAAGCCCTCTTGAACAACATTATGGTCCCCTACAGCTCAGATGCGTGTGTAAGTCGAAAGCAGAGCCTGCACCATCCACCACCCCAACATCAGCGCTCAAAAGGGCTCCGTTAACCAGCACTGGAACACCATGACCCCTGAGTACACCAGAAACACGTGTAAGAGGAGGCTTGAGGGCATCATCAACGCTGGAAGGGTTACATTGACGACTTGGCAGGGGTACTGATGTTAAAGCTCATTTACAAGTTTGATGACTGTACTACTCTTTGTTGCTAAAATAAATGCTTTTAAAGTTGGAATTGCAAAGAGTCTAAATTTCAGTGGCGTACCCAGCAGGTATGCCAGAAAAAAAATATATTTTTATGCGAACCGCCTACAAATAAAATTTATTTTTTGAATCTTGATCATAAGCCGAACTTTATTGATTGACAAATTTTTATTAAACTGTAAATTTTAGAAGCTTTTTCTGAAATACGACTTTTGATACCTTTATATTATGTATTTGGCCTAAAAACTATTACCAGAGTTAATAGTTGCATATGTGATGTTTACCATGTGATTGTCATCAAGATAGATGTTTTTGTTTACATCAAAGAGGTCGCTCTCTCTATCTTTCAAGGTGATAAACCCAAGGCCCTTCGTTGAATTGATGGTTTGAAATACAAATGCGCCTTCGGGCATTATTGTGTGTTGGGTTCTAAGTGTGATCCAGTATTCAAAGCAAAAAGTAAGTCTTGTCAAATCCTTACGTATAATGGTTCAAGGCGGAAAAATAAAATGATGACGCACGAAAAAAAAACGAAACAAATATCGGAGTAGTAAAGTATTTGAGTGGGCTTTACCTGAACAAACAATATTTCTTCATAAAAGTAGTTATGATAAAATCACTCTATTTTCTGATCTGAAAAATTTGGATTAAAGATAATTAACACAAAAAGTTATTTAATTACTTAAACACGATTACGATTGTGCGATGTATTTCTATTTAATATTGTAGAAAATAATCATAATTTGTTCGTATTATGCTAATCTGGATCTGCCCAAATTTATTTTTGAAAAGAGATCTTCTTAGGTGTGCAGGAAACTGAAAATATCACTCTAAGGGAGTTATGACGTCATATTCTTGAGATACGAGACACAATTTGGTATACAAGCGGCTCGAGCGAAGCTTTTGATTTTGGAAGTACGAACTACTACTAAATAAACATCTATATATAGTCTAAGTGTATTTTGAATTCAAGTCCTACGTTGGAAACACGAGCCCAATGTTAATATGCATTTGATTAAGAGTTAGTATTCCTAACATTTTTTTTTCTTTTTTGCTTTTTATGACGATTCTAAAGGAAACACCAGAGGGAACTTTGTTGAGAAAAAGAGATCATGAATATATTTTTGAATGAATAATTACAAGGTAATTATTCATTGAGAGTAGTGTAATATATTCTACTATCTTAATGATAAAATGGCAACCCAACTTATTTTTTCTCTCACAGCAAGAACATTATATTTTCTTGATCTTTTTAAGAATTTAATTTAAGTTCATCAACCTGGAAAGTTGTTAAAAAACACTGTACGAAAATATTCACGAGATAATTATATTTTTTTTCAGTCATTGTTAACAACACAAAATGATGCTCGTACTTCAAAACATTTACCGTACGATTAAACTTGTCAATTCTTAGTGTTGGATTGGCCAGAAATATATATATATATTTATCGGACCACGTAAGCAGGAACACTTCATTGATACCAATTTCTTTTTCACTCAATTAATCTAACACAAGAGGAAACAAATCATTGACTTCAGCATCACAACGACTTAGATAGACTTCCGATTCAAATATCATATAAGGCACCATCCCTTTCGAGTTCTTAATAGCCTCGATAGCCAAAAGATTTGGATCATATCCTTGGAATCAGACACCGTAATAGACGAAGCAAAAATATCTTGGGCAATGCAAGTCATCGACGACTTTCAGTTTTCAATAGACGATCCAACAAAGGGCCTTCGAGTTTAATCAAGTATTTGATAAGTAAAGCTATTTTTGAAAATAGAATCTCGTCAACAATTTCTTTGCTTATTTGATTTCCACTATTACTCCTGCGAACTCGCCTGTCTTTCCCATCAGAGATTCAAAGGCGAGTGAGATTGCTCTTGAGGAATAAGGACGTTGTAAAATCCCTCATTATCGACTTTTGTGCGTACAATTGATTCATGAACACGATTTAAATCCCTCAGTTCTCGTTAATATTAATTTGTTACGTATAGTCGACAAATTGTTCTGGACAACTGTCAATCCTTTCATCCGGATACAACATATCATCCCTTGATGACGTGTAGCATTTTCTACAATGCCTCAAGCCCTCTGCCAAAGGCACCTTATTTTACGATCAACGGATTTCTTCTATCCTCTGAAGCCTCTTATGATTTTCATTATATTTGTGTTCATTCGACACTAAAGACTGGCCTAGATTTCTAGGACCGTGCAACGCTTTGGAATCAGTGCAATCATGGTCACTTTTTTAGTTGATCCCAAAATTTATATGCAGAATTAATTTCAAACTACTATGAATCATGTAAAGTACTTTGAAAAGTTAAATAAAAGAATATGCTTTTGGTGAATAGAAATAACTACAATTTAAAATATAAAATAGATGATATTTGAATTAGCCTAAAAGGACCTTCTAACATTGGAGTTCTAGTATTTAAAAAATAAAGAATCGGGAGATTAGAGTCCACAGGTATCATTGTGTATAGTTACTTATTGGGGATTGAATCCCCCCCAAACAATACGACGGTATCTAGTACATATGTTATTCTCTATGGAACAAGATATAAAAAATCTATGGGTGTTGTAGTAGGTATATATTTATATATATATATATTCAAAACGGAGGAGTTTTATTTTTCTTTAATCTCCTAACTGAGGGAGTCATATATAAATGCTATTTAATCGCCGAGACGACGGCACTAAAGGAACAAAACACACATCAGGAGTAGGACAACAAACGACACGACACGTAACCAACAAGCACACACACACACACTATGAAAAAAATGGCGGCGGTCTGTGGCGTATTATTATTTTTTTTTTGTAAAAAGTTATTCATCGTTCTAAATATATCTATAGGAATATATATTTTATTGTTATTTGATGGGGATTGGATTGGGAGGGAGGGATGGAGAAAGGAAGGAAGGGCGATTTGGGGGTGGATCTTCTTCCCTTTATTTATGTAAATACACATTTATGAACTATCTTTCAATCTTCTAAGGTGGTTTTTATATATGTGCGAACAAAGAACATCAAATGAAATTCATTCTCAGATTAAACCACAACAGCAGTTTCTTATGACATCTCTTACACAACCAAAAAGTATGTAAGAGAAGTTATGCAGTCTTTCATGACGTATAAATAAACCGCTCTTGGCGGCAAACAAATATCAGTTTCATGGGTGACAAGAAGGAAGTGAAATAATATGACATTTCAGCTAAGGATAACGTCCTAAATGAACAAAATATACTAGTATTATGTATATTATAGTAAAACAATTTAACCGGCTATCTATCATATTATATAGTAAAAATTGTATGTTCTTGATTTGTTATGAAGATACTTGGGAGGACAAAAACCAATCATATTACGGATTATACCCATTGGTGGAGGTAACAACCATATAAAAGTAGCCCCTTTTTAGAGGCAAAATATGGCAATACACGGAATGAGCCTTTACGGACAGATTCAACAGCTCCTATGTTGATAATTATTATTTATATATCTTTGATCTCTCCCTTTCTCTCGCCCCTTTTAACGCAGATATCATGCAGTTACTGGATAAAACACGTCTTCATAGTGTGGTGGGAGGTGTTTGTTTATTGTTTGTGTGTGTGTTTGTAAGGTTTTCTTATTAATAATGTTTTCAGTCATAATAAGGAAGTGGAGAAGGAGGAGGAATAGAGAGAAGGTAAATGAGAGTTTTCAAATGAATAATAAAAAAGACCTATGCATGGAAGTATTTAGAGTGACAAAGTAACAAGAAATTGAATTCCCGTTTTCCTTCGCTGTTTGTCTTCATTTATCCATCTGCTTGGGGTGGAGTGAACCAACCTGAAATAAAGGGAAGAAAAGGATAATGTGAGAAGTTACTCATAAACAAGATATAATGAACAACAATGTCATAATATCGGCTGGTTTGATGCTCGCCGATATTATAGAATTATACGACTGTCAAGTAATAAGCAACTTGTATTGAATACCATGGACACTTATCCATCTTACAATACCTCTAGCTTGACGCTTGCCAGTGGACATCATAGAATATATATATATATATATATATTATATATGGCACACATTTCTTTAATTTTTGATATTAACATACCATTTTTCTCATGAATGTGAACTAAGGATCGAAAGGATTGCTGCGCTCGTGCAAGGCTATATGTACCCTGAAAAGATAGAAAATAGATAATTAAAGGTTATATTAACACCACATCAACTTCATTTTTAGTATAATCAGCAGTCAAGAAAGGATTGATTTGTAAGCAATAAAAAGTATTTGGTAATTTTAGAAAATTATCAATAGAGAAACTGATGAGTGTTTTTTATATACACATAATGTATAATTTGCGAAGGTATATGTTCAAGTAAATATTTTATTTATAACAAATGCAAAAGCATGTAAACTAAATATTAATAATTAATTTAAGGCTATATGGACGCCCCCGCAACACATCATAAGTAAGCCTAGCTAAGAAACATTGATTTTTTCTCTAAGCAATAAAAAATAATTACCAATACTTAATCCAATTCTAAAGGGGGCGAAGTGTTATTATTCAGAAATGTAATGTGTAATTCGATAATATATTTTTTCAAGTAAATATTACTATTGTTCATGTTGTTTTAATTTATTTCATTTAAATGAATGGTGGGCCTTACCTTAGGAGCATCAAAACGTATCCGTGCCTTTCCCTTGACGAGTGTGGCGGATAGCTGCATGATGACGGCCTCTATGGTATATGCGGAGGACCACCCCTGGGGAGTCATGAGCTCCATACACAGGGCACCACCCTCCAAAACGTAGCCACCATGAAGCACGGGATGTACCATTCGAACAAAGGGAGGGTCGAAGGGAAACGTGTCCTTTTAAGGAAAGAGAGGGAGAGCACATACATCGATTAATATTTATGTTTGATAAAAGAGCCATTCGGTTGTCTTCATTTTTAATACTATACATAAGGATGTCATTGTGACAATTCTCACCAAATAATACAACCTTTAAGCTGGTAATTCATTTTATTTATTCTTCAAGTCTATGGTCAGAATAATGATCCATTTAGTGTCAGATAAAACAAAATATACACTCCTTCTTTCACTGAGTGCATGAGTTGCTTTAAATTCAATAATAAAAATATTTTAATTTTTCTGTGTATTAATGTCGGAGATAGGATCAATGGATCGTCAGATATAAGTAAAAAAACATTTATTATTTCTCTGTGCATAAGGAGTTGCTTGATTTAACCAATATTAATATGTGAACCCGTTAATAAATAAATGTCAGGAATCGAGGTCTACGAGAAAGGACGTTTTGGATACTTAGTATAACAATATTATTTGCTTTATGGAACAAACTAGCTTTAAAAGCTAGTTTAAGAGAGGAAGAGTAGGAAAAGCAGAAAGGGCATTTACAAAATAATAAAAATCAGAGCACAGTCATCCCTGCAATAAACTGAGCACATTCTATATATCATTATAATATTTATAGCATGTCAGTGGAGAAATTACTTCTGACATAATTAGGGAGTCACGCATTTGAATCAATAAGTCATTTGATTAACATTAGGTTTTTATATTCATTTTTTTACTTCAAAATAGGTATCTGCAAAAACCTTTGGCCTGATTCCTATTCTAGTTCTGAATAGTGAACAAGCAGAAAAACTATTATGATATTGTGGATAACTTTAAATAATGTTTTAAATCAGAAATAAATTGTGTTGTCTGTCTAACCTCAATTATAATAAATATTATTTCGTTCTTGGAATGTTTTTTGTAAGTGTTATAAAAAGTGAAATTAAACGAACTTATTCAGAGGATTTGTAAATGACAAATATCGAAGCACTTGAGAAAATACACTTAGCCGTATTTCATAATATCAAATACTTTTCAATTATAAAGGCTTATTTTTGTTCAACCAACCACGTCTCATAACAAAGTACCAGAGAAGTAAGAATGGGATAAACATTTAAAAAAATATCCAGTGATGTTATCAAATTCATGAAACATAAAATTGGATCAAATATGCATGAATATGATAAGAAATATGAAAGTCCTAAAAATGAAATGAAATGCAAAAACAGTTCTTCATGCAAAAATATGCTAATAACGCCTTTATGTGCAAGATCACTAATTATCCCAGTATTGATTGAAATATATATGTCCAATTAATAAATTAATACTAAGTTATTTAAAAACAGGGATTCGCCTGTCAAGTAAATCACCTTGTTAAATATGACCTCGACGATAATGGTAATTATTGAGATTGAGTCTTACCTTAAAAATAAAGGACATCAGTATGTGGTCCTTTCCTTCTCGTTCCTTTAGCCGTTTGAGATCCTCGGCTAGCTGCGAATCGGGGTCAACCCTCATTATTTTGATGTTCCATTCATATAAAGAATCGTTTACTAACTCAACCTGAAAGAAGGGATATTATATAGACATCTAATATATATTTGAGGGGACGAAATCTAATCTCCATTCTAATCCCACTCTATGTACAATTATTGATACGCAGGAAAATATATTTCTCAAAGTAATACTTGAATATTAAAATAATATTTCATCATTAACGAAGGTATACATTTGTATCATCCCCTTATAATTATGTGTTTTGTTAATTTGGTTGGTTAAGTTGGTCAAAGAGCTGATTTTTTAGACAATCCGACTGAAATAATATTTTTCTAGGACTTCCAGATATGACACATTTTTTCTTCTGTGTATAATACACATACAAACATAAAATGTATGAATATAAGATGTATTGCAAAAATTAACCATCTTGATCAAATACTTATTTGTAACTGATATTATCACAAGTAGCAGCTTTTGGGTATCGGTGAATTTCGGCACCAACATAGTCAATGAATAAATATCTTGATTTTCTTTTTTTAAATATCGATTACTTGTAAGTTTAATTAAAATATGTTAACTTGGTAAAAAGACTCTTTCATTTCATTAAATATATGAGAATAATTTCCTACTTTTTTAGAGGTCATAGTAGTCACATAAGGCGCTGTTACTTAATAACGGTTGGCGCTTAGAACTTAGTATTTTCTTTCGATATATATGATAAAATGATTTAATTCTGATAGCAATTTTTTATGTCATTTTTCCTCGGTAACTGACAAAAAAGTATTGCTTAATAGCGAAAACTGTGGTTAAAAAAATCAATTTAAATGGTAAATTTCTTTTTTTTAACATTTACTGGTATTCAACGTTAGATGTTTTACACTTTTTCTTCTATGACACCAGATAATCTATTAGAAAAGACAAAAGTGTGTCGTCTACCGAGCTAAGGAAAAGTATAATCAAGCAATCAGATGAATTAAATAAAAACGTAGTTATTTGATGTTAAAAAATTACGATTTATTTGGTATTTGTTCATTAGATATATTTTGCTTCCTCGGGAGCGTGTGAAATCAAGACAATATTATTAAACATAATGATTCAACTATCAATTCATTATCTCTTAATCAATAGTTATTAATGTCTTTCAAACATCACAGTTTTCTAGAAATTCATTGTTTGACCATTTTTTCAGGTGTAAACTGAATTGTTAATGCGCGAAATAGCTTAAGAACTCATAATATCTATTTTTTGCTGTATATTATTTTATTTTGTCAACTTCTCATGACAGCATTTATCTTTAATTATTTATCATTTTTTATACCTCGTATGCTCCGGACTTAAAACTGGGTGATCGATAAATGTCTCTGAGTTCCTTCATGAGTCTATCCGTGGCTTGAACAGAGCCCGAAACAGTTCCCTTGAGGTAATCTCTTCGTTGATTGGCCTTGAGTCGCTCCAGGACCTGTAAGTGCTCCGTGTGGAGCTCCTCGTCCTGACGGGCCTTCTTGGAAACGGCTTCCTCGATATCTAAAGGGATCTCTTCTTCCTCTTCTTCATCGTCGTCGTCGTCCTCTTCTTCATCTTCATCGTCCTCTTCATCTTCTTCATCGTCGTCCTCCATATTGTCCCCGGAATGCGATGGGGATCCACTGGAAGGTCATCTGTAAAGAAATAAAGAGACGTTTTAAATAAATACTTTTTATAAATAAAGAAGCTGACGGGTTTAATTATATATTTTTATACAATCTGGGGTCGGCGGTTTGAGCCCCATGCATCTATACAATAGGTTATTGATCAGAGGTCAATATTACAATGATTTTTAACCTTCTCTTTTTATATTACTTATTCTTTGTGAGAATTTTCATTATTTTATTTTAAAAAAATAATACAAATATATCTCAATCTCATTTTACACGCTAACAGCTTTGTACCTGAGGAAATCCCATTAAATTCCTTTGGCCTTGCATCGTTAATGCATTGATTTCCATCATTTGCTCAAATAAATAAAAAAGAATTGATGCGCAGTAAAACTATGTATACATAAGTTGCTCTCGAAGGCCCCCTTCTTGTTATTTTGTTTCATATATCACTAAATATGTGTCGCAGCAATCCCTTTGCAACAAATGCTTAATACAATAATAATAATAATACAGTCGGCCCTTGCTACTTCGTCCCTCGCAGTTCTTTTACTACGCGACGACGGCTTGGCTCCCGTTTTTTCACGAGATATATTATTTCATAATATATATCAACATCGCGACCCTCATATATATCGCGGTGGTCGTGTAGTGGATCCGGGCCGTCGTGACTTTGCGAGGGACGACTGTAATAATGATATTATTACCTTCCTTCAAATGTTGATTGTTGAAAAAAATAGTTCATATTGGTCATATTCATTGAATAAGTTGCAGTAACTATGATGTTTATGTATTGAACAGCCGAGAAGACTCTTATAAAATATATTAAAAACCACCATTGGAGTTTAGACCTTAGAACAGCGGTAATGCCTTCTTGATAATACAATGATGTGAAGCAAAAAACTAACACATGTGTCGGGTCTTTTTTTACAGCAATTCAATGATTTCATTGCACTTCTTATTTAAGATAGATTTTTATATGATATTCTAATTGGTGAATGTTATTCCAAATATTGAAGACAATTAATAAGATACGCAATTGATTTGCCTCTCTACACTCATGTTTTCCATGAAAAGAATGCTCTTGGATAATATTCAGAGAGAAACGAGTACTTTTTCTTCGAACGTGATTGGTTGAAAGAACAGGAGAGAGAGAGAGAGAGAGTAAGAAAAAGAGCCGTCGAGATTATGCAATGGGATGGATCATATTAATTTACATCTTTTAGGTACTTTTAAGAAGACTATTGCCATAATGTGGGATATTCTACTGCCAAGGATATACAACGAGGATATATCAGTCCATGTAGAGAGAATAATATAATACTATGAATTAAATGTTTACGGAGGTTTTTTTAAATAATTCTAAGACTATAAAAATGTATATGTCTTCATGAGTAATTAAACTAAACAATTTTGTTTTGAAGGATGTAAGAATTGATCCTTTCTAAATATAGACGAATATAAAAAGAAGATTGTATTTCAAATATTTTAATTTAATATATAGTCTAATGATATTTCGTGAATTTTCTGTATTTTCAAGTATTCAGAGGCAGTATTAATACCAACGTAGGGATCAAAGAAATGTCGTCAAAGTTGGTCGGCCAAAATTGTTATAAATGGTGTCCAACTATAACGCTTTAAAATAGTATTGTATAACGTTAAATGACTGAATTTTTATTATTATTTGATATATGATGCAATAAATTTGTGATGTTAAATATTTTAAAAATAACTTTATTTTTTTTAAAACTATAGTGAGTGAATAATATTATTATTTCAAAGACAATTTGATAAATTAAATGATATTAGTTTACTTTTACATTAGATATGCATTCGTAATGACCGATCATATAAATACATCGGAACTACATATTAAGTTAATGTAAATGGAAATTACATCTAGTACATAAAAGTATTCAAAATTAAACTATCGTGGACAGAAAGTTGATTGGAATCCTCTTTTTAAAAACTGCATTAAAATTATATTTATATTCATACAACTAACTGTGGAAATTCAACGCTTGCTAATCTATACTGTAACAGCTGAAACTCGTTTGAGGGAGTCACAATTGCGTAGATAAATAAATAAAAATCTTTAAAAGAAATCATGTTCACTCAATGCATTTAGAATCCAATAATAGTTTTTGTATCAATTGTTTTTATAATCGAGTCTATTTGTCCCAATTTTTTGACGAATAATGTAATATTTATTAGAACGTGAATTGATCATAATCAATTTTTTATTTGTTCAACACTAAGAATTGTGGCAAATAATATATTATATAGAATGAACATTGACGCCAAATTTTAATGATTTTAAATATAATTTTCCCAAATTGTCCATTAGAGCCCAAATGTATAATATTTACTACCATCTCAATCAAGATCATATATAAAATGTACTTTGCCTTGTCGTAATTAGATTATAAAAAGCTGTTGATATATCAAATAATAATAAATCTAAACAAGATGAATACGTATATCAATGAAGAAATGACATTACTTGTTCCTTACTTTTTCATCAGGTCCTCCAAGTGCAATTACACGCCAAGGACAAGACGAGTTGTTATTACTTAGAGCTGCAGAATAGATAATTCACGCCATAATATTGATAAGTGATATCTTAAGTGTATAGAGATTCCAGGGAAGCACGGAATCATTAATATCGTAGTAGTAACATGATATAAAATCGTTCATAATTACTTAAGTTCATGAATCATCAACTAATATTTAAATTATATAAATACAAACAAAAAAGTAACTATCAGGTCCTTGATAGATACAACTTTAATGGTTGAAATGACCACAATTTGTGATATATCAATATTCAAGCATACCCATTAGTTATCGAAGTATAGTGTGTATGTACTAATTAATACTTTACAGCTATTTTTATTACTTCGATCGTTTCAAATCACTATAGAAAAGCAGGATGATCGGATTTATGATTTTATAAATTCATAAATTAAGTCATTCCAATTGATTAGATGTATAATTTATGGCTCGATGGTATTGTATATCGAATAAAAGTACTCGAGTGGACGAGTCCATCTACTAAGGGCATGAATCGGTGAGGGATATCATAGATAAGCCCTTCCTCGTCAATAACTTTAAGCATGTGACCTTGACATTGAAACACAATTTTTATCAAATTAAGACAGGCTGGTTTATAAGATTATACCAAACATTTAAGAGATTCATTTCATTACAAGTACATTAAATTGTTGCGCTCAGGAGACATAGTATTGTTAATTTCGTTGACCCTACGCGTCATGGTCATCAACAGGGTCACGTCACATAAAATATAGTGTGTTCAGCTCTATTAAAAGTCATTTCAAAAATATCTTATAAGGCTCAGGACGGATTCGTATTGTTATAAATGGATAATCATCATGTTTACCCTGAAGTTGTACAATGACTCATTTATATATATATATATATATATATATATATATATATATATATATATATATATATATATATATATATAAGAAAGGGTTGGAAGAGCCTACGGATGACACTTAAATGACTTGAATCATAATTTAAGTTGTTGTTTAAAATTAAAATAGAATACTTCAATATCTTAATTATTTATTTGGGAAAGAGAAATTTAAGAAACCCAAAATTTCAATGGGTCCAGCATATATCTAAGTGGTTTCAAACTGTACTTTGTACAGAAAGCTAATAATAGGTTTGAATGATTTGAGTCCAACACAAAAATGCCATAGGAAGTCCATATTAAATACAGTTTGGACAGTCCCAAGTTGTTCGGGACTCGGGAGAGTCCATTCAAGGACATCTCGTCCTCGACTGTAATGTCAAGAGCAAGCAAGCAAGGCCGTCCATGTTTTGAGTTTAGAGTTTGGTCTCATGTCGTGTTAAGATGTCTGAGTGATTCCTTTCCTTGAGTAGCGTGTTTCCTGTCCTTGTACTTACACGTATGTGGCTGTAGATGTATTTCGGGCGGTAAAGGTAAGGTATATGCCGAGCAAAGCTCCCGCAGGAGCAGCTTGACCTGATGTAGAAGATGGTTGTCCAAGCCAGACGTCGTGCTCAGGACTGAGAGGGCATTCGTGATCTTGGAGTCCTCTGACTCGGAAAACCAGACGGGAGGGGTGGAAGGATACGTTTCCTATAATAAGAGACAGAGAGAGAGAGAATATGAGATACTGAGAGTGTGGAGTCTCACTCCCCAGGAAGTGATAGAGGGCATTGAGTCCTTGTCCTTGTACCCACCGTAATATTGGCATGGATCACGTGTCTTCGCCCAGAAGTGGACTCCACAAACTTGCAGGTGAGCTCGTCCACGGTCGCAGAGAGGATTTGAAGCAGAGGGTGGGAGTTGGGAAAGGCGCCTTCCAAAAACTTGATCTCCTTCTTCAAGACATTCAAGCAAGCCATGGCGAACTACGCACCCACTCAAACTCCCTCAGATGGGATGGATGGATGGATCGATCACACGCTCCAATCAGACACACACACACAGACACACGCGCAAAGAGAGATACCCAAAACAACGCACTTTAGTCCAACAGCATCATGGAATCAGGGATACAGGATCCAACACAAAAGAACGGAAGGATCGACTGAGAAAAGGATAAGTTCAATCCACCACTGAGATCCAAAAGAATGACCTGACACATACACAGGGAACATACAAACAGACACACAAACAGAGAGAGAGAGAGAATGTGTGCGTGTGTGGGAGAGAAAAGAAGTAGAAAACACACACATAGACACACGCAGACACAAAGCGAGAAAGAGACCCCACAGCACTCTATGAGGTGAATAGAGAAAATGACCCTACAGGAAGGGGGAAGCAGGGAGGAACAGTGAGAGAGAGAGAGAAAGTGATAAAAAGAGAGAAATCCAAGTAGCCTCTAAAGATCCTCACCAATAACAATAATAACAATAGTGTAGGCTGCTGATATCATTTCTTAATGAATTGATGATGACATAGGTCTATTTCTCTAGCATGATTCCTACAAAAACACAGGATATAAAATGGAAATGGCCGTATTTTTTCCTCAATTCGGAAGATGCGGAAAATGCCTAAACGGTCAAACAAATAGATTCCATCGCGTTGTGAAAACTTAAGTGATAGCGAGGGACATTTTATTCATGTGGAAGGATTTTCTACATTATTTAATGAGTACAATGTCATTCATTGCAAATATTTTATTAGAAACGTTTTTAAGACTCTTTATATGCAATTAATTAATATTAAATTCACTCATTTTAAGTTGTTGGGATTTATGATTATGTAATAACGTCAAATAAAATTTAACATTTTCCTGCAATAAATAAGTTTACTTCTTATTTGTTCATAATTTTTATTAAGAATGTATATTCTTTACTTTATTTCACTTGTATAACTTAAAAGAGGATCTAATCAAAAGAAATCAATGAATAATATGTCTAATATATTTGTATTTACATATTGCTACTATATCCCATTTTTCTTTTTTGATAATTTTCTTTTCATTATATATTTTATTTCACTAGCATAAAAGGATCTTGTTGGTTTCGCTTCCATCTCATCGGAATTTAATCCGGCATCAGCAGAAACGGATTTCATGTGTGAATTGAATTATGAATACAACTAGTAATAGCTCTTTCCTCATTATCAAGATGAATTTTTTTTGACTTGAAGTCGTTACAATTTTGTAGTAAGCGTCTGTTATAACAATAGTCAAATTAGGTGTGGATTTCACTCTCACACGAGCTATACCTAGCATTTGTTGTCGGTAGCATGTTGTGCTCGATTAGTATTTTTAATCTACAGGCTGTAGACGGAGTTCGGTAGACTCTCAAAAAATATCACCTACAGATGTGAAATTAATTTTCGAGTAATCAAAATTATGATAAGCCCACCGCTACACAAAGATAATAGTAGTTTAATAGGTAGAAGTAGTTTTTATACTTCAAAATGATCAGTATCGCCGTTATATCGGTAGAAGTAGTTTTTTTATACTTTTAAATTATAAGTAGACAAAAGTCCACCACTTTTACTACCAAGTATCAATCGATAGTCCCATCAACTCTGAGTTCAATAAATAAAACGACGACTATTAACTTTTTTATAATTATTAATTTATATAAGTATACACAACAATAATCATAAATAAAAACATTATCATAATTATTAAGACGAATTTCTTTGACATAGAATCGATATAATTTCGGGGTAGTAATGGATGTTATTATTATTATTATAAAAGTAGTCAAAATTAGTAGCGGATTTCATTCGCACGCACACATTGTTTTCGCCTTGTTTCTTTTAGTAGCGGAGATCTGATGGAGGGGGTTGATTATTATTACTCCCACCAGCAGCATTCCCACCTCCTCCGAAGCGATCCCTGAATCCGGAGACCACGGCATCTGAGGCCATGTTCCGGACTTGGTCGTTGCTGATGACACCGTCCTGGAATTCACGTTGGGCCTTCTCTACGCTGCCTCCGCTGGAGCGGAAGAGTTGATATATCTAGAGAAAAGATGATATTTGTTCGTATATTATTATTCAGCCTGGCTTTTTCATGAAATTTATATATTAATAAATGATATGATATACTACTATATAAGTCAGTCTGGCTTTTCATGGAACGCATGCTGATGAAATAAGAATTATGTATATTTGTTCGTTCATTTTCATGTATACCCCAAACTAAGATTCATAAAATCTTGACGAAATTTTCATTGAATGATTTTGATGGCTCAGGGTGAGTTTTATTAGTGGGTGACACTCAAGGAAAATTCATTATTGCCATGTTTAGTGTTGTGTCGGTCCCAATTTATTCGGTCTGGTCCAGTCTTAGGACCGGTCCTATCGGTCCTTAGGACCGTCGGTTCTTGAGATTGTCTTTTGTCAGTCCTTTAATTGTCCATAAAATGTTAAAAGAATTTATTCATTTCGTTCTAACTGCTATTATATATTATATATTATAACTTGGCATTAATTCAATAACGACAAAAAGGATTTGCAATATTTATATTAGACAATTCAAAAACATTTTTAATAGTATAGTCTTTTGAGTATGCAATCGTCGCTCATTACATGTTTCTGTAATACAACAACCCTTTTGTTTCAACCGTTTTAAGCTCATTTTTAGGTATTGCCATCAATCATCGATGGTTTATTGTTGTAATTATAATCGATATTTATTACTTATAAGTAACAATTGTAAAAAATGTTATATTTGTCATCAGCTCATTGAAGATATTACTTTCCTCATATAAAGGATTTTTCCTTTTCATAGCAGTATGAGATGTTGATAACATGACGTATGCTATGACGTCATAAGGAAGCAATTATTTCTTTTTATAAGAACCGACAAAAAGGACTGGACTGGACCGAACTGCAGTCTTCGGTCCTAGATAAAGACAGACTAGCCATGTTTATTTATTTTACTATAATTTTTTGTACGATTTCTTAAAATTGTCAGGTTAGAATTTGAAACAATTTTTCTCAGGATGATTTTGAGGAGTTATTGTGAGTTTGGGCCACTTGGTTATTATGTCCGGAAAACTCCTTTTCCAAAAGATTTCCTGCTAATGGCGAGTTAGATTTGGACACATTTGGTGCAGAAGATTTTTAGTTGCTGAGCTATATTTTTGAGTGGGTAGTTGTAACAAATAAAAGCCCGATCCCTTAGTTTCTTTGACCCTCTGTATCTATTAAACACTTTGTTATACATTGATTTACTTTTATATGGAGATTAAGTCAGAGGTACCAAGGAAAGATTAGGTAAAAGTGGACATTCTCGGAAAATCCTGGGCAAAGCTGGGTAGCATTTGTTAGTATGATATATAGAATATTATTCCGTCTGTCTTTTCATGGAGACCGAATAGGGTAACAAAAGGGGAATTTATTCTATAAAATCTGATTATTGGCACCTTCCAAAATACAGCAGGATATTTAACATAGAATTAAGTATATTCTCGACTTGAAGAGTTTTTTGACGACTTAAATTGCCTACTCTACAAGGAAACACAATTTAGTAGCCTTAGGAATAGAAAAAGGACATACTACTATGAATGCCCAGGTCATCCTAAGAGGACGAGCTTCTATAAATGTATTGAATAGATCATTACAAAAGGGACAGCAGTCTGTAATTCATTTATCAAATGTATGAATTTATAAAGCTTGAAAACTAGACATCATTAGAATAAAAGTTGATTGGTGGTCCTTGTTCCCTTCAAAATGACATTTTTAAGACTGCATAATTGTAGATTCAGGGCATCATTTCTCCTATCCAAGCATTCATGGTTCTTCCTAAAAACAATGGAGGACTCCATTTATTCAACCCTCTAAAACATAAATTTATTCCCACTTTTCCCTTTTGCCAGATTTTTTTTTTTCGGGTTGTGAACTCGAAATCTCACTTACTCTGTTAAGAAGAAAAGCGTCTGCCACGGCAGCAGCGGTGAATCCAAGAGCTGTAAGAAGCATCAAGACGCCCACGAATATTTCACCGGCCGAAGTGCCTTGCAGGAGGCCAATGGCCGTAATGATTCCCCTGAAAGAGAGAGAGACATGAACATTGAATTGGAGGGGTGAGAGTTATTGCAAATACGAACGTGGTTCCTTCTCGATGCCAATGGCGTTGAAAATGCTCACAATCACTTGAAAAAAGAAGACAAAGAAGAAGACCATGAAGTTGAAGGAACTGTCATTCCTATAAAGGATCATAAAAGAAAAGGATTAAATGAAAATATTTTATAAAAATATGGTGTCTGGAAGAAATAATCAAAGAAATGGATAATATTGGAAACACTGAGATTTGAATGAGAGATATATTAGTATTATTTTTGTGCCCAAGTATAACTTGAGCGCAAAGAACGTTACTATCTGTTATTATTTAAATATCAGATATACTAAAGTAGCCTCGTAGTTTATTATGTCTCAACATCTGACATTAAAATTAAATACGTAGAGTACTTTTTTAAAACAGTGAAGGACTCGAATTAAAATATATGCACTGGTTAAAATCGATAAGTCCGTAATTATTTTGAAATCCTTTGATAAGTTTGAGCCCATGTATGACGCGGCATGCGTGTCCGGACTCGAACCCCCTGCGTTATAAAATTGTCAAGCATGGACCGGTTCGTGGATAGAAAAAGGTTGTGGACCCCTGCGTCCTCTAGTTAGTCTTTTTTTTGAGACAACGCTTGAATTCATGAAGTAAAATAAAGTTATATTAATCTATGTTTTATATGAGTGGGTAGAATTAAAATAATTATATCATAAATAAATATGATACTTTTACCCATTTATAGTATTTAAGTAAATTTTAATGAAGAATGTTGGTATGGTATACCAAAAATTATTTTCAAGTCCATTCTCATGTTGCGCTCTGAATTACCTAAATGCTTTGTATCCTGGGCGAAACCAGCATAGGAATGACAGTGGCGTAAAAACGACCATGTAGATAAGCGCTAGACCGAAGGTAGAAACGCTTCCATAGTGAAACATGCTGATGAAGGCCACCAGAGTATTCGTCAGCAGAAGGAAAGCATGCCCTGAAACACATTGTTAGTCATCATTTCATAGTTGACAGAATGAATATTAATGCTTAGTTACATATCCACAAGTAGTAGAGATATCTGACAATCGTCTGGAAATTGACTGGGATGTCCACGTTGATGTCCTGATAGAAGCAGGGCTTGACGGGGCAAAACGACGGAAGAGGAGGCCAGTTATTGGCATTTTCTAGGAATACAAATATATTATTATAGAAAATATATAATACAAAAAGTGAGCTTTAGAGAATATTTCAAATGGAAAAATGCAAGATAGATACATGTAAGCATAATATTTTGTCATCATCTCAATATAGACTATATATAGACAATTTACAGACAAATGAGAATTGAAATTTCATATTATCTTATAACTTGACATCCAATGTGCCGTATTTTTAGGGTACATGTTTACTTTTTTAAAGACACTGAGCCAAACATGTCTCCTCTTTCTACCCAGGAGACTGACAAGGATGATCGGCGAGGAGTCACAGAGACCCTTTTGAAGAGGAGAAAGGATCGACTAAATCATTTTAAAGAGAGTGAATGAAGTTTCTTCGATTAATATTTAATTTTATATTGGCATATTTTATCCAAATACACATTTATCTAAGAAAAACATTACGCTAAATACATTCATACAATGGGATTGAATACCCAAAAAACATATGAACAAAAAGAAATGGAGTGCATCAGCTCAGGCATGGTTTTATTTCTATTGTTTAATATCAACAGCTGCTTTTAATCAGTCACTCGGAGAAGAAACTTTTATACGAGTACCAAGCTGATAAAAAATCAAACAAATCTTCTGAGATATTTTTTGAACTGCCATATAACTAAATTATGCAATTTATTAGTTGAACATAAAGAACGATATTAAGGTCATATAAAAGAAAGAACTAGCGGTAATTGAGAACAAGAGAAAAAGAAAGGAACGTCACTTCGTGTACGACAGCTTCTAACTCAGAGGGGAGAATATTATTTTGTGTTGCCATTATGATCTAACAATGAATATATAATATTACAATGTCCCACTTTTCGACACCTACTTAGGCATTCATGCATTAATATGTATTATATAAAGAAGAATTAAAGCTGTCAATGGAATTAATTTCTCTCCTCTATACAAGGCTAGATTACTGGATCCATTGGATTGAAAAAAGGAGAATGGACATTCTCCATGACAAGAGTCTTCCTATGGGTCATGTACGTAGAAATATAAATATAGAGAGTACATACTATATAAATAACCTTAGACATTTTTCCTGTTCAGAGGATCAAAACATGTGACGCCTACAATTATTTAATAGTTAATAGTAAACTTCCTTAATAGTAAGAAATGAAAATAAAATCTTAAGGTCAAAGTCCTCGACATATCATAATGGCTATTGAATGAGTTTTTATTGTTTTGATCATCTCTTTTCTTTATTAATATGTCAACTGTCGAAGAATATTTAGTTTTTTTATATAACTATGACCATGCACACTATGCAAATCTGCATACATCACTCAAAATCGAGGTCAACTTTTTTAATAAAATTAAAATTATGTAATACGCCCAAAAATTGATACTCAAGTATGACAAAAAAACAAAGGTTATGATTTAAAAAAATTAGAAAAAAATATTAGCATGATTTCAACAGGTAATTTTGGATACGTATACAAGGATATTTCATACTTTTGAACAATAAAAAAATGGTAATGCATCTCTCTGCCACGTCTAAAATGGAGCTGAGTAGATGAAGTTGGCTTGTAAATAAATCAAAAACTTATACATCATACGGTATATTAATTTGAAAACTTGAAATATAAGCTTTCTATTGAATATATCGAAGTAAAACTTGTTAAAGTGAATATCAAATTACTTTTTGACTATCTCCGTGAAGTTTACACCTAATATTAACAACTAAATTCGGCATTTATAGCTCGGATCCCCCCCCCCCTTTAGTAGCTAGTTCAAGAGGCAATACAGAGACTCTCTCTATTTGACTTTTGGCTTCACACGTTTTATTCGAGGGTGATGCATGGAATTCATTTTTGTCTGCTTCAAATCGATGTCACACAAAGGGCTAATCAAACAAATATATATATATATATATATATATATAGGGATGAAGCTAATTCAGGAAAGAAGACAATACAGTTAAGCAAATAGAATGTTATTTGTCATCAATTCATTTTGGAATAAATCAATTAAGTAATTATAAATGAGAAACAAGAGTAGAGATGATTCAACTGATGACGTTAGTAGTTTCAAGTTTAATACTCTAAATCCTTGAGACAATTGATAAGAATGTTTAATATGATAATCAGCTCCTATTTAATATTGGCAATTTGCGGTGGGAGACATTTTTTGATAGAATATGAGATGTATTATATTGTTTTCGGTTGTGGCAAGACAAATTACATGACGTACTCTGAATCCAGTTAATATAGGAAGCTCATTTATATTTAAGTTGAATAAATGTAGCAGCAATTTAGAAAGTTATTAGCTGAATTATTTAAAAAACGTATGAAAAACTAATGAAATATTGTTAATTTTAATAAATGCATTTAATGCTTGACAGTAGAGAATATGCATAAGTTTATCAAACTATACATTAAATAACAGTAAGGACATTAATAGATTGAAAACTTCAAAAAATTAAATAAAAAAGCAAATTAATCAATTTAACGCAAAATAATTACTTTTTTACTGATTTGGTTACATTGAAGTGCATCATTTTATATATGAATAAGTGAAATAGTCTTATAATACGCAAGTCGAACTTAGAAATTATACAATGTGGTTGATAGAGATCAATAAGATCTCTCTCTAGAGTATTCAAACATGCACCCTGCACATTATCACGCTTCCACTAATCCAATGCGATCTCCATTACAATTTTTTTTAGAGCAATAATCTTTCAAGAAAGTTCGTTATTCAGGACCAGATCATATCTGTAAATAATAATAAATACATACCACGATAAGGGGAATTCTTTAATTCGGCCTCTCGTCGCTCCAAATCTTTAGCCATGCGATCCAGCTCCTCTTGTCGACGCTATAATAGACAGAAGGGAGGGAAATACTAATAAACTAATATTTTCAAGAACAAACAAACCTGAGACAAATTAAAATGTGGATCAGAGACAAATAAAAATTAAGAAAGTCTTTCATATATTGTGGAAAAGAATATACAGCCAATTAATATCTATACAATTTTTATTTCGTAAACGATTGGGAACGGAAAATGGCAAATATCCTATTAAAAAGAGATTTACTCGACACAAACAGATATTTATGGAAACCAGAACGACCCTTTTTATTATATAAGTTATTTTCTTAAACCAATCATGTAAATATATATATATATATATTTTATAATATATATATAGGCAGACTTTTTATTGTCTGAAGCGAATCCTCCAGTTGATGAAAGGTTTAAAAGTGCATGTTCTGTCTTTGATCCTCATTTATTTATCGCAGAACAAACTAATAAACTATCTAATCATGCATATAAATTTACTAATTATAAAAATCATTTAAAGCATTAAAAAATAATATCAGGGCTAAAATTCATATTCATATATAGTACAGAAATAATATAAATTTACAACAATGTCATATTTCGTTAGTAAGAGTAGTGTTTTATTGCATTCAAGGATTTCTTTTAGAAATACAAGTAAATATTCATAATGTATTCTTTAAAAACCATTGACTTCAATTTTATAAATAATGACTCGACATGATGATGTAATTACAAAATAAATACATTTAGCTGAAAATATTGAATAATTGACTTCATGAAAAATGTAGTTACTACGTGAAGCATAGTTTCGCTATATAAAAAGAAATGTATTTTTAAAAGATATACGTTGATCTATTAAAATATACAAAGCAAGAAGATAATAATTTCATTTTAAAATTCCCTCCTTGATCTGAATTAGATTGCATTTACATAATATGACGCAAATAACATGAATTAGTATTTGTTGTCTTAAAAGGTCTATTTACTTACTAATACAAAAAAATGATAAGAAGATAATGCAGATAAGAGCCATTAACATTAGAAAAAATAGCTTTAAATATATGTTACTATGAAATTATGCATGCATTTTAAAGCTACTGACTTATATATAAACCCCACGAAATCCCATGACAATCAATAAACGTGTGTTAATAACAAAATACCTTTGTAATAAGATATGTATTGTATTTTCAAATCATGATGATTGACACGAATCATAATGAAATACAGGAATTGGATTGGTTGAAAGGACAAAAGTGTTATAAAACAGCTGACACTATGAAATAAGGTATCATTTGTGGCTATTAAGGTGTGAAAATAAAGATAAGAACATTTAGTGTCTTTTTCTCACGAAATGATTCTTCACAAATCATTTGCATTGACTATTTCAATATTACATATTATTAATAAAGAAATAAAACTCCTCCTCATGCTCAGTGCCCAAATAAATGCATGTTCTTTGTTCATCATCATTTGAAGAGACAAATGAATCGTCACTCAAACGATAAGTTGCAATTTGATAAAACCATGCTTAATGGCGACTTCGCGAAAAGTACCATAAACACATTCTTAATCAAAATTGACGAACATCAAAAAAGGATTTAATGTGCAGTTGTTACATAGATATATAAATATAGAGTATATCCAATACCCAAAGAGAGGGAAGGTTTTTATTGCCAAGGACTGAATACATTCTCACTTAATAATATTCAAATAGCTAATAGTGGGGTTCCTTGCAAATAAAAATAAAGCCTTATGTAATTAACATTGAATTAAAATAAATTAATGTAATGTTTTTCATTGTTTTGATCCTTTTATTTTCTTTTTTAAATGTCAACTGTCAAATCTTTAGAAAAATCCCTTCCTATAATCACTTTAGATTTATATATCTATGGTTTTAAAGGGATTTTGAATATTTTAGAACTTTTTTCGGATTTTATAAAAATACATAAAGGCAAAAATAAAGACACACGTTAACGTTACACATGTTCAGGGTGTTTTGTGAGGATGCATAGAATTAGCCTCATATGACCCATGTCTTGTTGGGGTATGAGATAGGCGGTTGTGATGACCGTATGATTACATCACATGACACCAATTAATACATTTAATGTCAAGTAAGGATGGCATTTTATATATATTTGGGGGGTTTCTTTACCTGAAGCTCCTGATTTAATAAAAAGAATTAAAAGGAAAATTAAAATGTGTGAAAATAAATAATGCTCAATTAAAATTAGTGGTAAAATATATAAGAAAACAAGCACCATCTGGAAAGGATGGACATTGATGCCAATAAGGGATCATCAAAGAGATAACAAGTTAAGCAAACCCTCTATTTATTATTAACAAAGGATAGAGGCAATAATTAGCGGAATTTTAGGTAAATTGATTTCTAATTTTGGGAAATCACAAACTTAACCTTGAAAGTTTGAAAAAGAAGTATTTTTTAGAGGTTATGCTTTTAGGTAAACTGTTAACCTCTTCCAAGTATCAATTCAATATTTTAGTTATATTTTATAAAATAAAGAAGAAAAATACCCATTGAATGGATAAGAATGGAATGAAACATGGAGCTAATACTTAGAGAAAGAGGTTCTGAGTTCTCAAGGGTCGAATCTAACATGTAGTATTCGTTTGTTTTAGTAATTTAAGATTTATAAATATAGATATATATATAATACAATGGGAGTGATTTAAAAGAACATCATCCCAACCTTAAATAAAATCAAAAAACAATTAGGAATTTATAGTTAATAAGAATAACTCGTAAAAGTAAAGGAACAAGTGAAGAACAACAAAAAAAACACCCTTTCTAACGGATCTCATGTCCTTTTTTTATTCTTTGTCATTTTTAAGTTTAAAAAATGCAAGAAGATCTCTTGGTATGGCTTTATTCAAAGCCCACTAAGTGTATTGAATAAAAATACCTATTATTATTATTATTTTCTTGCATGAATCCTCTTTTAACAAATATTTGAGGGAAGTCCATTGTTAATATTGGCAAAGAAGTCTTCCAAAGCAAATACATCTTAATTAAACAGTGACTAGATCTCTTCTTTCTAATCTTTTCTTTGAATTGAGTCCCTCATCTATAGACTAGAACCAAAGACAGCCTCTTTCCAGATGTGAGTCTTCTCGAGTGAGAGTCCTCCCTCCTATTCCCTTGAGTGTGGACTCATTCCTTCTTCCTTACTTCAAGGTCCTGCGTCGTCACATGTTTCCCTCCTCCGGCATTCCCGGAGTAGGAAGGAGGTGCTTGGGCCGTGTTCGCCTGAGAAACGGTAGGGGCTGCCATGGGGCTAGGGCCCTGTGGAGCAACGGCCACCACTTCCTCCATCACTGAAGGTCCCCCGTTCGTCGTGCTTGCGTTCTTGTCAAAGGGATCATAGTCACTTAGGCTCTCACTCACTCCACCAGGAGGAGGACGCGTGGCGCTTTGAATGGAGGGATCCTAAGGAGTCAAACAAGATAATCATCAACACATCATGACAATAAGGAAACGCCTTATTTAATGCAGAGAATACTCACGGCGAAAGGATTGTCAGCCTCCATACTTGCGAAAGGATTCGGCTCCACCATTTGGGATTTCGCCCTTGGACAACTACAACACTTCTTCTGCTCTCGATCAAATAAAGTCCTCCCTCTCAGACTCTCTATTACTCTCTGTATATCAGTCTCTCTCTCTCTCTCTCTATGTCTCTCTCTCTCTTTTTCTCTTCTCTCTTTTTGCTCAATAATCACTACGAAGGTAAAAAAAGAGAAGAGAAGAAATAACAGGGTGGACCTTAAATTTCCTTACCGAAGAGCCCCTCATAAAGCCACACCAAAATATTTGAATAATAATAATAACATAAAAATAATAGGAGTTTAAAAATTTGTATACAAATCGTGTCCTTAATTTTTAGAGTAGATTTTGTATTGTTTATTTTTATTCTTTTTATTTATATATATTTGGAGTAATTGTATTGCATGTTCAAGTTTGATGTTAAACTTTAGACTATATTGTGTGTATGTGTATTTTATATACTTTGAATGAACATAGATGAACAGTCAAATCGAATTACAATCAAATTTATGAGTCACAATATTTTAATAAATATATGTCGTAGTATATATATTATATGCTTTCTATCTTATCGGAAGACTGTGAAGATAAGAAGATTCGGTAGTCTAGTATGCATTGAAGAAAAGATATAATAATGAGGATTTTTTTTCGTTCACCGTCCATGAGTTGTTGTTCTTTTAGCTCATGAGCCTCCCTTTAGGGTAGGAGAGTGACTCACTTTTTTTATCAGCATTGACAGCTTGCTCGGTGTGTTTTTTTTATATAACAAGTATGCAATAAAAGCTTTTCAAGACATCTAAAGCACTCTGGAAGGGAGGGAGGTGTTAAATAGCGGCTTAGAGGGAATCAAGCAGGAGATAAAAGGTTGCGGTATTTTATGAAAGTCTTTATCGCTTCGCTGAAAAACCCCTCGCAGTTCCCTTCGGGAGCTTAGGACCACCCCTCACCCCACAATCACCCTCCGGGCATTTACCCCCCCCCCCTTACTAATATTGTTATCTCTTTAAGTCCACTTATGAAGTTAACTATGTTTTTTATAACAAATTGCATAGAGATATAAAGATACCTTATTGGATTCTTCAGAGAAATACGTCATTGTGTCAAGAATACAGCTGAACGATTTTCTCTGCTATTGGAGGCATAGAGATAAAAAGATATAGAGAGCTTATTTCTTTCATATGTATCTGTGTGTCCAATAAACAAAGTAATTTGTACTACGTCATTGTAAGCTGAGCATAGAGATAGAATCTATCTCTATGATCAGCTTACGATGACGTAATACAAATTACTTTGTTTATTTTGAACACACAGAATACAGCTGAATGTTGTTTCTTGCTATTGAAGGGAATCAGCTCTCTATATCTTTATATCTCTATGATTGGAGGATGGATTCTTCAGAGAAGTACGTCATAGTGTCTTAAATACAGCTGAATGATGTTTCTCTGCTAATTGGAGGGAATAAACTCTCTATATCTTTATAGCTCTATGCAAAATTGCATTAGTGTTTAAAACCTATGTTTCTAATATCGGTCTTATGATATATATGACCGATATTAGAAACATAGTTTTCAAAAAGTAATGCAAAAAAAAACATAGTTGCTTTCATAAGTGGACTTTAAGAGATAAGAAATATTAGTAACGGGAGGTGAATGCTCAGGGGTGATAGTCTGGGGGATGGTAGACTAACACTACCACTGGTAGTCCTGTTACGTCCCTTCAGGCCCTAGAATGCTCAGGTCTGCATTAAAAAGACCTACACAACACTGCCCCTTATCTACTCTTTCTTTCTATCTGAGAACGTTGAGATCTTTGTTTGTATGGCAAAATGACAAATATACACAACGCAACCTTCATAACATAATGGGATCCCTATACTTCAATTTCTTTCTTTTAATGTCCCAAAGTGAAGATTTATTAAATTGTCCAGGATGATAATTGATAAAATAAAATACATTTTATTCTTTATTTATCTATAGGAATTGATTTCAGAAAGTTATATAATGGGTAATATTGGAATATTCAATTCAGAGTATTAAAAAACGCATTTGAATGAGACCCATTGAGAAACGACAGTGTTTTTAAAATAATAATATAATGAACCGATTTTTCACTCCATAACTGATTTGTTCATAATTTGAGGGGCTGTAATAATGATTCATCAATAATATAAAACAACTCTTCTTAGATTAATAACCTATCATTTATCGTACATATTCTTTTTTATTCATTGGTTATAAGTGAATATCTCAAAAGGCAAGAGTGGACAGTAATATACCAACGCTCATTTTTTCCTTATAATTTGAAAACTGTAATTGGGTCCCAAAGAAGGAATTACTGTGTCATATTTAAATCCAACGATATACTTAAACCGATTGGGCACAACTTTCTACCGAATCTCAACTTTTAAGACATTAAATTATATCTACTCATGTGCGACATTCTTCTTTTATTTGAAAAATAATAACATTTTTAGGTATAAAAACTTTATCACTTCTCATAAATTTTCAATAAACCTTTTTTGGAGTTGGTAACTATTTTTTCCCTACGTCTTAAACTCAAAGAAATGATCCGTTCATCGTCATATATCATGAAGAAACAAAAATACTTCCATTTAGTATGTGGAGTTATTTCATTAAAATAATATGTGACATTGAATGAGTACACTCCAATAATTTCAAAATAACATGGATATATGCCCAAGAGTTTATGTTATTAACAGAACTGGGACTACCGAATGTAAATCGGTATTTAGATCTGGAAGCGTCGTTACCTGATGTGAAGAAGTTGAACTTTGCAAAATAAAGAAACAACTCCGGAGCTGAAAGCGCATTTAATATCGGACAACGTATAACAAAAACAGTTAAGGAAATAATTTGTTTGCACTTGCCTTCCATTTCCTTTAAAATCGAAGTGCATAACTGATTTATATAAAAATTACATGCATTTAATTTCAAATTGTCTCTAAAAAATATAACAAATTATGTACTTAATTGTCTTTTGTTATAGATTGTCCGATACTAGATGCATATGAAGAAGTCACAGAGCAGATACATAAATAAATGTATCTTTCTTTCTTATCTACCGCACCGATCGATATTCGGTAAATATATAATAAAATCTACCGAATACGGAATCGGCGGTACCGAATCCCAGCTCTTGTTATAAGGATGATTTAATATTCAAATCTCAACAGCGTCGCCGAAAAAATTATTTTTCATAATGCACAGCTTTATAAAACATTCACTTTTCTTGAATATCCTCAATCATTTATGTAAAGTTACCATTTTACATCCATTTGAGAATTCGTAGATAATATAACTTTGTTATTTTGATGATACCCTCTAACGTACAAATCAGCCTGATTTCTGGTAGGCATCCTTTCCACATGCTTTAGTAGCCTTCGATACTAACCTGCCTTTTGCTTTTCTTCTCTCTACCTGGAAAATGAAGAGTCACTCCTCAAGTATTGCTGCACTTCCAACGCAACTGATTGTTCATCATAATATATAATAATATTATGAATATAATAATAAAAATCCACAAAACAAAATTGGGTTCCGTATCTAACGATTGTGACATGATTTTTTTGGATATACCAGAATCTTAAAAGTTATAGAGCCTGGGCTCTGGGATATACAACATAATTAAGCGATACCTATTGAACTTTTGTCCTTTAAAAATATCATTATCTTAATAAATATAGAAATAACAGCAGTTTAAATTATTAGGGACAGCCTCAATCTTTTAGAAATACTAGTCACGGACACCTATTTTTTGTTGCGCGGATGAGTTTCTTACCAATATAAAACTACATTTAAATAAAAGGGGAGAGGTTGCTCTAATTAATAATAACAAATAGCCATTTTTAAATTGATGACCCATATAATAAATTACAATCAAACGAACATGAATCATAATTTAAAAGGAACAATTTTTTAAGATTAACTGAGTACTTACAAGGATTCCTTCATATAAAAGATATCTACTTTTCTCGAAGGCATCATGTGCAAATTGCACATCTATACAGCACACGTTAATTCCTGTTATATGTGATGAAACATTTTGCCATATAAATGTACGTTCAATTATGGCGTCTTAGCAATATCTTTTTTCTTTGTTTCGTACAAACATATTTATATCTATGACTTTTAGTGAAGGAGAACTAATAAAAAATAAAATTGGTGAAATCTTAAGTACAATATTGGCATCTTATGTTTGAATTATACTAAAGAGCAGGAAACGACCGGGACACCTTTTTTCGCCGGGACCTGGGCCGGGACTTCAATTTTTCAAGCCGAGCCGGGTCAGGCCAAAACCGGGCCGGGGACTTAATATATATTCTCGATCCTTCGACATTCTGAAGTGACAACGTTTTTTTTAGAAAAGAATTTCCAAAAAAGAAGTGACGACGTTTTTTTTAAAAAAAGAATTTCCAAAATTCTCAGGAAAAGGGATGACTTTTTTGTAAAAGAAAAGAATATTTCGAAAATTCTTTATAAAACATAACTTCCTCACTTTTTTTTGGAAATTATTTTCTTAAAAAAAACTATGAATGACAAAACGAAATAAAATATTTAAGTCCCGGCCCGGTGTCTAAAAAAACCGGGATACCGGGCCGGTACGCTAAAAAAAACAGTCGGGACCCGGGCCGGGCCAGGTACCCGGTCGTTTCCTGCTAAAAGAGTTTTAAAATAGTGGGCAATCCCTCATGTCGAAAAAGATATTACTAAAGTTTATTTTGTGCTTAACTATATAATAATTTGCAAGCTTGAATAATATATTTAAAAATGAACACTGTTTACGTTCATCTGTTTTTCATGATAAATGTAAAGCAATAAAGAGAATATTAATATTTTAAAGCTTAACTGCAGTCATTCAGATGATACGAAAATGGTATTGGCATTCTTAATCCTTCTGTTGTCTTCTAAATGATCCGTCTTAACTCCACTATAAAAAAAATGGTAGATTTAATCTATTTTAAATACTAACTTATATCTTGCAAGACGATATAACTCTTGATTTACAAAAAATATGCAAATTGAATGCCTCATTCCTCCTGTCAAATTATATTTATGGATTAAAAACGATAAATTCATAAATTATTATATATTATAATTATTTAAAAGAAAATAAAAAGATTTTTTTTAAGAACGTAATTTTGAGGGGTTTTGGGTGGACTGACATAATAAACTGTCGATAAATAGCACCCTAAAATGATTAAATACTTCTTTTCCATAGAGATATAAAGATATAGAGAGCTGATTCACAATTGCAGAAAAACAGCGTTCTGTTGTTTCTGTGTGTTCAAAATAACCAAAGTAATTTGTACGGGTACAGTTTCTTCGATCTCTACCTGAGCTAGAAACAAAGAGAAACCACACTTCAACACGGCCATCGTGCTAACATTCCTCACAAACCTCTCTATTATGTACTTATTATAGAAGGATCTGGATCGGCGAATCCCGTTGAACATATTCATGAGCCGAGTCAGTGCTAGGAGCGACCACATGATGAAGGAGCTCCCAAACGTCTCGTCTCCTCCTCGGATCATTGAGGAGAAGGATGAGACGAGACGGGGCAAATATAATGACTGGAATCATGCCACCCGTCCACTCCCATTCGAGAAATTTGATCCCAAGCAATGATGAATCAATGTAAACAATAACAATAATAAGAACAAGGCAGGAGCACTCTGGATGACGAATACCTTTTTTCCTTCTTCTCTATAATAAGTAAATTAATAAAGAGGTTTTGTGAGGAATGTTCGCACGATGGCCGTGTTGAAGTGTGGTTTCTCTTTGTTTCTAGCTCAGGTAGGAGATCGAAGTAACCGTACCCATTTGTACTATGTCATCGTAAGCGGTGTCCAGTAATTTCATCGAGCAAGCGATGTAAATACCAACGACAAAAAACGGCTATAAAAAGGTCCATGACGAATTTACGCGCGATGAAAGTACAGTAAACCATAGTAAGCTGATCATAGAGATAGATTCTATCTCTATGATCAGCTTACGATGACGTAGAACAAATTACTTTGTTTAATATGAAAACACAGAGAAACAACAGAACGACCGTTTCTCTGCTATTGAAAGGAATCAGCTCTTATATCGGTATATCTCTATGGTTTCCGAGGATTTAAAAAAAAACAATAATTTGAGATACAATTAGAACAAATGAATAACTATTTTGAACATATTTATATAATTTTGTACAATTTCGGAGACCAACATAAAGTATTAATTGATTTATCTATTAAAAGTATGTGATTAAATAATGACTGTCTATACAACAATATAATGAAATAGTGTAAATAAAGTCTAATTTAATTTTAAGTAGTTATCTTCATGATAATGTCAAATATCTACTATTAGCATTTTCTGTGTTTCAGTACTTTTACTGTTTTAAACAGTTTTCCCTTATTTTTTATTGTCATTTTTCGAAATATATTATAGTACAACATATATATGGTTGATAGACATTTTAATTGATGTATTACGATGAGGATGAGTTGCGATTTGCACCATATTTTCGTCGGCCATCATGTTTTTTTGTAGACAATTGTAAGTTCTATGTGAGAGTGAGACACCAGAGAGAGG
Organism: Caligus rogercresseyi; assembly: GCA_013387185.1. NCBI lineage: Eukaryota > Metazoa > Arthropoda > Copepoda > Siphonostomatoida > Caligidae > Caligus > Caligus rogercresseyi. Next base: position 26,225,974 of record CP045893.1, on the reverse strand, counting down.
ACTTAAATATCTGAATTACTAAGATTTCATTAGTATTTTATTGTCTCAAGTCTTTCAAATCAATTTATTTTTTCATGTATGATTTATAATTATTTCATAAATTTGATGAACCTCAAATTCGCAATTTTTTACTTTAAAATAATAATTTTTTTACGGACTTTATGTTGATAAAAAATCGCGCAACCTTTTATGTATTTGAATTTTTTTCTTTCTATAACATTATGAGATGATGAAAAAAAGTCATGATAAATTAAT
>CP045893.1:26196959-26225619 GCA_013387185.1 Caligus rogercresseyi | reverse complement strand
CAGTTAACACTAGCACTACCACATAACTGACCCCCCCTTGAACTACCATATGGGTCATTTATGACCCATATAATAAAAGTCTTTAGTTTTACTTATAAGCTTACTTACATTTATTGAATATTATTAGATATAAGTTTATATACACATTATTTCTTTGCCATACATTTTTTACATTTATACTTTGTTACTTTTTCAGCAATTTCACCACATTTCCCACACACAACACTGTCACATTCGATACAATTATTAAAAGATTTATTATTACAATTCTCACTTTGGCAATGCTTGCGTTTCTTGGTCGAAGTTATTTCCGAAGTTGTATTTTCTAAATTATCGGTTCTGCACAATTCCATAGCTAGTTCTTGTAAAAATTGACGACGTGTTATTTTGTCTTGTTGAGTTTCTTTATATAGAATCCATGCATTTATTCCTGCTATATCCAGAATGTTGTTGAACACAGCCACTGGCCATCGCCTAGTTCCACTTTTGGTAGAATATAATCGGCACATTTGATCCAAAGAATCCACTCCGAACTTGGTATGATTGTAATATTCAATTGTTTCAGGTTTTTTCTTTTTCTTCTCCGAAATCGAAACTGTAGGATGAAGACTGCTCATAACCATGACTGACTTATTTTTTTTCGCCTTATAAGCAGTAAGAGTGCAATTATTTTTGCTTTTGAACACCATCGTCGAAAAAATGGGCAGACTCTTGTCCAATAATATTTCTTTGATAGGAGGAATATCTCTGCTATTATTTCTTACGGTTCCAACTAGACTAGTTTTCTTTTCGATCAAAGAATCAATTAGTGATTTACTTGTGAAAAAGTTATCGCATGTAACGTTATATCCCTTGCCAAGTATTCCAGCGTCATTGAGGAGTGATGTTACTACGAATGAGCCCAAGGGAACGTTACTTGGTCTTGTTGAGTCTTTTCCCAAGTAAGGTCTTGCAGCGCAACAGTACTTACTCTCAACATCAGCAAGAAGCCAAAACTTTATCCCGAACTTGTCAGGTTTGTTGCTGATGTATTGAGTAAAGGGACATCTTGTTTTCGTGGGGAATAGCTGTTCATCTATGGTGACTTCCATCTTCGGATTATAGTACATTGAACAATTATCCGTAAAGTCATTCCATATCTGGGAAATAAGTCCAAATTTATCTTGCTCCAATCGAGTCGATCTCTCTGAGCGCATATCAAATCTAAGGAATCTTTGAATCTCTTGGAAGCGATTTCGACTCATAGTCTTCTTGAAGAGAGACACACCCACATTTGGGACCAAATTTGTTCAACAGGAGTATTAGACATTCCTAAAACGCCCCTGGCAAAGAGAAGTCCAATAAATTGTTCGAGCTCCCTCATGGACATATCCCATTTTTCTAAGACTCGTTTTCCCTCAATTACAGTACATTTGTGAATATGTCGAAGCATTTTTTCGTCAATCATGAGCTTGAGGGCTGAACTCTTCGATTCTGCTAGGATACTACGGACAGCCGGAGAAGTAGGCCCAGGCTTTCCAGTGAAAATATTTTGAACTGAAGTACGAACAGTGAGCTCAACATTTGGGCTCATCTTTTTCCAAGTTGTTCCATTTTTACTAACAAAGTCGTCAATGGAGGAAGAAACAGTACCTTCATTATCATCTGTACTTGAGAAGTCATCCCCTGATTCGTCGCTACTTATGTCGAATAAATCACCAGTGTCAACCAAGCTATCGACTGGGCCCTCTTCCTCTGATTGATATTCGGGTATGCTTTGAAAGAACTCCAATGCTTAGAAGCACATAGTCTCTTTGATCTTACTCGGGACATTTTATCACTACTAATCAGCACTGGTCTCTCAAAACTCTATGAACTCAATGTATTGAGAAGTACTTCTAAAAGTAAAAACGAGTTAAAACCTTCATGAGATATTTACTAATATAACTGAAAAAGGATAAATGGATTATCTAGATGACAAAAACTGCGTGTTGGGGGGGGGGGGGGGGGACTAAAATCATTACATAAAAATATTTAATAATAAGGGTCAAAAATGACCCCTATGGTAGTTAAAGGGTGTTTTATCAATATAACGATTTTCGATTAAGTTAGAACTGTTATACTTAAAGATGTTAAAGATAACTAAAAGATAAACAGCTACATGAAAAATTAGAACTCTACCATGTCTGTGGACTCAGAAATCCCAGTTGAAATTTTAAAAAGTTGAAAAATGACCCTTGGTAGTTCTAGTGTTAAATGGACACCATTTATGCATTTTCGGTTGCCCAATGGTCCGAGACCCTTAAGCGAAGAAATGTGTTATTATTTTGGACAATAATCTTATTTTACAATTACAGAAATGACTTTCATGTTGCTGTTATAGAGAGCTGATCCCTTCAATAGCAGATAATATCGTCGTTCAGCTGTCGCCTATGCCCAATATAAACAAAAAAAATGATCTACGTCATGTAAGTTGATCATAGAGATATAATGATTTGTTTATATTGGCACAATGACGTATTTTTCTGGAAGAATCAATAAGTTATCTATGTCTTTATATCTCTATGGTTTGGTAAAGAAAAATAACTCGAATAATAACAACCCTTGACTCGCAGTTCTATCTCGTCAGAACATTCTGACTGTGTGGATGTGAATATCAATTTAGAGCAAAATATTTAAATATTCTCATGAGCCTAGATCTACAAAGAACTAATGATATTTAGAAATCCTCGATGAACTTGAGCTTAAATATTTTTTTAAATATAAATTAATCAAGCTCCTCCTCATACTTTGAGAAATAGATAAGAATCCCCCCCCCCCCCTCTCATTATGACGATAAGGATCCTCATTTCTGAATATAAACATACAAAAGTGTTACTAACTAAAAATGATTTCAATTGGAGATTTGGGACAAGTATTATACAAACATTCTTACATATTAAAAAACATGGCGGCAGATATTGAAAGTAGGTACTTCAACTATAAGCTTAACGAGACTACCAAAGAACGAATGCAATTGTTATACTTTTTTTTGGATAAAAACCTTTGATGAAATTGATATATTGAATAAATAAGCTAGCTAAGAAAATAAAGAAGGGACAACCAACTTATGCATTTTTGGCAGCTTAAGTGCAACAGGTAAAAAATAAAATATTTCACTCTAAAATGTATTCCATTTTTGTTGTTGAGCCAATAAACCCTTCATTCGATCTACAACACTAAGCCCTTGGCTTCCTTTCAAACACGAAAAGAGACTGCCGAAGCTGATGAAGGATATAAGAAATAAGGATGACCGAGAGCTCTCTTGGGGATATCCTCAAGTTTATGGATTTATTGACCTTATTAAAAGAGAAAAAGGGTAGCTCTACATTAAATATAAAGAGTGATTTTATGAGGAGTCAAATCCGATCAATAGTATTGAGAAGGAAAAACCCCGTGTGTGAGTTATTGCCACGGGAAGTAGTCAATGTTTATCATTTCCTTGAGTGAGTCCAGTCGTAATCATTAAAGGACTTTAATTATAGGTTAAGCTGATAAGCATGAGAAGAAGCAATGATGTTCCAAGGTCAGAAAAAAAACCAGCCTATAATAATATTAGTGTTAAGAGAATAAAAGGTTATATGATTCAAATTGAATGGTCACATAATCCTTTACATGAAAAATGTGTGTAACAAGACTGAAACTGCAAAAATTAGCCATTGAAGTGTGATTGCACTCATGATTTTTGTTGTGATTACATACAAATGTTTTAGTATGTCAGAGTGTCATATTTGTAGAGAAGTGGACTCTATGAAAGTAGCTACCTTGGCAAATTAGCAAATTATAAAAATTAAGGGTTTAGGATGTAAAATCATGATTTTTATTCAAAAAGATTAATAATGTGAACCATTCTATCATGCAAATAAGTCTATAAACCTCATATTTATATCAGTAAATTATAGCTTGTGGTATGCGTAATAATCCGTAGATCTAGTACAATGGACTAATAGTCGATATTTTGGTATATTGGTACTACTGTTGGTAGATTTTCTGGTGCCGAATAAGGATTGGAATATCATAAATGAGTGTGAAGCTTTTTCAAAGAATAATCCACAGATAACCCATATGAACTAGGTAAAAAATAATCCCAAATCTGATTTGGAACATCTTTCAATATTGTAAGCAAGGTTTTACGAACTAAAATTTATACATTAGCTAATTTCAAATCTGATGACATTAATTTGTCAAGAAAAAAATATAAGGATTGTATCTAAAGCTAAAGAAACTCTTAATCTGGAAATAATGTATGTCCTAATTTATTCTATTTCTGATTAAAAAGGTTTTTCTTAACTAAAACTAATATTGGAAAAGATATCTGAAGTGTTCAAAGCAACGGTTGTGAGCTAAATCAATTGGTCTTTACGTGCAAAGAGCTAAATATATATATATATATATATATATATATATGTTTCAGTCAGAATACGTAACCACGGATCACGCGTAATAGGACACAATGATGGTTGGTTTGATATATATATATACAGGGGCGGAGTGGCCAACAGAGTACCGGGACTATTCCCGGTAGGCCACTGGCCTCAAGAAACATAAACGACCGTTGACAGCCTCCCAGTGGCATATTGGAGCCTGTATAAGGCCGGCGAGGGCATAATTGTCCTGGTAGATAAGCTCTTCCCACTCAGTTCCTGTAAATATATATATATATATATATATATATATATACGTTTTAGCATTTGGAATCCAAGGACCAGCAGACAATTACATTGAAATTCTAATAATACATAATTGTGATACCTTGATTCAGGAGTAAAAGTGAGCTGGAATACTGTTCGGGCAAAGATTCAAGTACCATTACGGCACATACCCCTTGATAGACAATACCCTTAGCAAATTAAGATCAATAAGAACTTTAAACCCCATCAACCTCTGCAAACTAATCCCAAAACACCAATATTGTGACAAATAAAACCCGAGGGCCCATTGACTACGCCTGGTTCGAAACTTGCCAGAGTTTTGTCAGGTGTCAATCCTGAGGGCTCATATTTTATTCTTCATGCGATGTGATTTTTAAAGACACTCATCCAAATGACAATATATATGTCGGAAGACCAATGTAAAACTTTGTAAGTCTTACAGAAATCCCTGTGACTAAGCACACTAATTACCAAGGAATGTAATATTATAGCTTAATTGGCCCGAATAATATAATGCTTCACAATGGAGATAACTAATGGTTGTTAAGGAGGAAACCCCCTTTAGCCTTTCAGGTCATTTTTTCTTCTAATACAACTCAAATGTGAAAATATCATAATGGCCCATATGAAGGCCACAAAGGAGCTGCCTTTCTTTCTCAAAGACATGGAAAACCAATAATGAGTGAAATGGGACAAGAGAAGAAGGGATTTTGCCCTGAAGACAAATCAGAGCCTGAGACGATCCAGGACTTCAAGAAGTATGCAACTCTCCCCCTTGAGTTGCAATGCCTCTTATTAAATATATATTTTGACAATTTTATACTGAGAAATGCTGCTACACATTTTCCATTGAACTTAATGAAGAGCTGTCAAAACGTCAGTCACTTCAACGTCTTGAGAAAGTATATCATTATGGCTTGAAATTATTATTTAAAGGAGAGAGGAGGGAAGCGGTCGTACCTAGCTTGGTTAAGTGAATTACAAACCTGATTACAGGCTTGTGAACAAAAATAATGTCTTAAAAGACTCCCGACAACCATATCTACGACACGATACTTCTTCTTCAGCTGTACATACTATACATAAGTATTGATATCAGACGTCTCAAATTTCATTAAATCGAGTGTGATATATATCAAATGTGTTTTATTATTATTCAGGGATTATCAAATTATTATATATATATATATATATATATATATATATATATATAAATATATATATATATATATATATGTATATATATATATATATATATGGTTTGAGTTGGCAAATCAATTTTCTTTATTTATCTACGTCTTATAGTTAAGTGATTACGCATTTATCGTGAGCTATGATGACGAAAGATGAACAATCATTTTTTTAATAGTATGAACAGTTACTTAAAGGAATTGATATATTATGTGATATTGGCGGAGTCACTTTATAGGATTCGTACATGACATTAATCGAATCCATGGGAAGAGATAGTTTGTATATGAAAGGACAGTATAATTAGTTATGAGCAGGTAATCACATTTCAACAGCAGTTTATTGAAGTGATGCTTTAGTCCACTTCCAATACAGAATACAGGGTGCCAACTGTTTTTATCATTATTCGAACTCTTTTTCTTCCGATCAATCACGTTCTAGGGAAAAGTCTCAGATAATTATACTTTATTAAGAACTTATAAATAATACATATAATGCAAACGGGTACACCCCTTGGACTTTTAAATTTGTTCATAGTTACAATATAAATATTCCGATAATTCAATATATCAGAGAAATTGAAATTTTTAAAAGATGAAAACGTTATGTATATTAATGAGACCAATTTTTTTAAACCGTTAAGATTATATGTTTAATTAAGAAGATGATATGGTTAAGGTTGTATATGTAAATAAACGAATGTTTTTTTAAAGATTCAAGTACGATTTTTCCTATGGAATCAATGATATTCTTATATATGTTCAAAACTTATAAGGTGTACATCTATTAAACTCTGTTCATTGATTCAGATTACGAATTAAGGAGAACATGAATTAGGAGAAACCTTTTTATGATGTCATTGATATTGTTTGCAATAAACCCAATGATTTTTTGAGGAAGAAAACCCTAATATATTATATTGAGGAAAAAGTAATGCACATTATTAATTGAAGGGAGGTAAATATACACCTAATTAATCAAAACAAATTCGCACATATCTAATTATCATTTGTTAAAAAGCCTTCCTCTTATTCTTCACATATTTCAAATATTTCCCGCCCATTTCTTATAAAATTTATTATATAAATAATTAAAATAAATATACATGTTTGCAGGCTGGGCCTGTCCACTGATATTCGGTATATCGGTAAATATAGTTAGATATGTCAGAGGGCCGCATCATGTCTACAAAGCCGCACAATCACTCAACCACTCGTCCACCTGACAGCAAAATCATCGATACCAACACTTGGCCAAGCAATGGAAAAAAGTCATTGCAACCCCCGTCCTAAAAAAAGACAAGCCTAGAATCGACCTAGGGAGCTTCATGTCCGTCGTAATCCTCTGTGTCGTCTCCAAGATCGTGGAGAGAGTCTACCAACTTTCTAAACATGTTGACTCAACGGTAAAAATAATTTACTTATCCATAAACATATTTTTCCAGTTGGTAACTCATGATTCTTTTTTCATTTATATATAAGCCTAAAAGACATAATGATTATCCATTTATCGTCACATATGATGAAACTTTGAGCATGAGCAGTTGTTATATTCAATTAATATAATATTAAAAGAAACACTTCAGAGGAATAGTAAGTGCCATGGATATAGCCCATGAAAAGAAACACTATGTGTTCTTAGGCAATGAAATAATTGCCTTTGAGTAGATGTTGACACACAGCTACACTTTAAATGATACATTTATTCAATAATACCAACTGCTTTTATTATCATTCACTCTTCATTTCTTTCTTCGTATCACGTTCAAGATAAAAAGGTTTGTTACCCTTACTCATGGATCAGTGGATTCTCCAGCTTGCCTATACCAGCAGCCTTAGTCTTCTTCTTCCTCCAACATTTTGTTCCTTTAAAGCATATATAAGCATAGTTATAGCCCTTTTTTAAAGTATAAAGCCTTCAAGCTCTAGGGAACTTAGTGAGGCATTCAATGGAAATATATATTAGATGATTCAAACGATCATACATCTCATAATCATCATGATTACTCCCCCCCCCCCCCCCTTGGCTATTGAATAAAAGGCTTTTTTTAATGGTTAAGTGACTATTTAGTCCATAAATAGCGGGATATATTATTATTATTTGTATGGATGTGAGTATAAAAATATATAACTACTTTTGACTTCAACCACAGCTCCTCATGATGATTAGTCAGTTAGTTGCTTCGTCTTCCATTTGTTAAGAGGTATCAAGAAGAGAATAGCCCTGATATTTCGCAAAAGAAGGGTTATGTAGACGCAAAATCGTGAAGCCGCCGCTAATTGATAGCATGATGAGGCGTTATCTCTTTTCTATTTGTTTCATGGTAGTCATTCTATTACTTCCCCCCCCCCCCCCTCCCTTAAAAGAAATCAAGGGAGGGAAAATACCGATTGTATTTTTTTTTTTTTTGCAAAGAAACAGAAGATATAATAATATCATTAACATTAATTAACAAGGTGACAGCTAACGTCTGTTGTAACTTCCATTAAATCGAGCTATTGATATGTCTAAAAAAGTGCAATGACGTCACTAAACAAGAAGCTGTAGGAGCCCATATAGCATAACAGAGATTTTGTGTGAACAAAATGTTTTAATTGACAGGATATCAAGGATTGAATATCGATATATATATATGTACTTCAATACAATCAATGAGGTGTATGACGTCACTATGATTCTAAAAATGATAAAGAAGTGCTGTGACGTCATTATGGGAGGGTCCACATAAAAGAGTAATGGGGTCCATGCATAGAGATATAAATACATAGAGGCTTATTGGATTCTTCAGAGGAATACATTTTTGTGACCAATAGTAACAAATCTTTCTATCTCTATGATCAACTTACGATGACGCAATACAAATTACTTTGTTTATATTGGGCATAGGCGACATTTGACGATATTTCTCTACTATAGAAGGAATAAGCTCTCTATATCTTTATATCTCTATGGGTCCATGCTGGAGTCTATGTATGCTATAAGTTAGGCTGGGATATTGAAACGGACTCAAACCGGGACTCATCGCTGTTCATATATAATTTAACTTAATATTACATAATAAAAATCACTCAAGACTTAATGGGGCCCACTTTTGAGGTCCGTCATCGTTTCGTAGGGCTAAATTATTATAAGTAGGGTTTTTACAAACAATTTCCTTTTCTATACGGATTATTTAATACTATGGAATATGCTTTATTTGAGAGCACCAATTTCAAAACAAAAGCCAAAAAGCCTGTGTTTTTCCTCTCTTCATTATTGATCCATGAGCTTTCAAAGGCGCTCATTATTCAAAGAGGATCTCCATTTATTCCTCATCTAGTTATGGATAAGGATCATGCAATTATCCAATGATGAAGCAGCATAATTCCACTCATGGAATTTCACTTATCCATCCTCCCAATACAGAGAAATCCTGTAGTTCCCCCGAGGCAAAGTAAATTAAATTAAATCAAACAAGACTTCCCTCTCGTTTTTATATTCCCTTTTCTTTTTTTGCCGAAAATGTACTCTATAAAAGTAAATGGCAGAGCAAGGAGGGAAATACACACACACACACACAATACCCTCTCATTTAATTGCTTTGAACGTTAATTTTTATGAGGGTCCCCTCCTCCCATCCTGGGTGTAATGAAGTTTAAATAAATAAAGCCTTAAGGAGCATCGGGCCACATGTTAAATTGAACTCCATAAACTACCTAAAATTGTTTCAAATTAAACCCAAAAAGGTTAATTGTTTACTGCTCCTGCCCCCCCCCCCTCCCTTCCTCCAACATAACTCTTTTCTTCTTCTTCATGGTCAAATACATTTGGAGGACCCATATTAATGAGGGACATCCTTTACCTCTATTATTTTACTACTAAATGTCTCTAAAGTAGAATCCTGATACTCACAGAGAGAGAGAGACGGCAAATACAATCAGCTGTGCTTTCATCAGCTGTGTCTTCATCAGCTGTCCTCATCAAAGTCAAAGGATAAAACACTAATGCCGCTAACTGTCCAACCGCAGCCCGAGTTCCGACCCACACAACCAGAGACATAAAGGATCCGGAACAACGTTCCGACAAAATACGAATTATTGCAAAATTTTAAATTTCAAAGTTAACAAAAATTATAAAAGTGATTGTCTTATTGTTTTTCTTCTTCTTTTGTTCGTTTATCATGTAAATAAAATAAAATATTGGCACTGCTTTATTTTAGCTATATATTCATGGCTTAAATATTTCGCTTAATTATTTTGTTATATTATTTTTATAAACTGTGACATTTAGTTACTCTTTTTTATTTATAATAATTTATTTTTGTTCTTGTTCCACAATATTAACAATTGATTACAATGTCTATTTATGTCAGTATGCCATGCTATTACTATGGCATTCGTTGTGAATTAAAATAAAATATCCACCTGTTGGTTATAACATTTATGTAGAAATTACTTTTTAATTAAGGGCAATAAGAAATGCAGAGACAGAAGCTGTGAGGCACAGATTGACCTAGATATACTGACCCATGCATTTGCCAATAAAATCACCCATGGATTTAAATGTTAACGGTACGCTTTTATTTTAATTTGGGAATGCTTGTTGTGTGTGTGTGTGTGTTTTTAGCGTACTTCTTTGATTGGATAGTTGGATGTTGATTAGCTGTCGGCAATGAATTAACGTCAAGGCAAATTTAGTATATTTGACAATAAAACCATAGTGCAGCTTAGATAATATGACTTTCTGGTCCTTTGTTTTTATAAAAAATAACTAGATCTCTTTGAATTTTAATTGTATATCCCTGCTTCTCTTTGTTACGTAAATATGTGTATAATAACAGGATGCTCCTTGAAAGTATTCCTTCAAGTATAGCAAAATGGTCTCTTTAATCAAATAATATCCGATAACATATATATGGAAGAGTATATCCGAAAAGAGATTATTATGGCTTAGAAAATATTCCTTCGAAAATGGGGAGTGAAATAGGTCATTCACTTTAAACCGACCAATCAACCAAAATGAAATTTGAACCCATAGAGTCATTTTCAATTTCTTCAAAAGTTTGACATTTGAAATCCGAAGTAGAATATGATCTCCATGAAATTTAAGTTCTACAGATTTACTCTGATCATACGATGAGCTTACCCATATGGATAGAAAACAACATATTATTTTACGGTATACAAGCACAGTACTTTTCAATATAGCCTATCGTATCTAGGAATATTAGGAGTTGTTTTACAAAAATGAATTTCCCCTCTTCAAAATATCGAAAATCATAGTTCTTAAGAGTTGACTATGAAATTAATTACTTTAAATTATCCTTTATTCAAAATAAAATACATTAAAGCCATAACTGAATATGGTAGCCTGCAATTAAAGTGATCGCTTATAAAAAAGAATGATTCTTAAAGTTTGTTTTGTTTAATGTTTGTTTTAAACGATTCAAAAAGCTTACAATAACCTTTTTCACGAAGATAATCTATGATTTTAGATAATTTGTACATATATATTAATTTATCACTTTTTTGTCGTTAAAAATAAGATCTCTAAATAAAAGTTAAAAAGCAACAATTAGATATAAAAATCAAGATCTTACACAAAACGACATGTTCATATAGTACAAAGTAAAAACAACCAATCAATATAACTACAAATATACAATGAAACATATTCAATATATACGAATAGACCAACAATATCATTTGGAAGTGTATTAACAGCTCAGACCGAAGATAAAACCAATCTACTTATATTATATTTGGAATCTTCATTGAAAGAGCCAAGTAGTAGTGCGCAGGGACTGCTATCAAAATGGCTCGTATATCCTTCTTACAAACAAAATCAGCACTTGCTAGCCTTTGTGCAATATAGCTCCTATAAATCCCCCTCCATTGCACGCATTTTTTGATGTACTCCAAGAATTGGACTTATTCAAAGAGAAGAATACCAGGAAGAATAGTTTGATGGTCCCTTTGAGTTTTAAAGAGACAAACACTTGAAGATGATCAGAATGAGCCTATTTGCGAAATTATGATAAAAAGTACCACAATACCCTTTAATTATACTTTACACTACTTCATATATTTATATTAAGTTGATGGGAAATACAAGCTATTATCTGTATCTATAAGATACTATTCATACCGTCAGTAAACCCTAAATATTTCGTTCTCTGAGCGATAACTCTTCTTCTGATCTTGTGAAAAGAAGGGGGTCCTAAGGAAGCCGGGAAGAATGTTCACTCATTAAGTTGAAGATTCTAATTAGAGACTACGAGATATGCAGGAGAGATCTTCCGCCCAATTCCAGTAAGCCAGTAAGATGATTAAATAAGATTAAGCCTCTCTTGCTACATTATTTATACATATATTTAGCAGGAGTAGCAACAGGTGTAGAGCGAGTGAGTTGAACAAGAAGTACGAAAAGGATTCACAAGTTATTAAATAATAACAAATTGTATAACCATACTAAGTATTTTGACTTCATTTTTCTTCCTCAGAAGCTTTGATATGAATCTGAAGTTTCCTTTCTCCCCTTCTCCTCCTTAATCGTCAAATATTTTGCCAAGACGTTTTTAAGATGATTTAAATTTGAGGTAAGGAGGGGAGCAAAAGAAGGTTGATTAGTTGGTTTGGTGTGTGTGTGTGTCTGGGTCTTAATTGATTTGAATCTACATATAAAGTAGAGGAAGCTGAGTAAGACGTGAATTTATCATGTATATGTATTATGGCAGATCCAGGAGGAATGCTTGGCCGTTATTGAAGTGATGAATAAGGATGCGACACTGGAGTCTTTTTCTCTTGCGTGATTGGTTAAATAAAAAGCGCGGCAATAATTTAGAAAGTAGTAGTTGGCGGTTATATTTCAACAGGGCTACTAACAGGCATGACGTCATTATCTATTTACTTATATCTTAGTGTAATACTTTTTCCTATCATGTGATTGGTTGAAAGAAATGGACTGACAATAATAAACAAATCAATTGGCTAGTTATGTTTCAATTGAGCTCTTAAGAGGCTTGCCGTAATGACGTCATTATAAATGGCTTATATCTCAGGATGAAACTTTGGGACCTTTTATCTCGAACGGTATGCATAGAAAGAATGGAGCTACAATAATGATAAAAACATTATGAATTAAAGCATCTCATCAATAAGATCATCCTTTAGTGTATTTTCTCATGGATCGGAATCAAATTATCGAAAACAACTACTAATCTATCTAGTCAATCAGAAGACTGCAATGTGTGTGCAAATATATTTTCAAAAGAAGAATTAAGATTTCTTGACATTAAATTTCAAATGAAAAGTATTGTCTCTAGTCAATGAAATGATTTTTTCATATATAATCCCTTTATATGAAGGAAATCATTCGTTTGTGAATAAATGCTTAATATACGACGGTCAAACTATTTTAAAGAGATATCTTCTTATTCATCACGAGAAATATCGACCTCCGTTCTTAAATTAAACAAATTAAAATAATAAATAAAAATGGTTTTTATAAACCTCAAAATAACTATCTTTATTTTATTATTTATCCATGTATTATCTTAGATTTTATGTATTTCTTTTCTTTTATGCAAAACTATTTCAAAATTGAACTCTTGAAAAAATAATCACTTGTATCTTATACATATTATTCCATATCCATTCGGTTGGATAGAGTTCCAGCTTCTCTGTATTACGTCATCAAAATAAGTCCATCGAATTAAAGATCTCTCGAACTAGGGATTCAATATAATCTATCGATACGGACTTATATATGTTGATAGATTTGTGAAAATCTACCGAGTGAGCACCGCTTCATAATTGCTACATAAAGACTACATATAAGAAATATCATAGAATGCCTAAAAACATTCAAAAATAAATAAAATTGATATAATACAGATGAAAAAATGGATTTGTATCATGAAATATCTCCCAACAACGGAGAGCAAACCCATTGCCCGATATTCTGCACTAACATACGTGACTTCGAGATCCTATGTTCTCTATGGGTAGCATCTACAGTCGACCCTCGCTACTTCGCCCCTCGATATCTCGCAGTTCTTTTACTACGCGACGACGGCTTGGCTCCCGTTTTTTTTCGCGGCAAAATCGTCCCAAATGGCAGAACTATATATCAACATCGCGACCCTAATATATATCGCGGTGGTCGTGTAGTGGATCCGGGCCGTCGCGACTTTGCGAGGGACGATTGTATATATATATATATATATATATATATATATATATATATATATATATATATAGGGGTTCCATAATTTGTGATCTGTATCCGGTCTACTTTCTTGTAAAAAAATTCAGTTCCCTGTAGAAGAGTACTAATTGCCTTGATCTCATTAATGTAGCTTCTTTTTCTTCTTCTTAACCGCAAAGATCCCTTTCAAGTCATCCCCCTCTTCTTAACCACAGCATATAATGACAGTTGACCCGCCCGCCACCCAAACCGTTTTGTTTCCCATTAAGATTATAATCTTTCTCCCTCTCTATTTTCTTCGTGGTTTTGGACAGATTCATGTGTATATATTATTTTGTGTGTTCCGTATATGGCTTTAGTCGTAGCTGCTAATGATATGCAGTGTATGTTATATACAGTGCCCATATAAGGCCTTCATAAGTTTATCAATGAGTCCCCCCCCCCCCCCATATATGGCAGAGGTTGACGTCACTACTCCCTTGTGAGACATTTGAATGATAATGGTGGAAAAACTCCTTTGAAAGACATGCAAAAATCATTTAAGCGTCTACTTCTACTGAGTTGAAAAGTGTGGGTTTAATAGACATACACTCATTATATAATCATGGTATCAGACCAAAATGTATAGACAAAAGGTCGATTGTAATAGGAAAAGAAAATTGTTAAAAACGAGAAGGTTTTGTTTTATTGAACATTAATAATAAAAATAATGGTTCCCTCTAACTAATTAGAGTTTTATTTATGTATATATAATAACATCATCAATTACGCGTATTTGAGAAGCTACCAATATATATAAATACTTGAAATAGTGTCTCATAATTCGTTCAAAATCACAGATACATGAAGAAATAGTGCAATTATTTGTTACTAAGTTATTATTTTCACATGACATTGTTAAATATAATTAATAAAGTACAATTTCCAACTAAGATTTTTTCGTAAGCTCAAATCTATTGGAGATCAATATTTCCGGTTTCGAACATTTAATTTTTATGAATATAAATTTCGTTTCCTCACCCCGTTGACCTTACAATGCTTAAAAATTTGAGTCCATGCTGTTCAGTATCAACTGTTAAGGTTTCAATGTTTCATATGTCGGTGATATAATATATATACCTATATTATATATATATTATATATATAATTATACACTTAAATAGACTTAAAATACATCAATTCGAACTCCAAATTCATTTAAAATCACGGAACTATTTTGAAACAATTAGTGCACTGTTTATGAACTACATCTTCTAAGTTATATTTATTTATCACCTTCAAAACCGATTTCCTCGACCATTCTTTCCTTTAATATTTCTTCAAAAAAACCATAATCAATATAACTATCTTATTTTTATTCTAAGAGTATCTCATCAACTGCATTTTTTTAGTTACATAATTTGTTTATAGTTTGTTCATTTTGAGTCGTTGTATATAAAAATAAGTCTAACGCATATATTTGCTTCTCTGAGCATTATTCATATCTGATTCCACTCCGTAGATCTTAATTAGTAATATATAAAGATACATAAGCACAAAATATAATATTATCAAAGCAAGTTTTCTATAAGCAATTCATATATCTAATCGTTTGAAAGCATTGAAATATATGAGACCTATAGAGTAAAAAGGATAAATAAGCCTACAAGTAATTAATAAGAAAAGGAGTAACAATAGTTTATAAAACAGATATAGGAACACTTAATAAAGTGTCAATTCATTCTTGATAGGAGCATCAACTCGAAATTATAATCATCATTCTTAACAGCCAATAAGGACCACGATCATCATTGTCGAATCCTTTGAATGAACTCCTTTAATATTGTCTATTAATATGAATAAAATAAAGCGACTCCTTCAACTCATAAAAGAGTAATATTCTATTTAGTTTTTGTATCTTTGCCAATATATATATATATATATTAATAAGGAAGAAATAAGAGTTTTCAAACCAAATTAATTATATGTTTACATGTGAATTAAATAGAATCAGTATCCCTGATTATTATCGACTTTTTCGGCTGCTCAAATAACTTTAGATAATAACTATGAACATTTCCTTTCATATGAACATATACGTAACAGGACATGCACCCCCCAGACAATCACCCCCCGACAATCACCCCCTGGACTAGCACCCCCGTGCCAATCCCCCCGGACATTTACCACCCGTTATTAATATTTCTTATCTCTTAAAGTCCACTTATGAAGTTAACTATGTTTTCCAGCTATTAACAAAGGTAACGTCACTGGTGAACCACTTTCTTGATCTCCTTTTCCAATGCTTGCGAAGACTAATGGGGACTTGGTTATCTTAAAAAAGCCACAGGAACACGTTTTCGGGTGTGAAGAAAATGAATATAATAGATTGAGAATAAAATTTATATGTCAACTTATTTGAGTGGATGAGTTTTTGATCATAGTCTTCGATTTAGGACACGTGGTTCCTTGATGAAATCTTAAAAATAGCTTAGAACCTATATGAGATAAATAAGATATCTTGAGTTGATAGGTTACAAACTGTATGATTGTCTAGTTGTACATAAGTAGCCCAGATATAAGGTCTAAGACACGAAATTTGCAAATTTATGCACATTTATTTATACAGACTCCAATTCTAAAGGACTGGGACTGCGTACTAACCAGTGACGTCATCTTTGTTAATAACTAGAAAACATAGTTAGCTTCATAAGTGGACTTCAAGAGATAAGAAATATTAGTAATGGGGGGTAAATGCCCGGGGGGTGATTGGCACGGGGGGTGCTAGTCCAGGGGGTGATGGTTGGGGGGTGCTAGTCCGGGGGGTGATTGCCCTAGAATCGAACATATATACTTATATACCACCTTTAAATCCTTCCCTTTTTTCTATGTCATCCTAAAAAGGGACTCCCTCCCACACGTAAAGGATTTCCGGTGATGACGTCATGGGGTTAGCATTCATGTCAACAAGTTTCCCCCCTCTGATTGGATGTCGTTAGGCATACAAGTATGTAAGTTTCAAACCATATATTACTATCATTGATTGAATGCCGAATATTGTTGAAATTTGATATGCATGCAATTGTGAGAGGGGGAAGAAGAAGTCTATATTATGTACTTTTTTTTCTTGGTTGTCATTACTGGAAATTGAAATTACCCGGGCATGATTTTTGTTCTTTTTTCTTCTTCTCTTTCATTGGAGTATGAGGAGACTGTGTTAGGCAGGGAGTAAGGGGAAGTGAACTTCCAGTAGGCCGGACGGACCTCTGAATAGATTTCCTTTTCAAGTAAACAAAAGATGATGGTTTTTGATAAGTGGCAGGGGCTTTTCATTTATAGATAATAATAATAATAATGATAACCATATACCGTGGAAAGGAAGAAAAAACATATAAGCACACATTTTTTATCATGCAATTAATAAAGGTCGTTGTCATTATGAAATCCAAAGGGAATGATTTCATGCTAATTTTCTTCATGACCTGGGATTCAGTATTTGAGTCATTTGAGGCTGTGACGTCACAAAATTAAAACTGGTACTATTGTTTATTTATTTCAACTAAAGCAATTGCGTAAAAGGATATAAGGAGAAAATACAGCTTAGGAAGATATGATCCAGGAAGAAATGACCCAATATAGAAAAGGAACATGATGACGCTTAACAAAACCCGGCCCAAATAAATATTTGTCTCGTCTAATAACAAAAAAAAAAAATGCATTCATCTATAGTTGGTAAAATGAAATAATTTTTGACATTATTTACTAAAATCATAAGAGAAATAGTATTTCATCAATACTTAGTTGTATTCAACTCAAATACTTACCTATCCATGCATTCGGGTCATTTTACTATGAACAAGAATTTTCCTTTTCTATGTTGGTTCATTTCTTCCTAATCAATTTTTCTTAAGTCGTTTCTTTATAAGTCGTATTTTTCTGGTACATTTCTTCTGGACACCGCGTAAACATCATATATATATATATATATATATATATATATATATATATATATATATGTAATAGATAATTAAGAGTACCAAGGCCACCTACTGAACAAATACCTCGATATTCTGCATTACCATTGTTTGCTTATAAATTCTATAATTCTAGTCTAGAATTCTGTGATTCTAGTCTAAAATTAGTGATTTATTATTGTTGAGACTATTGATTAATTTTGAGTATTTTAATAGATTGGTTCTAAAGGTCGTATATTTCTTTCTACCGATATTAATCCTTTTCAATAAAAAAAGTATCGTATAACGATTCCGATTGCATGGTTAAAGTCAATGGGAGTAGATTTTTATTGAACTTCGTAATGTAATCATCTTATTGTTTGTCTCGCAAATAAAACAAATCTTCAGCCATTATTTATTGAATTTATGCTTGACAGATGAATGCATTGATCATGAAATAAACATATTTCCAATAAGTTTTCAATTTTGCAATTAAAATCTCTCGCATTGGATCTGACACGGAATACAAATGGAAGACCCAGGGACTCGTCATTTAGTTTCCAGTATCTGGATTATACACCCTTAATTTAAGATTCATGTTTGTAAATCTGAGTCAATGATGTCGTCATTGACTCAACTCACCGAGCGTCCCTGATATCAGGTCTGGCGTTGCCCTTATCCCACAAAGAATAACAGCATATTCAAAGCCAGTTATGAGCAAAACAAAAAACCTACATGCAAGGATATGGCGTCTTACCCTAAAAAGTAAAGAAAACCTCACAATAATATGATTATATTATAAAAGTTAATGTCATCATAATTTTACACATGCCATTTCATAATTATAACAAATGTAATATATAATTTGTTAATTGAAATCTTGCATATGACTTGTTTCATATAATAAAAACAACATGTCCTTCATTTTCTTCGTTCATATGCACTACGCCCATCATCACATAGCATGTCCAAATAATGACAGTGTTGAATTTGGGATGTGTTATTTTTTATGAGAGTTGGACCTAAGTAAACAATTATTCTTCTCTCATGAGAAAAACCATTGGGTATGTAAATAAAAGTGACGCATCACTTTTCCGCTACATGGTTTGATTCTTGGAAGGCGAATCTGATGTTTATTTATAGCATCACATAGCATATGCATATCTCATTTTATATATAGAAATATATATATATATATTTCTTCTGAACACCGCGTAAAAACAGATATATATATATATATATAGGTATATATATATATATTATATATGTATATGTGTGAATTAGTATTTTTCAACTGCTGTGCCACAAGATATTTTGCCAAAGTTTAGTCAAGCACTTGTCAGATTAGTTGTAGGTATACTGTCGGTTAAAAAAATGAAATAAACGTGCTTTGCCTAATACAAAATGAGTCCATTTTTAAGTGTGGAAGATTCCTGTTTCCTCTTAAACGGTCGGCAGACAAACATTTTGTTCCTGTCCCATGGCACCTCAGAATGAACTTTGGCAATAACACAAAAATGGAGGCAGAAAAAATCGCTGATAATTATTTAAAAGACTTGGAATTGCCTTCATCGTGGAAAAAGAGAATTTTGTCCTCCACCTCCAAAATAGTTCACGGCAAACGCTTTACTGCCCAATTTCAAATTTTTACCAGATGTATGTTCTTTGATGCTCCGTGCAAGGATTGTGGAAGATTATTTAATTCAATCATCCATGCCTTCTCCCATTGTCCTGTTCTACGTATCTTAAGAGACTTTGTTCTTCTAAATGTTCCTGGAATAACTGGAAAACTGATCGCTCCCATAATTCTCTTCGGATTAAATTCTAATCTACAGACAGCATCTTCGAAAACAAAAGCAATTGAGTTTGCACTTTCGAGTTGCAAAAGCTACATCGCAGAGCGTTTATCTTCGGGAGAAGCTATTCAAGAGGGAGACCTTAAATCCATTGTCATATCAGCAGCAGCTCGATACATGGCGCTCTCCATCAAGATTCCAGAGGATTCAAGCTGGAGATTTGCGAGTGACATCGTTCGTTACTTCCCCTCCTGTTCCGAGAAGTTTTTAACAAAAAAAGTCTAGTTATAAATTAAATGACACCTATTTATTCCGAATCACGTTAATGTTATTTTATTGTCCAATTAATTTCAACTTTGTTTTATGAAGTTATTGTACTTTTATGTGAGCGTTTAATGTTTTGTATTGACTTTATTTAGTGTATGAATTTTAAACTATAATGTTTATTTATATATTATATATATGCATTTACGCTAAATTCAATAAAGTTATAATAGGATTTAAAAAAAAAATGAAAACACTGATATAAAACATCAATCTATTGAGCATTCTTTAATATATTAATAATTTAGTCCTGTGGGTTTTATTTGCTTAAAACAATCATATGACATGTTTGTTAAACGATATTTATTATTATGACATTATTGGTAAAAAGGAAATTATTATGACAGCTTAATTGTCAAATTATTCTCAGTCTATGTTTTATGTGCGAAGTTTGCAAATGCGGCTCAGTTTGTCGCTGTAGCTTCTACAATAAACCCAGTTCAAAGTCTGGTCAGAGGGCCAAATGTATGAGCACTATCATTCTTAACATTAGGCATTATGGTGGACTTTATCGCACACTCCCAAATCAACATTATCTTTTATGTGTGTAACTCAAATTTCTACGCCTTATAGTTAGTTGGAGTGATGAGTAAGATGCATTTATAGAGTCTAAAACTAAATTTGACGCCTTCAGCTAACCTACTATCAAACGATACCCATAAGAACTAAATACTCTACTGAGAGGAAAAACCAACATGCCTAGTAACCTCAGTAACGTCGTTACGGTGTGAAAATAACATGTGTAATGATGTAACAATTTGTTCATATTTTCACACAGACGTTTTTAAAAGCTTTTACACTTCGGCTGTCTTTTTGCATAGTTATTTTATAGTATTTCGTAGTTAATTATTATTATTAGATTATATTTATTACTATTTTATATTAGATGTTTCTTTAATAACCAGAATAAACTACAATATATAGCACAAGAGCTTAAACAGATCAAACTATACTACAACTTACAATTCGAAAAATACGATAAGAGTTCGATTACTTGAGCAATTCCTGGACTTTTTTTAGTCTGTCAGAAAAAAGAGTGAATATGTATTTAGAAAGAGGAAAAAGAGTAATTAAATAAAGCGTTTCCATGCCATGTCATTCTAAAGTACGATGGCGAAAATATATTTGAAGCAATATTAGAACCTGGATGACGAGGCGGTTTGAATACATATATTGAATGTCCAAGCATCTTTTGAATGAACTACAAAGTTACATCATTAAAACTGTTCGAAATTTGTTAGATAATAATTATTTGGATCATATTTCTATTAATATTTTAGTATTTAAACTGGAATTGCTCCATTTTGTTCAATAATAAGCTTCAATTAATTATCGATGCTCAAATCTTTAAAAAAAATACATATGGTGTCACAAAGTTGGGATTATTATTATTATGTTTAATATTCAATGGCTAATTATCACAATCGCACTTTCATATATAACATTACTTATTAGTTCCAAAGTAGTTGCAAAGAATGATTTAGGGAATTCCAGCCTTGGGACTTTATTACTAATTTATGCATATCAAAGTGCAAAGGAAAAATATAATTGTATATATACGACCAGAATTGTTGATTTGTCGCGAACGACAACAAAGAATTCATATCGTTCGTCGTTCGTTTTGGCTCCCCAAAAAGACAAACATTTATCTTTTTCATGGGAAAAAATTATTTAAAAAAACGTAATCAATTTTTTTCAGAATTAATAGAAAAAAGTTCCTTCCTAAAAAACCGTGAATTTTATCAGAATGACGAACGATTCAATCCTAAAACGAACGACGAACGATAACTTTTGGTGAATGACAAACGAACGACGAATGACAATTTTTCGCGAACGTCAACAAGTCTGCATACGACTAAGGATGCCATTAGTGTAGTTCTAACAAACTCGCCAATAAATATAACTTTCTCATTTTAAGCCGGTCCTTTTTTCCCAATTTAATTCAATGGAGTTGAAGTATCTCTGAGGATATGAAGAAGTATTCAAATGACTAGAATCCAAGAATAACTTTTCAATGGAGTTGCTCATATTTGACCTTCTCTTCTCGAAAGGAGTCGAACCAACACCCTATAAGTGTGGAGTTGAATGCGATTGCGCACTGAGCTAAATCACTCCCTTTAAATATTTTAGTAAGTTTTATCATCAGACTATGGATCTGTTCATAGGCAAAAATGGTAAACAAAAAAAACATTTATGGGATTTGTAAATGCCAAGAGAAAATACAATTATTGTTCAGAAGGATGATATCTCATATCTAGAGTTGGGATTCGGTACCGCCGAATCGGTATTCGGTAGATTTTATTATATATCTACCGAATATTGATTAGTGCGGTAGATAAGAAAGAAAGATAAATTTATTCATGTATCTGCTCTTTGACTTCTTCATATGCATCTAGTATCGGACTATTTATAACAAAAGACAAATAAGTACATAATTAGTTATAATTTTTTTAGAGATTATTTGAAATTTAATACATGTTATTTATATTATATAAATTATATATGCTCTTGGATTTGAAGGAATTGGAAGGTTATAGCAAACAAATTATTTTCTTGACTGTCTTTTGTTTGTCGTTGTCCGATATTAAGTGCACTTTCAGCTCCGCAGTTGTATATTTATTTATTTTGCAAAGTTCAACTTCTTCACATCAGGTAACAACGCTTCCAGTTCTAAAAACCGATTTACATTCGGTAGTCGCATCTCTCCTGAAATCTGATCAACTGATTTTTTAAATTATTGCCGCTCATTTTGTTTTCAGCCAATGACGTTCGAGGAAAAGAGCATCTGAGCATCTTTTAATTATTACAAGATTATTACTGTATAATCCCTACCATTGTAGCCTTTTCGAAGATCAGTTAGGAGCAAGGAAATATAAATTATAATTATATGTATTATTAGAGCATTGCATGCTTATAGATTTTAATTTTTTCCTCATTAGAAAAGAGAAAGAGAGAAGCTTCGTTCATCCAACGAATTGCTTCATTGTTCTCTCTCCACCTCCTTCTTCATTAATTTAATATACACAAGTACACACACACACACACACTAAGATGATTAACCCTTTTTTCTCCTACTCTTTCACTACATTTTCTATGCAAAGGAGGGCTAGATAAATAGTATAAATATATAGGGCAATGAAGTAAGAAGATGGCCGTCTTTTGATTCGTCCCAAGATGATGCTGCACCCCTCTGATTGGCTACATATTGATCCTCCCCCCTCTTCTTCTTATGCTCATATAGGGATGACCTCATTTCTTTCCCTTGGAGCAAAAATATAGAGTATAAAATAATAAAAGTACTGTTTTTTCTTAACTCTCATTAACCAACTCCCCCCCCCAATAGCTTTGCATATAACATTATTTGAATATGGCTCTTAGGAGGTATGTGATGGTGACGTCATTAACTGTTTTATTTATTCTCGAACCTGATTGGTTGAAAGAAAAAATGCTCTAATAATAAAAAATATTTTATTTCTATTGTGTTGAATACAATTCAAGGAAATAATTACATCCAAGAACACAAATCGTCTCTTTTCATGGGCCTACATCCATGTCATTTTTACGAATCATTATAATGGATTTCTCTAATATCTCCCATTATATTCATAAAACTATTGGAAGAATGGGCTTTTATATTGCGTCATCAAAGTTGACGATAATGGTCATTTCTGACGAGAAGACATAGACAAAAGATAATTGAGTTATGTGCTGAACAATAATGTTTATTGGTGAGCTGTCGCCTATCCTCAGACATAGGAAGTTGTATTAGTAATAAACAATACGGGAATCATATTTTAATCATGTAACTTCGATGATTACATGCCTTATGCTAATATTATGCTTAAATATTATGTATTTTGTGAATCGAATATAAGTCTTTTGTAGCCTTATGTTTCTTTGGAAAATTGAGTTAGATTCGCGCCATTTTATTGATGAGATATTATATGACTTAAATCAGACTTTATGTAAAAATATACCCTGATATGTCCTCAGTGTTATGTTTGTTTGAGTTGATTAGGTAAATAGTCTGATTTGTCGGGCAGTCAACTTTTTGGTGTTAGTGACTTGTTTAAAAAAAATGTATTTTTAATTATGTTTTCAAATTAAGGCAGACAAACAATAGAACCCTCGGCATACATAAAAAGAAATAAACCCTTTTACTTCCAAAACATAACATTATTGAAGAGTGTTGAAGGAGGACATTTTTTGTAGATGAATGACGATTAATGTGTTATGAAATAAATACTTTTGTAGAGACAACACTATAAAAAAAAAGAAAGAACAATTATTTAAAATACTTGTGTCTCATTTCACCCGAAAAAAATGTAATGATTCCCTGTTTTGCAAGGACGGAAATGACTTATGTTCAAAGCTTGATATTAGTTGCTATCATAGGATACAAAGTCTCAAAGATATTAAACGCGTTAGCCCGACCCGCGTTGCATCTTTGGAAAATAAATTATATTAAATAGTTAATAAAAAATAGTTTTACTACTTAAGCAAAAGCTTTGGTCCAAAACTGGGCAAAATCAATTTATCTATTACCGTTCCCTAGATGCAACATTTTTTCTGATTTAGCGTTAATATCTTAAGATTTGTTTTCTGTGATACCCGCTCATAAACTTCTCAGTCCAATCCAGAGAAATATAACTCTTTAGAATTCTACATGATTAGGGAGTGTGATAGCCGTGTGCGTTAAGGCGTGTTCAACTCTCAATGCTGGAGACGCAGGTTACAATTCAGAGAGAGGATGGCCATTTTTGGTCAACCTCATCGATAAGATCCTAAGTTCGATAGGCTAATTATAATGCTTATGTATATACTTCAGATACCATTCTATCGAACCATATAGGCAAAAAAAAAATCTACAAGGAAGGAAAACACTGAAGCTTGGACAGTTGAAAAATGAGAGGATCAAAACATTGAAGAGTATTTTCAAAGCTAAATCTAAGTTACGGTTTATCACACATGGACCGTACTACCACTTTAAACTTATAAGGGACCCATATTATTAAGTATTTTAATATTTGAAGAAATTATAAATGTAAAACATCGATGGTCTAACCATCGGCATTGTTCCCCCTTTTCATCTTCCTGTAGTTGGTAAGAACTCTATATATTTATATGGTCCAATAAACAATTTGAGAACTTGATCCTAGGTTCGATAGACTAATTTTAATGCTATAATGCTTATTTATATCCTATCGGATGCAATTATATCGAACCAATAGGTAAAAAAACTTAAGCGACATCTATGAAGTGATTTGCTAGGCAATGGTCCTTGCGATATTGTATTTTGAATATACTGTGAATGGTAGTTCAAAACTGTAGCGACATGAAGACCTCAACTAGCTGCAAGCCTCCCCCCCCCCCTCTTCGCATTGTGGAGGGTCCAACTGGCCTTGGTTCAGGTGGCTTTTTAGAAGGTGGTATGGTTGTTGTATGAGAGTATTTTTTGATGACTATGTTGATGATGAGAGGAAGGGAAATACCATGTTAAGTGTGTGTGTGTGTATATGCTCATGGCCTCATACACAAAATCCATCACTCAGATCCCCCTCCTCACTAAGATAAATAAACTTTTCTCTCTCTTTATCCTTCTTTAGAATCTAAAGCATGTCATCCATCATAGTGTTTATGGTGGTATGGAACCAAGGGAAAAATAAAGTTTTTTTCTTTCATGGGTCATCAAAATGTTCTTCCTTTTCTTCAGGGAGGGGAAAAGAAGGATCCCATAGACACGTTCAAATATGGTTGCCCACAAGCGCCATCTATGAAAGGAACAATTGCCGCGAACTATTTGAAATAAAACCATTTTGCAACTCAATGGAGCCTATAGGAAAAAAAGAAGCATAAATATCTTACTTAATATTATTATTTTAATGTGATATATTTTTAATTTCTTGGGTAACTTTTGGACGGGACATTTGTAAGGAACCTCGAATGGGACTCCTTTCAGAAAAGTGGTGGTGGAAAGAATAGGAGCGTGCATAATAAATATGTTCAATTAACTGCGAAAATATATCTATTGACATTACTTTTAATCTGAAAGTAAGACATTCTTCAAATTTGGGCAACCCTTGAATGGAAGCCATTTGTAAATACAAAACCGGGACTTTTTTTATTCTAGAAACCTTATTGTTGAGAGAAAGCATGCTTGAATACTGATGAAAAAAAGCAGTTGGAACTAAAACAAGATATCATTTGTCTCGTGGCTGCGGAGCGTGACATTATCAGAGCTAAGAAACTCCTCATATTCAAGAAAAGAAAGAATGTTTTTATCCTTGGCGGTAAATAAACGAATAAAATGAAATAAATAATATTTTTTTTTGTGAATTTAAAAATGCCCATAAAACCATAAACAATCGATCAATTAAGATGTATTCCTTTATTCTTTTTTCGGCTTAGAGCAGTGGTCTGTAAGCTATGATACATTTTGAAACATTTTTGATTTGTGTATGATTGCCATCGGTGAAGATGAATGAACAAGATGAAATAAAGCAAGTATAATGAGTATCACAAAAACTAACAAAAATGTATCCTTATAAATACAAAAATGTGTCTTGTATGTTCAAATTCAATTTGTAAGGTATGTAGGTCTGCAAAGCAGTAGGTTATAAAAGTTGTGGTATCTGGATTACAAAACTTGTGGACCTCTGATTAGGGGATATGTAAAGTACATTCGTACCTTAAAATCCTGTCTGTGTTTATTAATCGCTTTCTACAGGACTCAGTTTTCTAAGCGCGTCATGAAGATGTCCATCCTTCAGAATAAACAAAGAAACCATAAAAACCATGTCTTCTATCATGAATATACTACCGAGAGGGCATTCCGCTAATCTGACCATTAGGGGATTAGAGAAGCGTCTAAAAATTATGGGATTTCGGGAGTAAGGAAGAAGCTTAACTAATAATCTTTTAAAAAATAACGAAATGATGATGTCAAGGAGTGACATGAATTTTTTGTTGTTGTTGTTGCGAACTCTGAATATTAATTTGGAACTCCGGGTTGCCATAGCAATGATTATTATAATTTATGTAGGATTCAAACCCGCTGTCGATGAATTCTCAGGTTTAAACCAGTGTCACAACTAATGCCAGTTTCAAAGCAAACTATGTCACTCAGGTTCTGGGGTGTCAATCTACTTTATAATTCTATAAATGGAACGTTTGAACCTTTCAACGTTATACGGATACCGCAAAAATGAGGACATCTGATAGAGGATGACTCTGGATTCCATTGAGATAGTTCTCTCAAACTCATAAATAAACATAATTTGGAAACTCAATCTTCTTTACTTTTCTAAGTAAGTCTTATCGTCATGAGTAAGGATCTATATATCTTCAGGTATGGGTAGGTTTTGGAGCTAGTTTTGAGTGAAACAGACCTTAAAGAATATAAGAGAGGAGAGAGAAAATATTTTCTGTTTTGTACAACACTCCTCATAAAAGGACTTTGTACAAAGAATATGTTTTAAGTCACATGAGATGCTTTTTCTTTTTCTATTTCTCTAACTCCTCCTCCTCCTATTCTTTATCTTTTTTCTCTCTTTACCTTGGAAAGTAGGGGGTTCAAATCAGACAAGGTCTGAATTTTTTTCTTCAATTCTGGTCCCATCACTTTGCAAATAGTTTTATTAGGTCCGTCTGACCCAAGGATTCCATAGGTACTGTCAAAGTTCAAATCTGACATAAATTTGGGAGGAGATAGTGTGCGGACATACAGACGGACAGAGATTGGTGAATTAATATATGATAGATGAACCATTATTATCAGTTGTGTTATTATTACATAACATTGGAGGAGTTTATTCAAATATGTTGTAAATTGCATTATTCGAGGCCATGAGAAAATTATTAACTTTTGCACACATTATAATTAAAGTGATGCAAATTTCATAATATTACCTGCTTTTTTAAATTAT
The DNA here is from genome assembly GCA_013387185.1 of Caligus rogercresseyi. NCBI lineage: Eukaryota > Metazoa > Arthropoda > Copepoda > Siphonostomatoida > Caligidae > Caligus > Caligus rogercresseyi. Next base: position 26,197,594 of record CP045893.1, on the reverse strand, counting down.
CCCCGCTCCCTTTTCTTCCATCCAATCAGGAGCATGAAGAAAGGATAACAATGACGTCAAAAAGGTCTTTAAATATCATATAAAAATAAGTAAAACTTATTTTTAGCATCTTACATCAATAACTTTTAAATGTATAATTTAAAAAAATAATCAAAAGCTAAATCATTCACTTTGAAAATAGATTATTTTTCTTTTAATTCCTTGGACATTTCTTCTTCTGATGGTTTATTTTTTTAAATTTTCTTATTTCCTTTGTGGAGCAATCTCTATCTCTCTAATCCCTTCAAGTAGATAATTGTGTGAAAGTATCCCAGGAGAAGGAGGAGATTTAGAGGATTCCATGATCCATCGGGAGTGCTACACATAAATAAATACCCAATTTATGTTCAAGCAAAGTTCCGAAAGCATGGAATTTAAATACCAAATAATTGCTGACCCTCCTTTGTTTCTTCCAACCCTTAAAAGGCTGAAGAAAACAATAAACAAACATTAGAAGAATAAGAAGCAAAACAACAATACATGAAGAAGCAAAATGGGTTTGAGGAGATTATTTGATCTATTTTTTCTTTCTTTCCTAAAGGATTTCAAGTCAATCTCCCGACAATAATCTCTTTCCCCTGAAGATATATTATATA